>OU015496.1:21847213-22234713 GCA_907164885.2 Dolomedes plantarius | reverse complement strand
AAACCAGTCACTCGTGAAATTTCAGTTATTTTCGTAATATTCCAAAATAAAATGTTGACTGCAGACTATTGCAGTAGGGTTCATTTATGTATTAATATTGGTTCACTATCATCCATGACAATGTTATGCATGCAATGCTCACTTATATGTGTATTTGAATTTAGGTCTTCGTTCACAGTTTCTAACCGGTACGTCCGTTGGGGCACCATGTGATGTTTGTGAGGTATTGAATGAACAGTTATGCATGCTCAGTATCAATGACAACTAAGAATCTCAAATTACTATTTTAAAAGAAAGATCGACGACAAATTTTCGACTGAAAAAAAAGCATGACCTGTCAAATTTTATACCCGTAAAATATTAGTCCCTAATGAAAGACGTTCAAAAATTTCAATCTCGTCTTCTCAATAGAAATTGGCTAGTGGGATATCAGTCACTTCTGACAGACATTTCAGTCATTTCAGTAATATTCCGGTGTAAACTGTTGACTGACGTCCATTGTGGTAGAGATGACTCGTATATTACGAATATCCCACTGTTATGAATGAGATTGATGTTTGAATTCGGGTCTTCGTTCAGAGTTTATAACATGAGAGGATTAATGACACAACTGGAGCACCAAATGATGACCGTAATATCGAATGAACAAAGATGAATGGTATCGCGATTTTGCTGAGATTGTGTGTTTGATAAAATGTGGACCTAAAGGTTTGAAGATTCGGGTTCGAATTTCGGTTCTGGGCCTACCAGCCCACTATATCACGACACTAATATAAGTAAAAATAGATATCTCTAGTTCATGCCAATGCAAAGTATTTTAATACACTAAATTGGTTATAGTAACAACAATATGCTTATAAAAGGGGATAATTAGATTGGCGAAACAGAATTTAATAATCTGTAATAATATATAATCCCCCCCCAAAAAAAAATATGAGTTATGCAAGTTTTAGTACAACAGTTGCATAACTCATATATTTTTGAAGCCAATAAAGGTAGACTAAAAATCTTTAAATCTGAAACAATCTCAGTCCAGTTTATTTTAATATAGAGGTGTGATGATAGTTCTTTTAATTAGAAAATATTCAGTTTGTACAAATATGTAATGAAAGATATTATCGACAAAAAAAGTTCAAGCAATAAAATAATGTTTTTTTTAAATGTATAATTATGAATAAAACCAAAGCAAAATAATATAACAAGCCATATCTATTTGCATTTAAGCCTTAAACTTTCTTTTGGAAATAATTTTTGTTTAAAAATCCAAATGAATTTTTGATTTTTGAATTTTTGCACAAATTCGGCAGTTTGGTAACAAATGAATATTGCTTAGAAGATATTTTCATATTTTAATTTTATTATTATATTCATTGGATAGAATTAGTAGATGCGCTATTATAATCGCTTTTAAAACATACCAAAGAGGTGAAATCTACAGTTGTATGAATCGCATAGAATCACTGTCTTTATTTCCAGTGAGATAAACGAAATTCAAAGCGAAGTATCTTATTTTGGCGTCATGGTAACTAAAAGTTGCTAGATAGCAGCCATGTTGGTTTCGTTCAGTTCAACGTTAACCTACAGAGAAAATTTTTCAAATAATTGTGGAATTGGATTTAAATATTTATCTAAAAAAACACTGCGTAGTAGAGAAATAAATTTATTTTTCTCAGCTACCTTATTCCCTTTAAAAATTTAGTCCCCCAAAAGGAAACTGTTTGCTTTTTAAAGACAGTATACCACAATTTCTCTCTGAACAATTTACATTTTAAAATATTATTTGAATTTCCTTTCAGGTTGCTGTATACTAACCCTATAGGATTTGCTCTACTCAATGTTATCCTATGGAGAAAATTTTGCTACTATATACAGCTGCACAAATGCCGATAATCCAATAAAAATGGTATTATCAGATAGCCTGAACTTTTCTGCATCTTGCAACAGGATTCATTTTATTAATTTCATCCACCAAAGGATTTTAGGAGCACTTAAAACACACTGTACCGTATTTAAAATCTGTACCATATCTGAATTTTCTTAAAGACAAATAAAAATGCCTAAAGGTGTCAAAGTTATTTCTGTATTACGGAGTACAATTTAAAAAAATCTTTAAATCCAAGTCGGCAATCCTTGGACAAATTTTCTCCATAGGTTATCAATAAGTTGATCAGATCCAACAGGGTTAGTACATAGCAGCCTTAAATAATGAAATTTCACCGGATATCCGGTGAAAAATAATTGTTTCTCTATTATAGAGTGCAATTAAAATATTTAAATCGAGTTCGGCAATCTTTTAAAATTTTTGAAATTAAATTTGACTCATTTCTGAAACTAAAGCTTTTGCTTGCAATTATTACTTCTGAACTCCCTATCATTTTACTGCAATTGGAGAAACAACTTAATAGTGTAGAAAGATATTTCATTAATTAGAATAAACTTACCTTCAATTGTGTTACTTGAAATCTTAAGTTTGTAGGTGTAAATTTAAATTTCGGGAGCATTACCGTGCGTTTGTCTTCCTTTTATTCTATGATTCTCTTTGCTTTGTCCAATTAAAATAGTGAAAATTTTAAATTATATAAAAATGAAAATAGGATGTATATAATTATCCAAGAAATCAATAGAACATGTGTTGAGAAAATTCTTATACGTTTTTCTTTATCCGCATATGCATTATGTTGTTAACTATACATAAATATAATATTATAACTGTGTGATCAGATTTTTTAATATTCAGTTCAATGATCCGTTTAATAGTTCAACTCTCGTAAACATTGAACAAGTTCAATCATAGGTTGCAAGAACTAAATATGGACCTTTAATCACTCGTTGAATAACTAAAACCCAAGTTTTCATTAAAAATATAGTCTACGTGATCAGTTGTACATACTTGTGTCTTGTTTAAAAACAGGAATCGCATACTTACAAGTCCTCAAAACAGCGCCAGTTCCACAGAAAGCTGAACTGAGAACGAACAACAAAATTAATCCATTCACACTAAATGCATGTTCTCTGATTTTCATTTTCATCGATGTTTCGGAACGTTAAACCGTCGATACAAACTAGAAGTTAGAACTGATGATAGAAATTCTGAGACAGGTGTCTCATGTCATATTCAGATTACCTCCACCCGATTTTATCAGATAACCGTTATCAACGTTTTAAAGCAAACAGAGCCATCCACTTTCGCATCAATATGAAATGCCACTTCTGCCAGAAAAGGTATTTTAGTGATCTTGATAAGACAGTTTTTTGTGGAGTTTTTTTCAAAGATACGGTGATCATATCGCACTGTGTAAAGATTTGTTCGAAAAAAAGTGTGTACATCACATGAGTAATATTATAACGTACTGCAATAAAAAAAATCGATTTTTGCTTTTAGTTGAGACTAGCGGCCCGTCCTGACTTTGTCCGGGTTGAACAATTATCTTAAGTTCAATAATTCAAGTTCGATTTACGCAAATTGTGCATAAAATTGTACATAAATTCCAAAACATAAAGTTTATAAGTTGAATAAAGTTCTGTAATATTATACCAATAAATTTCCAGTTGATATCCAATAAATTGTAATTTTTTTTTACCTTAAATATCCAATAAAAAGCGTAGTTCCAAATGTAATTTTCTTCAATAAACCCTTAAACGTTGCCAATTTCAAAAATCCTTTTCGTATTTATCAATACCTCCTCCACTTGAATCTTTAAAATATTAAATGTTTTACTGATAATAAATGAAAATGTAGTTTCATGTGTTGCTATGGCTACTTGACTACGGTTGACAAAGAAAATTAAAATGTTAAATGTTTTCCTGATAATAATTGAAAATATCGTTTGATGTGTTGCTATGGTTACATGACTATGGTTGACAAAGGAAAAGTTGTAAAGGTGAAGCATCAGATCAACATTTAGGCCCCCTAACTTTCTTCCTACTTATCAGATTTACATAATATATAACCTATATCCATTTGGAATAATGTACCTTTCAAATAGTGAAAGAATATTTAAAATAGGTGCAGAGGTTCAGGAGATTACCCTCCACATACAAAATCCGCTCTCTCTCTTTATATATTAGTATAAATTTAATTGGAAGAAAATATCAAAGTCTTATGCATATTTTTGTAAAAACATAAATAAGTAAGATAAATGACTTATCTAAATGCATACTCAAAAATTATCTTTATTTCTCAGGATGTTCAATAAATTTGTAAATGTCATTTTTGTCTGCTGACGATCATGAATATCGTTGTATGTACACGTATTTTTAATTTATTATAAACATCAATGATATGCTGAATTCTCTTTACAAATAACGCATTTACGCTTAGTTACTTAGAACACCCGTATCTGCTTTAAATACGATGGCATTTCCTAACCAAACTTTTAATAATTTTTCATCAATTTTTTGTAAATGTTGGGCAAAAGCATAAAATTATACAGTAAAACCTCGTTAATCCGAACCAACTGGAACCATAGGCAATCCGGATAATCGAAATTCCGGATAATCCGGGTAATATGGGTGGTAAGCAGAACAAAAATCCTTAACTAAGCAGACTTACCGTTTATTACGATAAAAATCTATGCTTTGTAACAAAATTACATAGTTTACAAGACATTAAAAAATATAAAAATAACTTTTCTTGAATGAAACTAAAAAGTGAATATTTCGCGTGCTTATAGTTACGTTATTGCTATCATAGTTAAAAATTATTTTTTTATGTGAACATTAGATAAAAAAAAAATGTCTACAAATCTGATCCGGATTATCAGAAAATCCGGATAAACAAGGGCCGGATAAACGAGTTTTTACCGTATATAGAAAAAAAATAATTTAAGATATAGTCTTACCAGTTGTTATAAGTTTGGAGGACTCAAATGGATTTCGGTGCCGACATTGAAAAAAAACCGAGCCAATTTTTAATATAAGTTCCATGAAGTAATGTTTTTAAACTTTGGTACATAGATAAATCCTGGTGAAAGCTGTGTGAATACTTGTACTCGTACAATGTGAGAAGGCTGGGAACTTTCAGGATATTTACATACTGATCCGATTTTAGCTTCCGGTAAAAAAATCAACCGATGAAATTCCGACAGGTTAAAATAACTGCACTCAATAACATAGACTCTCTTGAACATCTAATATGAACTTTTGTGTGGATTTCGGATGACTTTCATTAACCTAGGCTAGTTTCACTCCAAAACATATCCATATTGGACAACAAAGAAATAGCTAATAAGACAAGATTTGTCATTCCAGACTGCTAATTTAAAACGACACGACACCGATTCCAACGTCACATCGCACACAATCTGCCAAAATGTGGATCTCGGGTAAAATTTTGATCAACAATGCTGTAAGGTATATTTGGATGGTTCGCATACTGACAGAAGCACAGAAATATTTCCTATGTCAACTGACTTATGTTTTCCAGAAGTTAAGTAAGAATTGAAAACGCTTCACCATGGAATATCAAGGGCTTTTCAAAATTTGGGAAACAATCATTTTCCTCATGATCATGGCATCTTCCTCCATCTTGCTGTTATGTGTCGCTTGTTGGTACGTTATCCATAGAAACATTATGGCGAACCGGAATCGTAATTTTTTTCGTTTTGTAAGAATAAAATACACGTCATTTGCTAATAAATTGCAAAGATTTCCAACTTGAATTCCAAAAGTCCGAACAACTTTGCCTGCACCTCCATACTGCAAAATTTGATCACTCTTTGTAGGTAATTGAGTCTGTAGATGGAGAAAAAAAATCTTCAGAAAATCTATGTAAAATTATTCTCACTAGTCATCTGCTGTAAAATGTCTTCTCTCTTTCTATTATATTAAACATCCCATTATATTAAACTTATACTAAAACCATTATATCTATTATATTAAACATCCATTTATTTGAAAATATTTTTTTTACTATGTAGTACATTTCTTCAAATATCAATCTCTAGAGAAATTTTAAGTCAAATTGCCATACAAAAACTTACGAAGAACATGCTATATTATTATCATTCCATATTATTAACCAACAGCTTCCATGATAATTATTTCTATTCTATTACCTGGGTCAACATTTAAAGCTATAAAAAATTAATGCTTTACACGCGGTCCCATTATTAATATTTAGAGACATATAAAACATTGATAATTTGCATATTTTAAACGCCAATATATTGGTGAAACGATAGGATTGAAAATAAACTTCCGTTTTACTAATTTTAAGAACTAACAACGTAGGATGGTGATGAAAAGTCACATTAGTAT
Organism: Dolomedes plantarius; assembly: GCA_907164885.2. Lineage (NCBI taxonomy): Eukaryota > Metazoa > Arthropoda > Arachnida > Araneae > Dolomedidae > Dolomedes > Dolomedes plantarius. Next base: position 22,228,455 of record OU015496.1, on the reverse strand, counting down.
AAACACAACACGAAACTTGCTCTTCATTATTTACGACAAGACTGAGTTGTGATATGGCCGAATGGATTAAGCGTAAAAAAACAAAAAGGAATCGACCACATAAACCAAAAAATTTATCCTCTTGGTTTAATAAACTTGCAGATCTTAACACTCGATATTCTACACAATTTTCGAATTGTAGAGGGCGCATTCAATCAGAGTATTACTACTAGCAAGAATTTGAAAATGCAATACTTCTATAAACTTCCTGAAACCTTAAGATAAATAGATAATTATATAAATTGCAGGGATTTTATACTAAGATAAGGATACTCACAACTGATAATATCAACTATGACCTCGATGATAATATCAATTATGAACATTACAGTAATTCTTTTGAAGATTTCGCACATCTGCTAGAAGAATGTTACAGCTCCGAAATTTTCGATTTTGAGATAATTGCACCACAATGCTCTATATCAGGGCTGGCCAACCTCTTTTAGTTGGCGATCGACTTTTCTATATTTTTTTATTCGGCGCTCGACTAGTTCTCATTTTTTTAAATGGAAAATGAGCCGCTTATCACTAGCATAGTCCGTATATTTATGAAATTATGGCTCGCGATCGACTAAAATCCTGTCGAAGATCGACCGGTCGATCGCGATCGACCGGTTGCCCACCCCTGCTCTATATGAAGTGCTTCTCATTCTCAAAGAATGTTAAAAGCCTAGTACCAACACAATCTCCTAGATGGCGATTATTACCCTCTTCCACAACTAGGAGGGGGAACTTTATCATGATAGAAGAGAGAAAATAAGATTTTTGTCAGTACCTAATGTTGTTGTATTAATATGTTCCTGTACTAAAAATGCTCATTAAATTTCATTTGGAAAATAAATTTGTATTTTTTCTAACCTGCTGTTCATGTTATCACGGTTTTTTTTCTTTGTATTGTGAAAAGTTTAGATAGATTGTGGATTAGCATAGAGATAATATGACAGTATTCTCACAAGCTTTTCAGTCCATGTTGACAAAATGAGGTACTAGAAGAGAATTATATCTTGTAATTAAAATTCAAAATCATGCTTTAAAAATTGAAATAGTATACAGTTTTGTCTTCTGAAGTGATTCGAACAATGTTTTCCCAAAATTATCATAGGCATTCCTAAAACAAGAAATGAAATTTCGACATATATCTTCTTTAGTTCTTCCTGAAGAAATGGCTCTTTTGAGATGTAAAACTCTTCTAGCAGAGGTGCGATATTATCAATGACTGGAATGCTAGCATTAGGTTTATGTAGTTAAAGAAGACAGTCTTATTAGATCTTTCAATAATAAAATTCTCATTTACAAATCCTTACTTCGTTCTTTATTAACTTTTGCTAGTTATGCTTAATTTATGTTGCAAATTCAAACATTAAGGGGACCGTGGACCTTTATTAGAAAAAATCTATTTTATTGTAATACTAGCTAAAAACCAGCTCTTCGCTATGGAGTATATTCAAATTAAATACAACGGTCAATGTAGGCCATTAATGCAAAAAAAAAATAAATAAATATATATATTTATAATAAATGCGACGATCAATGTATACAATTGATGCAATATATATATATATATATATATATTTATAAAAAAATCGTAAGGGATATTTATTTTTTTTGGAATAATATCCAATCGTCTGCTGCATTAGAAAGAAAAATAACATTTTTTTGTCTATTTAGTTGTTATGTACGTGACGATAAATTTATTTAAAGTACCAGAAAAGAAATCACGTGATCAGCATTTAATAAATTAAATTCTAAAAATTAATCTTTAAAAATTCACCAAAAATCATAAAATCGAGGTAAAGGTTAGAAAAAGAGTTCATTTTAAAGAAATTTTTATTATCTTTCTCGTGATGTAAATTGTATAACCCTCAAATTATTATTTTAAATGCAAAATTAAAAAAAAAAAGTTACAAAAACAGCTTAAAAATTTAATTTAAAAAAATCTAAGAAGAATTTTTCAAAAGTATTTCTTAGTGCACCTCTACACCATAAGAAGAATCGCCATGCGAAATTTCAGCCCTTTAGGTCCAGCGGTTTGGTCTGTGCGTTGTATGTCAGTCAGTCAGTCAGTCAGTCAGTTACGGAACTGTTTTATATGTAGAGATTGATTGTGTTATTGTAAAAAAATATGTATATTTCTGTAGAATAATAGTACCAAAATCGTATTTTTTCAAGTAAAAAATCATTTATGAAGCATCTACGAAGTAAGTAATAAAGGTAAGCGTAGTAATAAACTTTAAATATGTTTTTCTCGAAACAGATTTTTCAAAGTTTTTAGATTTTTTGAATGCTCCATAAGACTTAATTTTTGTTGGAATTCGTGAAATCCCTATGGAAGAATCCTGATACTGTTTACAAAGAAACTGGGTATGCATTTTATAATTCGACTTTATTAAGGTAATTAAATTTGATTTATAACCAAAAATTTATGAAAATATGGATGGAATTCAGAATAAAATCTCTCAAAAATCAAGTATTCAAGGGATTTTGATAGCTAGATATGTTTGTAATACAGTTTTAAGTGATTAAAGTGTAAAATAGAGGAAACACCTCAAAAATAAAGTTGCAAGGAGTATTTTAAAATTTTGTTTATAAATCAAAAATTTTTTTTAATCTTCAAATTACAATAAGACTGGGAAATTCTTTTAAAGTATTCTAAATACTTATGGTGAAGTGTATGTACGCACTAAATTTCATATCTCTATGACAAAAAGTTGAAAAAAAATAAATCTTAACAAAAGTAAATCTTTAAAAAAATAAATCTTAACATTCAACATCCCTTTAAACTTTTCGCCGTGGAGTAAAACATTACTATTAGGAAAATTACTAATTCCCCGTGGTACTCCAGGAATGTTGACATTTGCAGGGAAATTGGTGTCCCTACTATTCCAAATTACCTCCAAATTCTGCATATTAAATTTCATCAAAACCTGGTATAATGACCTTCTCGAAAATTGTGCGGACTATGACCCAGCAAACCATGCAAATAAGAAACTACCTTGGGCTATTCTTTCTCGGGATTTTTAATGCTTTTGTTTCATTGTCCTCTGTCCCCGTGTAGTTGTGTTATTTAAAAAAAAAATAAGAATCCAGGGGTCTACCAACTTTTTCATAATCTTTTTTTTACTCTGCATCTATTTTTTATAGTAGTCACCAAGGTTCTTTTAAAATTTAACTCTGATCTAATTGATAACAGCACTCCTCTTTCATACTTAATTGGTGCGTAGATTTTTGTTTTTATACAATAGTGTCACGAGCACAGAAAATTCTTCTTACTTTGTACATACTTTAAAGAAAAATCAAATTTAAAATATTTTTGTTAAAAAATATTTACTATATGCATCATAGAAAATATTGAGAATTATGATGATTTTTTTCCTCAACCGGAAAAGTTTTACGTTTTGCACTCATCACTGAAATATGTACTTCACTCATTGAACAACTGTGACAAACCTTTTTTGCTCAGCGTAAGAAGGCGCACATGAGTCGCCAGATGTGCTATACATGTAATTGTGGTTTGTTTGTTTTTCGAATAAAATAAAATGGATGAAGAAGTACGTGCTGCTACTTATCGTCCGTTCACAATTAACATTCTATTTCTTATAAGCGATTTATTATCCCAGAAACTAATTAATTTTAAGTCACTAAAATATATATGTTCTTATTAACGATGTTATTATAACCGGATTTTGTGTACGTCATTACACATAAGAATTAATAATTCCGCTCTTTTAAGCGATATGTTTTTATAACTGGTGTTCTTATAAAATTTTTATAGTATATGGATGCCCATAACCGTTTCAAAAAAAGGTTAAAATTAGAGAGAAATAATTAAAGATAATTAAAGATAATTAAAGATTTTCCTCAGATCTCAGGGAAAAGTAGCTAGTAGATTGTAGGTGTCTGGGTAGATTTGGAATAATGTCTGCATACACTTAAAATTAAGAGACTATTAGACTCCTAAGAGTGAAGGAGTAAATATTCATTTAAACTCGTATTAAATATTATCAGGATATAAAAAAAACGCTTGCTAATTATTTTGTTACATTCTTAACAAATATTCTTAAGGGGACAAGGGACCCCCCCCCATCATCAATTATTTTAAAATATAAACTGATAAGTGTATATACAAATGACAATAATTACTAATTTTTTTTACTACAGTGAAGACCTTTAGAATTTAAAATAAAGATTTTTTGGCAGAATATTGCCTGTTTGACAAATTTTTTTTTCAAAAATTCTAGCATTCTTCAAAATGCTCCATGCGCATCTTATATCATTCAAAAACCTCAATATTTTTAATATAATTTTACCATATGTTTAAAAACAGAATTGTGCATTCGTTTTTTTTTTCTTGTATGAATCCAAAGTCTTAAATAAATAGTTTAGTATTATGTCTGTTATTTTTTTATGTTTGTGAATGTTTTTACTTTATTTCATGGTTTAAGAATTTGAAAAAATATTTGAGATTTCAAAGAAATATGCATGGTTTTATGAAAAACATTGTACTTAACAATCCTGAAAAATTTTGAAGAAATTTTGAATAAAATCAAGGCGCATGGGTAACTTTGTTCTAAAAAAGTTCTAGAATTTTTGAAGAATTTTTTTAAAAACAAGTCTTATTCTTCCACAAAATACTTATTTGTGAATTTTACATGTAAACAATGCAGTAAAAAAGAATCTTAATGACACTCATGTTGTACTGAGCAAAATATTGAAAATTTAAAAAGCGAGGTTCAAGGCCCCTTGTCCCCTTAATGCAGTTCAGGTATATAGGGAAAAGTGGGTTTCTATCCAACCAGCCCCAAAGATACAACATCGTTCATATTCTTTGGGCTGCAAATTTCACGCTTGGAGAGTGTCTGTTATAAAGCCCGTCGCTAACATTCTGCAATAAAAATTGTTTACAAACGTCTTTCGGGTTCCCTCAACCATGCAGGGTAAATTTCTCTAATATGACATTTTTCATTTCTCGCAGCAGGGGTATTTGAAGTGGGTAAATAAATGAAATGTAGGCTGGAAAAGAGAAGAATTCTTGATCAATAAATGTTCGCATCTGAGGAAATTGATGTGTTGTAAATAGCATGCCTTTCAGAATGTCCATATTCAGGATTATAAATTAGATTTCTTTTTACATGAATGAACAATGAGAGTGTTTTATGTTGGTAGACATTTCAGAAGAGGCTTTAATAGATTAAATTGATTCCGAAATTTCCGAGGCTTTAATAGACTAAATGAATTCCGAACAGACAAAATTATCATCTAAAGCTCCAGAAAAAATAGAATAAACCAAATGCCAGAAATACAGATATATGTTCACATAAATAAATTTTAGATTTTGTAATTTGAAAATTTAGATTCTGTAAAATGATTTTTTGAAAATTAAATTTTTATGCTGTTTTAGTAACATTTTTTAAGTTTGCATTTAAAATAATAATTTGAGGGGTTATAAAATTTATATCACGAGAAAGATAAAAAAATTCCTTTGAAATGAAATCTTTTCGAATCTTTACCTCCATTTTCAGATTTTTGGTGAATTTTTAAAGATTAATTTTTAGAATTTAATTTATTAAATGCTGATCACGTGATTTCTTTTTCTGGTACTTTATATAAATTTATCTTCACGTCATAACGACGAAAGAGACAAAAAATATTTTTCTTTTCTTGCTAATGCGGCAGACGATTGGACATTATCTAAAAAAATATTAAAATACAGTAAAAGATACTATGTTCCTCAAACTGTACTATATTAACTCTACTACATTCTTTAGTATGTCATATTAGATTTAACTTGAATATTTTCTCCTACATTATTTTATCTATAAAATATTCCTTACGAATTTTTTTATAAATGTATTTTTTTACATCAATTGTATATATTGATCGTCGTATTTATTATAATATATATATATATATATATATATATATATATATATATATATATATATAACGTGGCATTAATTGCATTGACAGTTGTATTTAATTTGAATGTACTCCGTAGCGAAGAGCGGGTTTTCAGCTAGTCTCTCAGAAATAAATAAAATGTAGAAATATTACCCATTTTTTAATAGTCTACAAAAGTGGTTCCCAAATCGTACGGCTCGGTGCCCCGGGGAGCCACAGCTTCTTCACAGGGGGGCCGCGAAATATTACTAATATTTCATAATTTTATTTCCATTAGCAATTCAGTGCGATAGGACCCTACATCTAGCGAACCTCGTGCAAACTAGTAACTCCTTTAGTAATACATATTTTTTTTCAAAAGTCTTTGAAATTGGTTATTCTATGGCGCTGTACAATAATAAAGTGTTTCGGACATTCTCAGTACCTATCTATCTACTTTGTCTTCGTATATAAACAGCTATCGGTTTCGTCCGTTCTTAAGGCTGCTATGTACTAACCCAATTGGATTCGCTCACCTTAATATTAACCTACGTAGAATATGTTTCTATTTACAGCTACAAAAATGCTGATAATCCAATAAAAATGGTTATTACAGATAGCCTGAACTTTTCTGCACTTTGCAACGGGATTCATTTTATAAATTTATTTCGCCGAAGGTATTTATAAGCGTTTAAAACACACTGTACCAAATTTTTTCCAGATTATTTTAAATTAAAAATTTTTTTGAGGTATTTTTCTAAAAAACAAAAAAATACCCCAAGGCAAAAAATAATCTTTCGATCCAAGTGGGCAGTGCTTGGGAAAATTTTCTCCATAGGTTAATATTAAGGTCAGCAAATCCAATAGGGTTAGTACATAACAGCCGCAATGTTAAATTAGCCTTCGGAATTAGAAACGCGTCAACTGAATTTTTTTGTGGTTAAACCAAGTGAAGTGTTTGAATTATTTCTTCTGGTATTTCTCTTTGAGTCCAGTTTGATTCCAACATTTGAGAAAAGGTGCAGTGATCAACAGGCTCATCACTAATTATAGTCGGTTGAATTTGTTCAATTACATTTTTTTGTGATCTTAAATAAATTTTTATTTATTTTACTTAACCCAATTTTAAAAATCTATGTATTCGCTAATTCGAAAAGCGTTCTTGTTAGAATTTGACATAGGGCAGGGCACCCTCAGAAAATCAGAAATCAGTAAGGGCGCCGAGAATCGAAAAGTTTGTGAACATCTGATCTACTATAAGTCCTACTAAGATATTAAAATTTATTTAATTCATAAAATGTTTCAAACTTTTTTATCTTTACTTTATATGTACCTGTTTGTCAGCAAACATTTTAGTAGATTCCATTCTCTGTATTGTCAGAAGTAATTAGACACATGGGTAAAAAAAATGACATTATTTCAAATAAAACGATACATTGTTGAAACCCATGTCGCAGTAATGACTACCCGAGCTATTCTGAGTATACTTTAATGTAGCAATTGATTACATTTATATGTATCCTACCTATGTGTGGGGGATTTTTACAACAGTGGAAACTACGGTAGGTGTTATATTTTCAAGAAATCCTTCACATTTCTGACGATTGCCTTGCTACATTAAAATGTGTCTTAAAGGATAAACCTGTAATTTTTTTAAAAAAAAATTTGTAATGTCTGTGAACAACTCCTATCCATTCAAAATTTATTCAGATATCGATATCTATAAAGAAACTTAGAAAACTTTAAGGAATAATCCTTCTTATTTAGAATGTGAAACTTTTCTATGTAGAAAGTGAATTAAAAAAAATCACTGAAACATATTTTCAAGGAATCCTTCACATATACGACGACTGCCTTGCTACATGAAAACGTGTCTTGAAGGATAAATCTGTAATTTTTTTAAAAAAAATTTGTAATGTCTGAGAACAACTCCTATGCTTTAAAAATTTAGTCAGATATCGATATCTATAAAGAAACTTAGAAAACTTTAAGGCATAATCCTTCTTATTTAGAATGTGGAACTTTTCTATGTAGAAAGTGAAATCAAAACATTCACTGAAACATGAAATTAAAAAGAAAGAAAATTATATTCATACGGCATTGTGTATACAAGCCCATTGATTGTGTGGGGAATTTTACAACAGTGGAAACTAAGGTAGGTGTTATATTTTCAAGAAATCATTCACAAATCCGACGACTGCCTTGCTACATTAAAAGGTGTCTTGAACGATAAATCTGTAATTTTTTAAAAAGATTTGTAATGTCTGAGAACAACTCCTATGCTTTCAAAATTTAGTCAGATTTCGATATCTATAAAGAAACTTAGAAAACTTTAAGGAATAATCGTTCTTATTTAGAATGTGCAACTTTTCTATGTAGAAAGTGAAATAAAAAAATTCACTGAAACATAAAATTAAAAAATTTTAAATTATATTCATACGGCATTGTGTATACAAGCCCATTGATATGCATTCACAGAATCATAGAATATCCGTACCATACGGACACCGAACATTTAAGCAGAGAAAATTCGATAACATAAGTAAAATTAACCAACGTTTTGCAGTCAGTGGACGTTACATGACTGGATTCAATACAAGCACAGCAGAGTTCTTACCAGAAACCGGTCTAGAACAATATAATTTTAAAATAGAAATTCTTAAAATATTCAGTTATATATATATATATATATATATATATATATATATATATATATATTTATATTTATATATAATATGTGTCGTATATAATATACCATATTCGAAAACCTTAGCCTTCTCGTTTCTTGGACAAATTCTCAGAAAAGGCTTTTTTTGGTACAAAATGAAATACATCCAACTATTTATTAAAACTTTTCTGGTTTCTGAGCGCCTACAGATTTATTATATACTACATTAGCGCTGATGTGTCTTTGCAGATGAAAGCTTTATTCGTCAACAATGAATTCGGGGTTATCAACTCCTTCATAGAGTGGTGCTGATGGTAATTGCGGATACATGGATGGTACTTCATGCGCATACATGGATGGTACTTCATGCGGATACATGGATGGTACTTCATGCGGATACATGGATGGTACTTCTGATGGTACTACTTCATAGTTCTCTCGAGTCTGGATCGATTCAGATGCAATCTGATGGGCAGGAGGATAGACATGGTGTACCGTCGGGAAGGACTGACTGACGTGTCCAACTGCGGATGGTGGTGCCACGTTCTGGACGGGAGAGGTAGGCGCGGCAGCTGGAAGCTGAGATTGACTTTCCTCTTTCTTCTTCGCGACGAGTCTCTGGATAAACACAATAGTAAACGTCAGTACGACTATGAATAGAACTACACCACAGACAATGATAGTGAGAATCCACGGGTTTAACTTCCACGGAATTTCCAACTTCTTCTCTTCAGTTTTACCAGAGAGACCTAGAATGGAGAAATCATACATTGCATCGTCATTACACCCACGAAACATTCTGTTCAGCGCGAGGTATCTTCAACCGTGTTAATGGACTCGACCTGAAATGTTGAACATACATTTTTTCTTATAATTAAAGCTTGTGTATATACATAAAAACTCATAATCCTCCTCTTTATGTGTTTTTTTCTGTTTTACCTTCAGAAGTACTTCCGGAACACATACTCTTTTCTCTAAGAATGCTCTATCTAATATTATACATCAATTAATTATATTTATAGATACAAGGATCCATCCTAAATATCTTTCTTACAATAAGGCTTACTTCTCTAATTGTTGACAATCTATTCTTATTACTAATATACATTTCCATGCTTGGCAAAGTATACTAGATGGAAAGTACTAACTTAGTAGATACATTAGATGCGCAATAAGGCAAAGATAAATGAAGAAATTAACATAGATACAATGAAACCGCATTACGGTCTACGAACGTCAGTTTACAATAATATAAGGCTTCAACGTAGTTACAAATTTCATATTATATTTCTATCGAGCAACATTGGAAAATCTGCATTTTACAGTAAATAGAGTCAATCACGTAGTTCTCTCTTACTTAGGTTAACACCACTACAGGTTGAAAGTAGATAATTAATAGTTCAAGAAAATGTCATAACTCAGCGCAATATACTTTGCAGAGTGGGTATTTTGTAGAGTGGATGAGATACTTTGTAGAGTGTAAATTGAGAAATTTAAGGATAAAAAATAATTACCTTAATAGAAAATGTGATTAAAAGGTGTTTCATATGATGACAGGGAAAAGTGTATGAGTAGCGAAAAATTCACAATTTGTCCTCTAAAATTTCTATAAATAATAAAAGTCTTGTGACAGAAATAGTACAAGAAACTTTCTCTGATAATTCTGTCAGTCTATTGAGAGAGCGCATTGATACATATTAATTAAAACAATTGATCTATGTCCTTATCAATATTTTTTTACCTTAGTAATTTTACTTTTTGACTTCAGTATCAATATTGATTGACTGTAACGAGTCACTATTGTCAATAAGTTCTCCAAATATCCCGAAGATCTTTATTTGCCTTTTATTTGGATATGAAACATTTATGATTGCCTCCTGTTTTGTTCAAACTGATTCTTAAAGTTTTGAACCTATCTCAAGCATTCTAGGCAAGTAAATTAAAAATGAGTAATCACTATAATTTGCCGTGTTGGTTTAATATTAATGCAATATAAGTTATTTTTAATTTTGTTCACAGTATATATATATACGAGTTATTATTTTTTCCAAACATTTACTAAATATAAACATTGAGTTTATTTTAAGACAAAAAACTACGGTTCAGAGATGAATACGAAGAGCTAGAATAACAGTAACTCAAGCAAGTTATTTATAAAATACTGCAAGCATTTTTTACATTTGAAAGGACTTCAAGGATGTAACAAATTTTATCCATAAAATGCACAAAGTTCAGAATACAACACTCTGCATTACGTATCAGATGCATACACGTGTAAATTACATTAAAGAATTGTCGTGCAGTTTCTGATTTATAGGAAACATATGATATCAGTATAATAATCCAATGTTTCAAAAAGTATTAAGAATTGATCAACTGTCGGTAGTAATGTGGAAAGATAATTCCCCAAAGATCTTTAAACCCCCATATAAATCAATCTACTTCTGTAACTACACCCCTTGGTTATCTAGAGTTTTCTCGAGAAACACAACGGATGAAATGGATATGTCCCTTTTTGGTTTTTCAATAAATTCCAGTAGCACAAAAGTATTCCCTTTCAATCATTTATTTACAAACTACGATATCCTAGTTACTACTTTTTTTATTATAATACATTCGCACACATGTGAGCGTGTTCCGGCCCATTATTACTCAGACTTGAATTCAGAGTTGTCAACTCCCGACAAATCTGGTACCGACGGTAAATGCGGGTACATCGAAGGCATTTCGTAGCTTTCTGACGCATGTTCCGGAGCAGAATCAGTCTGAAGCGGAGGGGCAGTACGCTGACGCCCCGAGCGGAAAGACTGTCTGATGTGGCAAGAAATTGGTGGTGCCTCCGCCTGCTGAACCCAAGGGACGGGCGCGACAGTTGGTAGCTGTGGCTGCTGGGATTCCTTCTTCCCTTGTACACAGGTTCGAATAAGCACGGATGTAGTCGCGATAACGGCGATTCCCAGAATCACACCGCCGATTATGATGACGATAAATTGCCAGGAAAATTTCTTTGGTTTTCGTACGAATACATCCTCTTTCATACTAACCCTCGGACCTAAAACGGATAAACCACACATTACATAGCCAACATAGCAGACTAATGCTAGGTTCTACGAAATGCATATTCAACTTTATTCCGAAACAGTCAACTACCATCAACTGCTGTAACTTTGGCCTTTGCACGTAATTTTGCCCTAACAAACCTATTGTAATATACCTTGTAAGGTTTACGTAAGATTCGATTCGCAATAAGCGAAATGTTAGGTGAATAAAGTTAAAGAAGTCGCTTAAGATATACTAATTTCGGCATACGCGGTTGGTATAAATTCCAAGCAGCTAGATTAAAGAAAGGAAGTATTGACGAAGTGAAAGGAGGAGTAGTGCTGGCGAAACCAAGTATGGAGCTGGAGCTAGGCTTAGAGTATGGTTCAATAATAGTTGAGTTTTGCGAGCAGCCGCTCGAGGCATGGCTAGGTTGCTTCAAACCTATGCGAGTTCTTGTTAAGCCCAAATTTTACGTGGCAGCACTGCTACTTGACATTAAAAGTATCTGTGAGTATTTCAAAGTGTATTATTCTTGAATGAGTAGTTATACAAGTGAATATATTGAATTGTATTTCCCTTGCATAAATGCTATACATATCTCGTACTAGTAGTAAGTATGCTTTATGTTCAAAAGCAAAATTGACTTGTGCAAATATTTAAATAAATATTGTTGTTATGTAAGAACTGTGTTTGAATGAAATTATTCAGAGTGACACTTCAAGATATACATACCCAAAGGCAGGGTAGAAGTGTAGGTTCTCTATAACCTATATACCTATATACTTATAGTACCTATTATATTTAACCCCTACCTATTGTCCCTTGCAATAAATAAGTGATAATCACTCTCCTTTGTCTAGATACAGCACATACAATCTTTTTTCGTTTGTTGGGCCAAAGTTACCCGCTAAGGCCAAATTTACCCCAGTGGACGGTACTTAAAGTCAAAGACTTTTTCTTAACATAGGCGAAGGCGCGGGTGTATGTGTACATCTCATTATTTGCAAACTCATGTGTCAAGACAGTGTAACTTAAGTGTTTCACTTTTTTATTCTTTTTCGTAAATGTAACCTACATTAATGACTAGCATCACTCGTGCAACAAAAAATGACCGTTCTTAACCAACAAATCAACCAGCATCACATAGAAATAGAAATAAAATATATTCATTAACAGTTTGTTGTATTAATGTTTTTAAAGCCATATCTATGCTTTAGTGAAACCATAGCTAAGTCATATTATAAAAAATTCTCAAAATACTCAGAAATGAGTTTTTGAATCTTTATACGATATGTTTGTAGTTAATATGGTATTTATGATAAAACTTGCCAAAAACCACAGTGTTCCTAAAGTTTTACTTTTATGAATAGAAAACAAATATATTGACAGGGCGTTCAAATAATATTCAATAAAAAACCTCTGGCTCTTACGAAAGCAGAAAACTATCGAAGTAATGATTAATAGAAATTCCGAAGATAGTAAAGGAACAACGAGTTTTGACTTATTGAAGTTCAAGAGCGATTGTTTGTCTCGTACCATCGTATGCCATCACTTCTACAAATGAATATAACTTGTGAAATTTCCTCTCTTGTTTTTTCTTCTTATAGTAATGATCAAATATATTCCCCAATTAATATTTCTACAACTGAAATACTTTAATTTTGTAGAGTGATGAATTAAGACCTCTATTTTGATTACTGTATTCATAAAATTACTGGCCAATTTAATTCTGTTTCTGTGAGTAGGTTATTTAAATCAGATAAAAAAGAATATTTCATTGGCAAGGTATTTCACCCTTTAGATCCTTTTTAGAATCCTCTTTACCGTCGTTTTTCTTAATTTAGATTTCATTTTTCTTGTAAGGATGATCAATCTGTATTACTTCCCTTTCGTAGCATTTTTTACTAAATATCAAGATATTTGCCGATTGTATTCAACAAAGTCTTTCATAAAGACGTTTCTAGCGATTAAGAATTGCTTGTAGATGGTCTACATTGATATATTTTTAACGAGGGCTTTGTAAAATAAATAATTTTTTTTACTCACCACAATCTTTTTGGTCACGGATATCCCCACAGTGGTTGTGACTGTCGCATGCTAGGTTCTTCGGTATACACTTGTTATTACGGCACTTGAATTCGTGAAATTCACAAGGTTCGTCTGGAAGAAAATGGCATAATACTTCAAATACAGTGATTTATGCTTATAAGAATCACGTTTGTTATTACTGTTTTTGATTCTTATAGCCGAAATATAGGTTTTTGGACAGGCACACACACACAAACACACACACCTATATACACATATATTAGGTAATTTACCATAAAATACTCTTCAATTTACGTTAATATCTTTTACTAAAATTATTTTTTATAATTTTAAAAATAGAATTTGATTTCTAGACCTATAAGTAGATACACATAATTATAGTAAGAGAAGAAAAAAATCCAATATTTGTTACAACATACCTGCATAATAGTTTTAACATTTCAACTACAGGAAGGGAGCAAGAAAAAGTTTTCTATGGTAGTTTGACGTAATGAAGTTTTCTGGAGGCTGTTTATACCTCTTTCAATACCAATAGTCTCAGACGAAGATTCAACTTCTAGCTTACGTTTCAAGATTTGATAACGTGCTGAATCTACTAATGTCAGGTTTTCCTAAGTGATAGTGGAAACTTCCCCGAAAATTTATGTGTTTCGGGATCCAGGAATCCACAACCAGTAATGTGGGAGATGTGGAAAAAAAAGAGTCCCTGTCATTGTTTGTCAGTGGAGAAAAGTGAAATCGGACCAGGACGGGTAAAGCTGCCCCCGGGTCAAGCTAATAGGGCAGTGTTGTGCTAAAGCGTTTAAGGGGAAACTATTATGTTATGTCTAACAAAGAAAGGTATGCATTTTACGACTGTATTCCATACCATCTTATCACTCTTTCATTAAAAAAATTGAAGAAAGAGCTTCGTGCCTTATGAGGGTTTAAGTGGCTTTTTTGGAAAAATGAAAGGAAAGCGAACAGTGTAAGCTGATTCTCAAAACCGGTGGATGGATTCTTTAAAGCGAAAATTTTAACATGGAAATAATACATTTGTTTTTGTTTTTGCGATATTGATTCTTATAAACGGTTGATTCTTATAACCACTGATCACTATAAGCGGTGGTTACTGTATCTCAAACTTCACCAAAGAAAATTAGCTGACTGATTGCCCGTTATCGAAAATAATTCAATTTTCGCATCTTAAGGGGACAGTGGACCTTCAAACCTAACTTTTTTTTTGTTTTGAATGGATTCGGTTGAAATTTGAACATGTGATTTGTACCATAGATATGTAAAAGTGGTTAAAATTTAATGATGAAATATTAATAATTTATGAATTATGAATTATTAATTATATCAAAAATTGGCTTAATTAAAAATGTTCCACGCGCATTTCTTTTGCATATAATATGGTAATTTTTATTTACAGGATACCTTATAGAACTAACAATGAAACATATTGCTTATTTTAAGCATTCATTAAAAACATAAAGAGAAAAAAAATTAATGAAAATACCATTTTTATTACGCAAAATACCTATAAATCATCTTTTCAAGTACAAAATTTAGAAATTCTGAGCTACGAAGCATAATTATTTTTAATAAGTTTTATTTGATATACAGTTAAGTTTATAAAACTTAAATTTCAAAGCAATACGATAATTAGAAATGCGCTTGTAGCAGTCTGAATATTCGTATGACATGAAAATTTTTATTTTGAGAAAAACAAATTTAAAGTTATTGCTATTTGTAACCGCATAATATCTTAATTAAATACAGATGCCTATAACTAGGAAAGTAATCACAGAAATTAATAATTCTTTTTGCAATACATTCCTACTCGTTTGTAGTTTCACAATTCAATAAAATAAAAAAAATTGAATTTTTGGACAAATTTCATAATTTTGAAAGTCCACTGTCCCCTTAAATTGCGAAAAGAAAGATTAAGTATGTGGAGTCTTACCCACATCTGGAAGCATAGATTGATAATCCTATATCCCACTGTAAGACATAAAAACGTTTTTTAGTTTGTTATATTGTCTGTACTTGAGTACTATAAAACGAGTCCGAAAGTTCTTTGGTGACCAATGTAAGTACAGGCAAAGACTGGCTGACTTTATGTGAGAGAATAGAAAGTTTTTAACCTGTGGACAAAATGCAAAAATTCAATCTTTTTATTCTGCATAACATATCTGAGTTTTAGTCATTTCTGGTGATCTGACACGGCAAGTCGGATTTTAGAGACAGTTTTTTTTAAACATAAAAATAATGTCGAGCCTTAAATTGAAACCGCTTCCGGTCGGTTTCGAAATCCCCTTCCCTCAAGAGTGGAAACTCTCCGATTTTGATACCGATGGACGGATCCGAATCTGTACAGACATCACCCTCAACATGAAAGTACAGAACATCGTGCCCAACTAATTGAAGGCCATATTTGAATAGTAGTCCTACTCCATTCTTGTTCATTTTGAGATACAGAGCCTTGAAGTCTGACGACTGCTGAGAAATGAGTTCTGAAGTCTGATTTGTAATGCCCTAAGTTAGAAGCAGAAATATGCTGCAAGTGTACCAGTTTAAAAATAAGATAGAAATAACTTGTATGAACATGAAAGTGGGGCTAACTCCATTTTTTAACCCCTTCCGTACCAGCATATGTATATGAAGATTACATGCAAAACCAGTTTTTCAGGCATTTAGATTTAAAATATCAAGTAGTAGTTTTCAGGTAAATGAGATGCTTTTATTCATATTAATAAGAAGAGATATAGGTACCGATATATATATATATATATATATATATATATATATATATATATATATATATATATATATATATATATATATATATATATATATATGTATATATATATATATATATATATATATATATATATATATATATATATATATATATATATATATATATACATATATATATATATATATATATATACATATATATATATATATATATATATATATACATATACATATATATATATATATATATATATATATATATATATATATATATATATATATATATATATATATATATATATATATATATATATATATATATAAATCGATACATATAGAAATATAACGATATCTAAATCGATACACATAGAAATATAACGGTATATAAATCGATACATATAGAAATATAACGATATATAAATCGATACACATAGAAATATAACGATATCTAAATCGATACACATAGAAATATAACGATATCTACATCGATTTATGTAAAAACTACATAAAAAAGTTAATTTACGTTTCTGTCACCAGTGGATCCACTGGTGCTTGTGGAGAATCAGGCCATGGATCCATACGTGGATCCACTGGTTCAGAAGGGGTTAAAAGTGGATTTGAACCACTATTTAAATAAGGCCTTCAATTATTAACTTTGTTTTGAAATAAAAGGCTTTCAAACCACTGAAATCATGTAAGATCTTTATTCATTGAGAAGGCAAATCGAGTGTGAATTATACCATCTCACAGCTAGGAAATACAACTCACCGAAGCCATGATTCCTGTGAGACGTGAAATATTTATTTTGTTTAGAAAAGGGGTACCCAAACTGCTGCCCACAAGGCTGTTATGTGCGGCATGAAACACTCACACTCGTTATCAGGTACGTGCTTTTGAAAACACGATTTTGAAAATTAGTGCCTGACAAATACAAAACTGCACAAAAATCTGCCACGTTGTTCACATCAACGTGCCTATGTAACTCATCCAATTTCAAAATGGCAGATACGAAGAATGTATATCGAAACTATCTCCAGAATTATTCTCCAGAATTGCATGACTTACCGTGAACTTGTGTGTAGACGAGCTGAAACTTTAGACTGTTCGGTCCATGGGTATTGTTCGTGACGTAGTGAATTGTCAAGGGACCTTCAAATAAAAGCGATTTCCGCTCGTCATGGAAGAACCCCTCCCCTCCAAGAGATAGCTCAAATTTGTGGCGATCCTGAAACTGGAAATAAAAAAGGATGTTTATTGAAATTGAAGTTACTGTCTCTAAATGTAGTTTGCCTTAACTTCTCTCTTGCTAAAATGGAACAAGTCAGGTTAGAATCTCCGAATATCTGGTATATCAGATCTTAGCTCTTGATTTTTCTTATCAAGAATATAAAAATAAATTATTAAGGTTAAATATGTTGGAAAGAGTTGTAATGGTGAAGAGGTTAAAATAAAACTTTAGATTTACTCTAAATGTAGTTTGCCTTAACTTCTCTCTTGCTAAAATGGAACAAGTCAGGTTAGAATCTCCGAATATCTGGTATATCAGATCTTAGCTCTTGATTATCCTTATCAAGAATATGGTGATAATTATAAAATAAGCTGTTAATGAGTTAATAGTAAAGAAATATATCAACAGTAAATAAATGTAAGGTGCTAATTTTTAGTGTAAGTAAAAAGAAAATAATTCTATGTAAAGTTATTGCACTCACCAAACATAATATATATTGTGTATTATATATTATACCTAAAGGCAGTGTATGTTATGTATTATTATGTATTAGATGTTTTTGTATTGTTATGTTTTGATTATTATGCATTGTTTAGTGTATACCGTTTTTGTTTAATGGTGAGGTTTAATTTGGCCCACCTAAATGTAGCTAGTTTTTTGTTGTTGTACGGTTTGCTAAGTGAGTACTCCTTGTGTTAAAATTTGTGTTAAAATTTGGTGAATAGGAAATGTATAATCGAACTTAAATAGGTTATAATAAGGTGAAATTTATAAGTCCAGTTGGAACACGGCGAAATAGAAATTAGTTTTGAAGCTGTAGGTAGAATTGATGGTTTAAGAAATTTAAGAATTTTTTTATGTTTTAGCACCTAATTAATAAATTAATTAACAAATTAAGGAATTAAAATTGTTGCCACTGAAATAGTTTTAAAAAACAAAAAAAGAATTTGTTTTTAAGAATTAAAATTTTTAAGATACAGGTCGTCGCTTTTTGCTCGGAGGTTGTTCTTATATAATTGCCGTTTAAGCTCACGCTGTGGTCGGCAGAACATCTCGAATATTTTATCAAGAATATAAAAATAAATTATTAAGGTTAAATATGTTGGAAAGAGTTGTAATGGTGAAGAGGTAAAAATAAAACTTTAGATTTACTCTAAAAGTCACTCCCTTATCAACACATCTGATCAGAAGCTACTC
Organism: Dolomedes plantarius; assembly: GCA_907164885.2. Taxonomy (NCBI): domain Eukaryota; kingdom Metazoa; phylum Arthropoda; class Arachnida; order Araneae; family Dolomedidae; genus Dolomedes; species Dolomedes plantarius. The sequence goes on along the minus strand of OU015496.1, from coordinate 22,209,610 downwards.
GTTGAGCAACAGCTTAATTGTAAATACTTTAGTAATAAATAAGGATACATAATTTTCGTATTTACGAAATAGATGCGAATAAATGCGAAATTTGCCGATATGAGAGAATAAATGCGAAAATTATATTTTTGCTACTTCTCGGTGAAAACTCGGTGATAAATGGCTTTTTAAGCGAAATTATGTAATAAAAGTAAGAATTTATTAACATAATTGCTTAACTAAGACCATCCACGGTATTTGGCTGAGAGATCTCACTCTCCTTCGGATTTGCTCCGAATTTCACCCTGACAGTTTGTCCTTAGTCGAACCTAAAAAATCTAACTGTAAAAATAAACCATCAAGAATCGTGGAACAATTTAGTAGATTTAAGAACGTCTCTTGAGCATAAAAGTCAAGGGTATTTCAGCTACTTACAGTAGTCAACCAAGGGACTCCTGCTGATGTTATACAGATTTTAATAGCCACTAAATGTCGCTACATTAACTTTGCAAAGGCACACGTGATACAGGCTCTATAGTCCCGTTAACAGAGTAGATGCTGAGATATTTTAGTAAGTACAACATAGTAAATAATGAGAGAAGGCAAAGACTTAAGGAAGAGAATGTGGAGACTACAATGTTAGCTTTTAACTAACAATTTTGATACTTACCTATCGAAGTAAGTATAACTTGGATAAACTTGCTAAAATGGAGCTAAAGATTGCCAATGCAACGTAATCACCATTACAAACTTGCTAAAATGGAGTATTTAGTGTTGATAAGGGAGTGACTTTTAGAGTAAATCTGAAGTTTAATTTTTACCTCTTCACCATTACAACTCTTTCCAACATAATTCACCTTATAAATTTATTTTTATATTCTTGATAAAGATAATTAAAAGCTAAGATCTAATATACCAGATATTCGGAGATTCTAACCTGACTTGCTCAATTTTAGCATGAGAGAAGTTCAGGCAAACTACATTTAGAGACAGTAACTACAATTTCAATGAACTGCAATTTTTTTTAATAAATGCGAAATTTTTGAATTTACATATATTTTTTGTGAATAAATGCGAAATTTTATAAATTTTATATTTCTTGTTGCGAAATTTCAAAATTTTGATACGAAATTTACGTATTCCTAGTAATAAAAAATACGTTGTGATTGCTTCGTTTTCAAAACGTGCGTAAAATAGCAGAGAGAGTTCTTTCAACTTCCTCAAGACAGAATATCAATAAACATTAAACAATCCAAAAATAAGAGATGAGGAGAAAATAATTCGGAGAAAGTAGTCAAACACTTAAAACTAAAATTTTGCACTCCAGTCGTTCAGCGTTTTCTGGCAGATATCAAGAAATGGCCTGTTTGACTGGAGGGGTAATTTTAAAATACACATTTTTACTCGAAACCGTTGTTACCAAACAGTATTGATAAATTTTACTTACTAAAAGACATGACTTACATTTCATCATAATAATCAAGTTCTGTCCGACGAAAAACCTTAAGTCCTCGGCGTACTTACAATCTTTTTATTTCACCCGCAACTAGTCATCTTAAAAATGCTACTCATAATATTTTTACTACGTTTTCATTTGTAAGTTCTTAATCTGTTGACACTTCAACTGGTAAAGTTTCTTGCCGTTTCAATTCATCTTTAATAGAGAATTTCTTTTTCCGAAACGCACACTCAACAACGGACATGCAGACTTTCAGTTACATAAAAAGAAACTTATCACACTAAATTTCATAAATACTCCAAAATTCCTGTTATGGAAATAAATAGAACTTTGAATGCAAATGGTCTTAGTGGGTGGTGAATTTCACAACGCAGCATTCTTTTCACGACCGGACATTTATGGCTGAGAATCTTTCTCACAATTTTATGATCCACGTTGCATTGGTAAAAATAATCCTATAAATTAAGTCTATCTATTCTAAAAAAAAGTAACTCCCGCTGCCGCTGTCAAAAGCTTGTCACACTATCTCCTCCGAAACCGCTGGGGGTATGGGGTCGAGAGCGATACCAATGGATGCAGAAAATGGGGTCCAAAATAAGACATGTCTCTTCTTCGTCGGGCTTTAAGTATTTTTTTCTTCTTTATTTTGTGGGAAAATATTGACTTTTTCATTTTCAAATTACGACAACTCGCCAAAAATTGATCTTAGAATTTTGATCTTTTTACAATCTAACACTACAGACATTTCTCTTTCAAACTAGACCTCATTTGTTTAAAAATATTTTAAAACAGACTAATATTTTTACCAAAAAATGAAACACAGTTTTTCAAGAAATATCGTCCCCTATGTGGATGTAATATCGATGCTCCTCTAGTTTTTATCTTATAAAGTTTATCTTACAATATTTACATCATCTGGAAGCTGAAAGCTTTCTCATTCATATAAACCTCATTTAAAGTCTATATCTTAAATTTTCGATTTTTAATTGAATTTTAAAGCTGATAATTCAACAGTGATGAAACGCTCTTCGCATTAAGGGTTACAACAGTAAATGGATGGAAGCTGTTACATTGCCCGAGAATCACCCCTATGTATCTCACTATTAGCCATAACAGAGGAGCGAGCGTAGCGAACCTAGGGGCGAAGCCCCTAGTTTTATAAATAAATAATTTGTCAGGGAAAAGTTATTACTCTTTTCAAACAGATTGGTAGATCAGGGATGGATATTAAGACGATACGTGCATTGATTTTAGAACGATCTTTGTGTCTTGCATTTTAAGTCCAAAGAGAACATCAGTTTAAAGATGCATGGGAGAAATATATATGTGCATGTCGAATTTATTAGATTTGCTCATGTGTAAGTGTAATACAGTCATGATGTGTTTCGTTATTACTACATATTACACAAATACTCACTGTAAGTCTGTCATCCGGTCCCAGGTCATACTGGTAAAATGCAATAACAACGGAGGAGTCTCGTTCGGGTTCCAATGTTATATAGCAGTCCAGAGGCCCATTAGGAACAGAGTTAAGTATGGCACTATTCTGGTAGCGCAGACTCAACTTAGTTGAAGTGCTCCAGTAGCACAAATCTTCAGCGTATACTGCAAAAGAATAAACACTATATCTAGAATTTTCCAAGAAAGAAATAATATAAGCCCCCATTTTTAATCACCAATCGAAAGCATGGTGAAGGAGAAAAGACTTTCACCAAAGATGGTTCCTAATTTTGAGATAAATTTCATTCAGGAAATGCCATAAAGAGGATTATTTTTATTGAATTTTTTTTTCGATATACTATTGAAAGCAATCTTTCTTTCGAATGGTCAATCTGCTTTAAACAAATTTCTATGAGAACTATGCATTTCGTGGAATGGTGAGATTTTCGAATTAATTGAATGCAAGATGATAGAAATTGCTATGATTAAAACGTCAAACCGTTGTGTCCCACTTTATCATATATTATAATTTAAGCTTTCTTTTAAGCCCTTAAGGTTACCTTTCTTGGAAAATATCACCGTTCTGTTTTATATTTTAATGCATAACATGGTACATTTATATAAATGTTAAAATATGGTATACGCAAAAGAAATTAACAAAGAACACAGATATTAGAATGCGTAAGGATATTAATTTAAAAAATATATATAATCCTCAGTGTAATGTTTGAAATTCAGCCTACGAGTATGACGCTTATACACATTTATACCAGTGTGACGTAATATTAGATTTGCTTGGTCCTGCACCTGCGATTGTTTGCGTGCTTCATACAATATTTTGTGTTATTGATACTTTACAATAACTGAAGTTGGCAACTTCTGTAGATACTTCAGTCAATATGATGAAATACGTTTCTAAGTTGTATTTAGGACGAGGAACCAGTTATGTACCAGGAACTTTGCTGGTATAGTCGATTAGGGCATCTCCTGGGATCGCCGAGTAGAGCATCTCAGTCTGTTGTGATATATTTTGTTTTTCTAGTTCTCAATAAATGTTCGTGTTGTTCAACATCTGGAAGTCTTTAATACAAAAGAACCAAACACCACACTCAGATTTTCATGTGATGTAAGATAGCCCTTATTTGTAATCTTTCATAGTAACTCAGCATAACATTTAGAAAAACAAAAGTATGACTCATTTGGTAGATTTTGAAGCCTCGAGTACAGTTCATAGAAACATTGAAATAAATCAACATCATTATATTCCTAACTATTCCTGTTGCCTAATCAACAGGTAGAATTATCGCGTTGAATTTGCTAGTACGTACAAACTACCTTTTTCTACTTCTCACGTTGCCGAGATTCAGTTTAGAACTCTGAAGTTATCAGTGCACTCTAGGAACTAAGAAATACACTGCTGGCCACCCAAATTGCAAAACCAAGAAAGACAAGAGATATCACAACAAAATTTATTTTGTAAATAACATGATGACCAAGTATCAAATGATTAAATTTATAGACTTCTGTGAAGTGTGGTTCCTTCCAAAATCAGTAGCCATAGTAGCCGCCAATGTTGGAGATCACCGCTGCCACACGCCTCGGCATTGACACAAAGAGACTTTGGATGAGTTCTTGGGGTACAGCAGACCAAGCAGCTTCCACACGTTGCCAAAGTTGATCTGCTGTGGCAGCTGGGGATGGAATCTGGGTCAATCGTAGAGCAACCATGGACCACATGTTTTCTATCGGCGGGAGATCCGGAGAGCGAGGCGGCCAGGGAAGCAATTCAATCTGGCGATTGACGAAGAACCGTTGGACAATGCGTACCACGTGTGGTCGCGCAATTTCCTGTTGAAATATGGCTGTGGGCAAGCCCTGCAGGTAAGTAAGGACAACTGGCTCCAACACCTCGGAGATGTAGCGCTGGCTGTTTAAAGTACCGGCAATGCGTACTAGAGGTGTGCGAGAGTGATATCCAATACCGCCCCATACCATAATACCCGGTGCAGGACCAGTGTGGCGGTGCATAACGCAGCTGTTCAGCATCATCACGGTGTCTCCAGACTCGAATGCGACCATCGTGGTGTTGCAGACAGAAGCGTGACTCGTCAGTAAAGACAATTTCATTCCATTCTGCCGTCCACATCCTTCTTTCATAGCACCATTGGCGGCGGAGACGTCTGTGGTTTTGCGTCAAGGGTAGACAAAGCAATGGACGTCTTGCGGACAGACCACTCTGCTGTAAACGGCGTCGAATGGTACGCGCAGACACTGGATGATGCGTTACAGACTGCATGTGCTGTGCTATGGTTCGTGATGTGACTGAGCGATCCGTCACTGCCATGCGCACAATTTGCCTGTCATCACGTGAAATGGTGCGCTGAGGTGGATACGATCGTACACGCCGGTCAGTCGTACCCTCCTGCATCCAACGATCACATATCCGCATTACAGTTGTTTGGTTTCGTCCAACACGACTACCGATTTCCCTGAAAGATAATCCACAATCTCGGTAGGCCACTATCCTTCCTCTTTCGAACTCGGATACTTGATCAAAAGATGATCGCTGGTTCGACGAGGCATAATTGATCGTTTTTTTGAAAAAACCACAAGAAAAACACAATTGCCGAACTTGAAATCGTCGAAATCTCCAAGCCTTAAATAGAGCTTTGAAGTGGCGCCACAGGCGCGCGTGATGTGCGTCTGCGCTGAAATTCTAATCATTTGCATATCGCACCTCCGCTAATGCATGTTGTAAATTTCATGTTATTTGCATGTTTCCTTCAGGGTGTTGCATTTACAGTGGCCAGCAGTGTAAATGGTTAAACCGACCCGAAAAAGATCATAAAACATGCACTAGGGTCACAAATTTGAGCAAACACGTATTGTACCACTGTTAGGAAATTGTTACAAAAGTTGGTCATTAAAGGTAGTCAAAAAGTTGATCATTAAAATTATATGTGCAATATGATTGCAAATATTTTCTTTGAAATAAGTAATAATAATAATAATAATAACAATAATAATAAACAAACACACGCACACGCACACACACACGCACACGCACGCACACACACACACACACACACACACACACACACATATATATATATATATATATATATATATAAACATAAACATAAACATAAACATAATTTTTGGATTATGAGATATGGGGGAAAATGATGCATCGTCTCCTGTTTGAGAATAAAAGAAGTAATGATATAATCTTTTTGGATTCCTACTTATACCTGGAAAAAAGAAATTTGTTGCCAGAAAAGGGAGTTTCTTTTCTTTCCATTTTTAAACCGTTTTAAAATAGCGATTGCATCAAAACATGACATGCAATTTGAAAATGCTCTTAATCGCAGATATTTTCCCCATTTATTTTTAACCCGTTTAGATAATAGAAATCGGATTCCCACTGCGCGAGAAGGAAAATTCTATATATTTCTTTAAGTACGCTGATAAACGTCCCCGAACTTTAACCAGAGCAAGATAGGATTCTTAAGAGCAACGCAGTTCTAACTCGTTTCAAATAAACGTACATTTTTTTCCTCCGTGAAAGAGAAATATTTAGTACAGTTGGTTCTCTGTTTAACGACGCTCTACTTAACGACGATCTCTATTTAAAGACGATATTTCCCGGTCCCGGTCCCTCCGACGTAAAAAAATTCTATTTTAAGACGATTTTGTTTCTATTTAACGACGATTTTTTCTTAAATGATAAACTTTTTCTTCAACATTTTATTTACAGGAGGGTTAATTTCTGTAGGGGAGTTTGATTTCAATAACAGACCCAGAATTTCCTTTATGTTTGTTGCAATCATAATGACTTGTTGCAGTGGAAAAAACCGGGGGAGTGGGGGGGGATTACTGTTTCTCGGAAGATCGCACATTCTTCCCTGGTGGATCGAATTTCTTAGTGCGGGTGTGGAATCACTCTATTGTACCTACCATGTTGTCATGTGATTTACGAACTGTTCAAAAGCACCCCTCTCTCACTCCTTCTGGGAAGCACGTGCTCATGTTTAGAGAATTCATGGTTGTGTGTAGGAGCTCATTCCAGTACGAATACGAGGTGAGCAGAGCAAAATGGCATCAAAGCGAAAGCATCTTACGCTACACGAAAAAGTGAAAATTATTGAAAACTGGGAAGAAAGTGTTGGAATAACAAAAGTCCAATTCGCAAGACAGTTTTAGCTACCCGAGTCTACCCTCAAAGGCATTTTAGCAAGCAAAGAGAAAATTCTTGAAGCAGCACAAAAATTTGGTTTGGGATCCAAATCCAAACTGCAGAAAATTCAATGTGGCCAATCAGAAGAGTTTGAGAAGGCAGTCCTGCAATGGTTTCATCAAGCAAGAGCATCTAACATTCCAATTTCCGGAGTGATATTTAAAGAAAATGCTATTATTCTGGCAGAAAAGTTTTGAATCCAAAATTTTCAGGTTCTGGCTGGTTGGCTAACAAAGTTGAAAGAAAGATACGGGCTTGTATTTAAAAGCATATCTGGCGAAAGTGGCTCCATAGATGAAAAAATAGTGGATGAATGGAAAATAGTGCTGATGGGGATATTAGATGGATATGATGAGAAGAATATATTCAATGCAGATGAGACGGGCCTATTCTACAATATGGTGCCTAATAAAACCTTAACGTATATGGGCGAAAAGTGTTTTGGTGGAAAACACAGTAAGGAACGATTGAATGTTTTACCGTGCACTAATTCGGATGGATCTGAGAAATTTCCACCACTAGTTATAGGCAAATCAAAGCAACCAAGGTGCTTTAAGAATATCAAGAGGAAACCTTGTGAGTACCGCAATAACAATAAAGCTTGGATGACATCACAAATTTTTATTGACTGGATTAGAAAATTTGATGCAAAAATGCATCGAGAAAAGAGAAAAGTTTTACTTTTAATCGACCAATGCACTGCACATACTCCAAATATCCCTGGACTTACAAATTTTACTATCCATTTCTTACCAGCTAATTGCACTAGCAAGTTCCAGCCATTAGACTTGGGTATCATTCGCAGTGTGAAAGCATACTACAGAAAGTCTTTAAGTAGGAAATCTTTAAGTAGGAATTGTTAATAAACAATTCGGCTGACAGTATAAAAATTAGAAAATTTACAATCTTGGATGCAATGCACATGATAACATCAGCATGGAAAGAAGTTTCTTCATCCACAATAAAAAACTGCTTTCGCGTTGCTGGAATTCACAAAGAACTTGTAGTGGAACTGCAAAGTACGGATGTAGAAATCAACGAAGATGGCATTATCCCTGAAGAATGGAGAAGTCTTGTTGAAGATGAGGTTGTTTCAATTCAAGATTTCTACAATTGTGATAAATATGTTTTAACAACAGATTTCAGAAATGTAGAACAAATTTATGAAGATATTGTAAACGAAAACACAGTGTCAGACGAAGAAGGTGAAGTTGAAGACACGGAAAACGAGACACTGCCACAGTCTTATACAGATGCAATTTTTGCTCTAGATGTTCTCCGACGCTATATTACATCGAAAATGAAAGGTGACTCATTTAACATTTTAGAAAATCTGGAAAAGAGAATAACGAAAACAAGGCGAATGAAGCAATCAACACTTTTTGAATTTTTTAAAACGTAATTTATTGTATTGTTTGTACTCTTTTTTTTCAATGTAATTTAAAATAACTTTTTGTGAATAAAATAATGATGATAATAAAAATGACATTTTTAAACACGCTAATATATTAAGAAATATATTGACAGTCCTAAGCCTGTAAAGTGTAAAGGGAAATGTTATTTTTTCACAAATTCTGTTTAAGGACGATCTCTACTTAAGGACGATTTTTTACGATCCCTTGAAAGTCGTTAAACAGAGAACCAACTGTATTATCAACATACTCTTAAATACGCCGTCATTTACGACGTACCGACGATTTTCTACTTTGTTATGATCGTGGTATTGAATGAACAAATATGAATGTGTCATAGTGCATTTGGTAGTGCAATGTCAAATAGTGCATTTGGTAAAATGTGGACTTAAAGGTTTCGAGAATACGTTTAGAGTTCCAGATCTGTTGGATGACCTTTAAAATCTTACCCTTGGAACTAACACAAATATAAGAATTTTTCTTCCTACAACGCAGTAGACCCTTGTCTTTGACAACATTCTCTGTCCAACACTCATAGCTAAAGTAGCCACAAAAACGTGTTGGTTACGCTATCATGGGGGAAACATTTAGATGGTCCCTTAATGCCCCCTATGTGACGAAATGTCTGACGTAGCGAGCAGCACCCCCATCGTTTTTTAGAATTCCACTACAGGAAATCTAGACTTCGCCATGAAAGGAGGCTCTTAGATTTGCTAGCATTACGGCCTCTAAGTTTTGTAAATAAATGTTTATAACTGAACCTGGTTTTGATTTGTAGACTCTTAGATAAGGATTAAAATTGAACTAATTCACTGAACCAAAGTAGACAAATGTCGCCTAATTAGGCATAGCATTAAAGCACTTTTTCGATATTTCGCTTTACCCTATGAGAGGAAAACACGGGAACTTCTAAGCCGTAGTCCATATTCGAAACAAACACACTATACCAGCGGTTCTCAACCAGGGGGGGAGGCGTAGAAGAATTTCAAAGGAGGTGTGAGTTTTAAAAAAGTAAAATAAAAAGTAAATCTAACTGTAATTTACTGTACTCAATTTTGCGGTCACAATGTAACCGTAACTCATTTTCGACTTACGAACACGAACACGAACACGATAATTATCGTAATTGCAAAAACACGATAATTGTCGTACGTCTGGCAACACTGCAAGAGCTTGAGAACGGCAGCAGCTTTCCCTTTGTTAGTAATTTTTCCTTTTCTCCATTCAAATTCCCCTTTGTTCCTTGGAAGCTTCGAGGTTGTTAGTGCAGTTTTCATCCACTTATCTCCGTGAATCTGGATTTTCAGCATTAGCATACATAGAGTCAAAATATCGAGCAAAGCTGGACGTTGAAAGTGACCTGAGGTGTGCTTTGTCACAGTCACAACCTAATATTCAAAAACTTGTCAAGGACAAACAGTGCCAGCTCTCTCATTAATGTCGTGAAAGTGACTGGTATTACTACATGCCGACCTCACCTAGATCCTCGATCAAATTTATTTGATCTGTATTTAATTCTTTGATTTCATATGTTCTAATAATAATATGTTCCAAATTAAGATATGTGTAGTAATATTTAACTTTGTGTACGAAATTATCTATTCTATATTTTCCTTTAATAACCAGCTTCGTTACAAATTCCGATTGTACTACTTGTATTGACCACATATGGTGGTGGTGGGGGAAGCGTGACCTCACATCGGTGTTCAAAGGGGGGGGGGGCACAGAGCCTGAAAGGTTGAGAAACCCTGCACTATACCATGACATTAACCACTGCAGCATGCGGCCGGCACACAAATATAAATAAAAATGTAATTCTATAGTTCATATCAATGTAAAATGTTTTAAAATATTCTAAATTGCTTAAAGTAAAAACAATGTGTGTATAAAAAGGGATAATTAATTTGACGAAGCGCGATGTAATAATTTGTAACGACAAGTTATCGTTTTTAAAGTTTTATTGCAGCAGTTGCATAACCCATATATTTTTTAAGCTAATAGAGGTGGATTAAAAATTTTTAAATGTTAAGCAATCTCAGTCCATTTTATTCTAATATAGAGGCGTGATGTGAGCTCTTTTAAGTAGAAAATATTCAATTTTTACATTTATGGAATTAAAGTATTAAACGTGACAAAAATTTACGCTGCATGGAACAGAGAACCTAAAAAATGTGAAACTGAACAATAAAAATATGGTTTTTCCTATACCTATAACTCTTATGAACACAGCCAAAGCAAAGTAACAAAACGAGCCGCATATGTTTGTATTAATACCATCAAATTTTTTTCTTTGTTTCGAAAGATAATTTTTACTAAGAAAAAAATGTAAATCTGAACGTGTGAGTTCTAACAGTTTTTCAACCAAACTGGTCGATTCCCACAGCACAAATTCGGCAATTTGCTCGAAAAAAAAACTCACAAAATATTATCTATATATTTAAATTGCTGAGCAGATTTTGCGGACAGTCCGTGACAGATAACTACTGCATAAATTTACTTCATTTAGGTCTTAAACGAAAGATTTTAATCTATAGATGTATCAAATTTGGTTTTGTCACCACGGTTCCAATTAATTAGCGATAATTTACAATTAAAAATTACTTTCTGCGCATGCTCAGTGAGATGTTTAAATCTGGCTTTAGATAATCACTAACCACCAGGTCGCATAAACACATTAATTTGTTTCTGCGCATGTTCAGTGACAAGTTTGAATCTGGCTTTACATACTTAACAAGAACAAGGCCGTATAAACACGTTTAATTTTTTTTTATTCCGAGGAATCTCTCTAGCCTTCTCTCTGCTATTTTTATTTTTAATTACATTTATGAGATATAGAATTAAATTTGATGAAAACTGTTTATTTCGCGCTCTTGAGTAACCCTATTTATTTTTATTGGAAACAATAGAAATGTATTAAAGTGTATTTCTCTATTCTTAATATTGTGATTTGGCAACGATATGTAGAGTATAATTTGTGTATTAGCACATTTATTTACTATCCAGCCGTCACGTTTCGACGGGTACCAATTAGCTATATTTTAATTTTAATATTTAAATCATTTGGAAACAATTAGTCGGAGCGTTTGTATAATCTCTCTTGAAACATACCAAAAAGGTGAAATCCAAGTTATATGAATGATGCGGAATCACTAGGATTACGTTATGTCACGCTTGACGTTCATTCTCGTTTTACGTTTTGCGGTCCCAGGATTACGTTTTTTACCTCTCAGAAATGATCAGAAACCGGTTTAGGCTTGTTAGTTCATTGATTGTCGTTTCAGCGATACCCAAAATCCACCCCTTTGTTCCCTTTTATCTGACTTTGCGTTTTCGCACCGCCCACATTAATTGTGCGTCATAGGGTCTCTTTTCGACAGCTGGTTCATCCGTCTTTCGGCCAATTAATCCAGATAAAATTATCATAAATTTTCCTTAGCCATCTTATTTGGCTACTTCTTGCCTGCTGATCTGAGCAGCTCTCCTCTGGCTACTTCTGTGGGCCTGGTGTAGGGGCGCCAGGGTGCTTGACCGGATGGTCGTCTGCTGCGGTTTGCAATCACCGGGGGGTGGGGGTCAATCTGGAGGGTCTATCCGGTCCAATGGGATTGCTAAGGTTACTTTCAGTGAGGCGAATAGATTTCAAGGCGAAATATAATATCTTTAATCGTAAAATGTTTAATTTCCCGAGCATAGTTACCAAAACACGTACAGAATTTCTTCGACAAATGATAACTAAAGGCTGATAGGTAGCAGTCATTTTGTATTCGCTCAACTAAACATACAGCTATAGAAAGAAAATTCTAATACTTGGGGGATTGAATTTAAAGATTTAAAAAAAAATACTGCGTAATATAGGAAGAATTTTTTTTTACCCTATTACCTTATTCCCTTCAGAAATTCTGTCCCCCAAAAGGAAATTATTTGCTACTTATACTACAGTTTCTCCCCGAATAATTCAAATTTTAAAATATTATTTGCATTTCATTTAAATAATATATATATATATATATATATATATATATATATATATATATATATATATTTTTTTTTTTTTCTCTATTAAATAGTACATTTTTTAATAAAATCTTGAAATATCTTTAAATCCAAGTCGACAATCATTTAATTTTTTTAAACCTTCAATAACTCAAGCCTGTTAACTAACGGAAGTTAGAAATTTTTATATTGTTACCTCCATTCACTAATCTTCTTAAGGTGACTGACTACGTTCGGAGTCGTTTTTTTAAATAATTTTTTAAAGGATTTTTTGGTCTTTTACAGTAAAATAGCACTTAAAAATTAAAAAAAAATAAAAAATTACCTGTAAATAGCATACTTTTTTATAAATTGGTGAATTTTAAGTAATTTTTAATGAAATTTAGTTAAAACGCCTATCACTCTGCACAAAATCCTAATGCTACTATTTTAATTTCCTTCTCATACATGATACATATGACAGTTATCTTCTAAATGACCAACAATCTAAGAGAAATTTTAAAATGGAAAAATAATACACTCAATTTTATGTTCCAATATGAAAATTTTCCCCGATTCGTCATTCTTTTCCTTATAAAAACAACCCAAAATAAAAAAACTATTTATTATACATCAATTATTATGCGTCATTTCATAAACAATAGCATCTAAAACATTTCCTGAAAATTTTATAAAATTTTATGTATTATTATGTTAGATATTATGATAACGGTAGAGATTTGTGCTAAAAAAAATTCTCAGAAAAGCGCATTTAAAGTTGTTTGTCACTTCAATTTTTAATATTGCAATTGTTTTTTAAAGTAGCTATAAAATTTTAAAGTCACGTAATTGTTTTTTAAAATAGCTATAACTCTGCTTCTGATTGATGTAGAGTGAAAATGAAAACGGTTTTTAAAAGAGAAAAGGTTGAATTATACGATTTTGGCAAAAAAAAACCAAATGAGTTTTAAAAAATGACATTTTCAACGTAGGCAGTCACATTAATTTATAGTTATTATAAATACAATTTAATGCTGATAAAAGATTTTTCATAAATTAGAATAAACATACCTCCTTTTCTAGATTTTCAAATCTTTAATTTGTATGTATAAGTTTAAATTTCAAGCGCATTGCCGTTCGCCTGTCTGCCTTTTCCATGGTTCTCCATGATTCTCGTTGCTTTGTGCAATCAAAATAGTGAAAATTTAAAGTCATATAAAAATGAAAATGGTCTGTATATAGTTATTTGAAAAATCGATGGCACATGCGGTCAGAAAATTCCCATGCAGGATTTTTATTTCATATCTATTTTCGGTTTACTTACCTGTATTATTTTGTTCTTTAGATAAAAAATAATATTTTTATTGTGTGATCAGATATTTTAATAGTCAATCTGATGATCATTTTAATAGTTCAACTCTCGTTAACATTGAACATGTTCATTCATACAGATTGCAAAAACTAAATATGGACGTTTAATAATTCATTGAATAAGTAGATCTCAAGTTTTCATTAAAAATGTATATCCTATTTGTTTAGTTGTATATACATGGCTTTTGTGTACAATCGGGATTTATATACTTACATGTCTTCAAAACAGCGCCAGTTCCACAGAATACGGAACTGAAAACTAACCACAAAGTTAATCCATTGGCAGTAAATACACTTTCTCTGATTTCCATTTTCTTCGGTTTTTTGGAACGCTATACCCTTATACTACTAGAAGTTACAACTGATAATAGAAATTTTGATCCATGTGCCTGATGTCACATTCAGATCACCTGCATTCAATTTTATCAGATAAGTATTGTTATCAACGGTTAGAGGCAAACAGAGTCCTTCACATATTATCAGACAACAATTTTGATGAAAAAAATTTTCTGCTATATTTTCTGGAACAAAACTTACGCCAATAAAAATTTAATGCTTTATACGTGGTCCTATCATTCATATATAGAGACTTCTATAAAATAATGGTAGTATATTTTTCTTATTTAAAACGCCAATGTATCCGTTAAAATAGCAGCTTTGGCTTCAAAAAAATTTAATGGCTTGAAAACAAACATCCGCTTTAGTATATTTACAAGAACAAAATTTACGCTTATATAAAATTAACGCTTTATACGTGGTCCTATCATTAATATTAAGATTCTTGTATAAAATAATGATAATGTATTTTGCTTATTTAAAACGCCAGTGTATCTGTTAAAATACGCAGCTATGGCTTCAAAAAATGTTAACGGCTTAAAAACAAACATCCGTTTTACTATATTTTCAAGAATAAAATATTTGTTTTTAAAAACATTGAAGCTTTATACGCGGTCCTATCATTAATATTAAGAGACTTGTATAAAGTAATGATTTGATGAATATATTTTTCTTATTTTAAACGCCAATATATCTGTTAAAATACGCATCCTTGGCTAGAAAAATTTTTAATGGCTTGAAAACAAACGTCCGTTTTTCTAATTTGAGGAACTAATAACGTAGGATATTGGTTAAACGTCACATTAGAAAGCACACAACTCGAACCATATTATTCATCATTTAGGACAACACTGAGTTATGTCATGTGCGAAAAGAATACGAGTAAAGAGGTTGAAAAGAATTCACCTCAAGCGCTTCCCATATTAACCAAAAAATTAATCGTCTTGATATAATAAGCAGGAAATCTTGAAACTTTATATTTTACACAATTTTTGTTCTGTTGAGGGTGCATTCAATTAGAATATTACTACAAATAAGAAGTTGAATTTGCAATACTTACATAAACTTTCTGAAACCGTAAGAGAAATAGACAATGAGATAAAGTGCGGTGATTAATTACTAAAACAGTGACACACACAAAAGATAAAACAATTATATTCTTTCGAGGGTTTTCTAATAAAGCCTCCCGTTATTCTTTTGAAGATATAATCTATGACTGGGATACCAGCATTGGGTTTATGCAGTAAAGGAAGTCAGTCTTATTGAGTGTTTTTTCGTTGGTAAAATCAGTAAAATCAGTAAAAAATATTATTTGCAATAGTTTCAGAATCAAAGAGTATTCTGGTTTCGTAGGTCCTACTTTTTAAGAATGATTAAATGCAGAAAAAATGTTTTACGCAACAGCGTCACATGCCTAGAAAAAGTAAAATCAGTAAAACTATTATTTGCAACCGTTTCAGAATCAAAGAATATTCTGGCTTCGTAGGTCCTACTTTTTAAGAATGATTAAATGGAGGAAAAATATTTTACGCAACAGTGTCACTTTCCTAGAAAAAGTAAAATCAGTAAAAATATTATTTGCAACATTTTCAGGAGAAAAGAGTATTCTAGCTTCTTAGGACCTACTTTTTAAGAACGATTAAATGCAGAACAAATATTTTACGCAATAGTGTCACTTGCCTAGAAAAGTCAGCCTGACTTTGTGTTTACTTTAAAAGAACAAGCAAATTTTAAATATTTTTGTTGAAAAACATTTAAAATATTCCCATGGAATATATTGAGAATTATTAATTAAATTTATGAAGTTGAACATTATATGGCAGCTAACAACCAGTGCCGCTCGCTTCAGAAAAGGGGTAATATTATAAAGAAATAGTATAATATTATAGAGAAATAATATAAATTAAATATAACATTTCGTCACATGACAAGGAAAATTAAAAAGCAGGTATCGAGGTAGATTCCGCACAATGTATGTATGCATACAATTAAAATTAAAAGACTATTGTTCTTCTAAGAGTGCAGGAGTAAATATTCATTGAAACTCGTATTAAACATTACCAGGATATAAAAAAAATGCTTGCTACTTACTTTGTTGCATTCTAAACAAATACTCTTAATGCAGTTCAGATACATAGTGAAAAGTGGTTTTCAGTCTAACCAGCCCCAAAAATGCAGTATCCTTGATAGTCTGAGCTGCAAATTTCACGCTTGGAGAGTGTCTGTTACAAAGGCCGTCGCTAACATTCTGCAATAAAAATTGTTTACAAACGTCTTTCGGGTTCCTTCAACCATGCAGAGTAAATTTCTGTAATATAACATTTTTCATTTCTCGCAGCAGGGGTATTCGAAGTGGGTAAATAAATGAAATGTAGGCTGAGAAAGAGAAGAATTCTTGATCAATAAAAGCTCGCATCTGAGGGAATTGATGTGATGGAAACAGCATACCTTTTAGAATGTCCATATTCAGGATTATAAATTAGATTTCTTTTTACATGAATGAACAATGAGAGTGTTTTATATTGGTAGATATTTCAGAAGAGCATTTAATAGATTGAATTGATTCCAAAATAACATAACAGACAAAATTATCATGTAAGGTTCCAGAAAAATTGGAATAGACCTTATGCCAGAAATACATTTATATGTCGGATAAATATATTTCAGAGTCTGTAAACTATTGAAATAATTATATAAAAACGTCAAATTATTATACAAAACAGTTTATACTTTAAAAGTATACGACGTTTAATAATTACCATGGTATTTTAATATTTATCTATGCAAACGTTGGTAAATTCTTTTAATCAGCCTGAACTGTAAGTAAAGTTATGAGTTCAGAAGCTTTTAAAAATTTATTTTTAATATTATTATAATTTTTATCTAGTTACGAACCCCAAAAGAAATGTTCCTGTTTTACATTTCTTTACCTATACCTACATCTCTATACCTGTAGTAATTCTGTCAATTCGCATATTTAAATTGTCTATTTCCGAGATGTATTAGACTTTTATAACACCTGTAACTAGTAAAGTTATTGTATTTTCAAGAGATCTTTCAGATATTCCATAACTGACTTGATGTGTTACCACGTGCTTTCCTGGATAAATCTAGTATTTTTTTTGTCTGTGAACAGCTATTGTTGCTACAAAAAACTCCTGAAAAAATAGATGTCATAATTATATATATATATATATATATATATATATATATATATATATATATATATATATATATATATATATACCGGGTGATCCGAAAGTCAGGCCGAACTTTAAAAATGAATAATTCGAAAGCGAATAAAGAAAAAAAGATGCGGTTTTCACCAAACGGACGGAAAAGAAGCCGGGTTTTGTGTGGCAACGAAAAAAAATAGTTATGTTGGCGACCAACAGATGGCGCTGTCGGATTTCTGATATAGTATTATGCAAAGCAACAAACGATATAAAAAGGAGCAACTGCAGCAGGTAATGGTAGTCGAAGCTTATATGCATCGAAATGCTGTCCATAATTGAGAAAACCCTCTTAGTTAAACTGTATTATAAGAATTCGGAAAGTGCCATTGCGGCATTGCGAGCATATCGCTACATGAAGGGTATGCGAGATAGCAAACGACCAATAACGTCTTCTGAATTGAACGAAATGATGAATAAATTTGAAGCTACAGGTTCTTTGGCGTCACGTCCAAGAAGTGGACGCCCCTCAGCAGGCGCTGTTGTTGCCGCGACAGTGGAGCAGACAGTGCAATCCATGTTGGCGGTTTCTGCACATGGGGAGTGCAGTGCTTGAGAAGTTTCGAGGCAGACAGGAGTGTCGTATGTTAGCGTCTGGAGAGCACTGCGAATAACCCTGAAACGGTATCCCTACAAGTTGCAACATAACCAAGAACTGAAACCTCTTGACTTCGACTCTCGCCAAGATTTTGCGAATTTGGTATTCAATAAGATGGAAGAGCAGCAGGACTGGCTTCACACAGTGCTTTGGACAGATGAAGGGCATTTCACACTCTCTGGCGCTGTTAACACCCACAATTGTCGAGTGTGTACCACAGAAATCCACATGCATTTGTTGAGGTAACCTTGCAACAGCCTACAGTGACAGTCTGGTGTGGCTTAACTGCTGATTTCATAATTGGTCCATTTTTTTCGAGGAAGTCACAAAGACGGGTTTCAAAACAGTTTCTGTCACTGGCCAGCGATATTCAGCACTTTTACAGAAGAACATTATTCCTGAACTGCAAGCGCAAGAGGCTCTCCAAACAGTCACCTTTATGCAAGATGGAGCACCAACTCATATTGCTCTGCCTGTGCAACGCCTGCTACGCTCGACATTTAGGGAGGATCGCATTATCAGTCGATGCTTTAATCACGCAAGTCCTCCAAGATCTCCCGATCTGACATCCTGTGACTTTTGGCTGTGGGAATTCTTGAAGTCAAAAGTGTACCGCAGCCAACCGGCATCACTAGTAGCTCTGAAAGATGCTGTCCGCCAAAATGTGTCTGCCATAATGCAAGAAATGCTACTCAATGGTGTGAACGGTGTGGTGACTCGTCTCACAGCGGTACTTCTGAATGAAGGACAGCACATTGAACATTTGCTGTAATTAACTGTAATTAAGCTGACTTGTAACTTGCAAAAATTTTTTCATTTATAAATCATCTTTTGGTGAAATAAGAAACTATACGCCATCTGTTGGTCGCCAACAGAACTAATTTTTTTTCGTTCCCACACAAAACCCGGCTTCTTTTCTATCCGTTTGGTGCAAACCGCATCTTTTTTTCTTTATTCGTTTTCGAATTATTCATTTTTAAGGTTCGTCCTGACTTTTGGATCACCCGGTATATATATATATATATATATATATATATATATATATATATATATATATATATATATATATATATATATATATATATATATATATATATATATATATATATATGTATATATATATATATATATATATATATATATATATATATATATATATATATACATATATATATTATATATATATGTATATATTATATATATATATATTTGTCCTTTATAGATTTATTATATTACATTAGAACTAACGTGTACTTGTGTGTGAAGGATTTATTCGTCAGTCTTGAATTCCGGGTTCTCAACTTCATGATAATTCTCTAGAAAGCCGCCGATGGTAATTCCAGATACACCAATGGTACTTCATGGTTCTCTGGAGTTTTGCTCAACGCAAAGTAAGTCTATTGTGACTTACCGATTCTCATCTTAAAGACGTATCTAGAATACAATGCAGCAAGTTTAAATCTGATTTGTCTAAATTTTCTTCTTGGATAAAGACCTAAATTTTATACAACATCTTGTGGAATTACAGGAAAAGACCGTTAGAGTGATGTACAGTCTGGCAAGGTACAGTAAGAAGACATGGGGTTTCAGGCCCAGTATATTGAAAGAAAAAATATAAAATAATAATAGAAAAAAGTATTCATTATGGAGCTCCATTCTGGTTTAAGAATACAGTAAGAAAAAATAATTTATTAAATAAAATTCAATGACCTTTCTTACTGAGCATTACAAAATGCTATAAAAGAGTTTCAAAGAATGCTTTCGCTGTACTGGCAGGATGTATGCCTTTAGATCTCAGAGCTGAAATTGACTACAAAATGTTTGAAATATATTACAAGGAACAAGGAATAGAAGTTATGAATATAAAATTTAGTAAAAATAATTGCGAATTGACGAACAGACCTATAAAATGTGAGACTGACTTATGGACAATAAACTGGACATTTGACTAATCCCAATTACTGATATTAATTATTACACGGATGGCTCCTGCATGAATGGAAATACCGGGGCAGGCGTTAATAAATATATTAAGGATTTAAAAGTATTGGAAATAAAACAAAGGCTATCTGATAATGCGAGTTCCTTTAGTGTTGAACTGTATGCAATACAATTGGCTATTGAAGATGCTATTGGACAAGGTCATAAAGCAATTGATATGTATTCAGACTCACGTAGTTCATTACAGGCGTTAAATACACTTAATTTTAAAAATGAGATGGTAGATAACATCAAAAAATTATTTGAAACTTCGGAACTTAATGTCGCACTATATTGGATAAAAGCGCATATTGGGATTGATAAAAATGAAGCAGTTGATCAGACTGCAAAAGAAGCAACTAAATTAGAAGTAATAAATAAAGAAATTAAATGGACTAGAAACCAAGTAAAAGCAAAATTATTTCAAATGGCGGAACACAACATCTTGCGGAACACGTCACGCAAGATAGGTGGAACAATACAACTGTTGGAACTAGAGTAAGAGAAATTTTCCCTCAAGTTAAAACTGACAGGCTAAGTGCAGATTTTTACATAAACCAGGCAATCACAGGACATGGGTCGTTTGGTAGTTATCAAAACAGGTTTCACGGAAAAAGTAGCACTTGCTCTTGTGGTGCTGAACAATCTGTGGAGCACTGAATATTAGTATGCAGTCAATTTAATAATATCCGCAGAGGTTTACCTACAAACATTGATATCTGGAATAAGAATAAGTTTTATAATGATTATTACTGTAGAAGAGCCATTAGGAAAATAGTTATGGCCCTTGTGGCTGTTCATTATCCGATTACATAATTTTTGTATCTCGTTGTATTTTGCACAATTATCACAACCCCCCCTTTTTTTAACGCAAAACCTAAAGGTTGTATTGTTTATATATTTGTATTGTCTAAAATTGCCAAAAGTCTCTCTCCATATAAAAAAATCACACTCATTTTAAACAAATGTTCGAATACATTAGGTTTAGAGTTTTATTTTTTACATTATTATATTATGAATTATAGTGTACTACGTTGCGGCCCGCGTATCGTAACAAACATAGAAATGTGGCCCACGAGAACAAAGGGTTGAATATACTGATCCAAGGGGTTGTGTTCAAGGTAACTACTACCTTCCTTCTTTTGGTCTCTATTAAGCGGATCTATCCTGGAAAAACTAGACACCGCATCGTCATTAAACTCACTAAATGTTTTGTTCAACGCGAGGTTGCGTCAATCGTATTGTCATGGACGGAACTTGAAATATTAAACACGTGTTTGGGATCACAATTGAAACTTTTGTATTTACACGTAAACTCATAATCCTCCTCGATGCTTGTTGTTTCTAGCATATTGAGTTCACAAGGACTTTGAGACCACTTCTAAACACTTCTCCAACACTTCTCTAATATTTATGTTTTTCTGTGTACGAATACTATATCCGATTGTATATCTCAATTTCAGTTATTTCCTTTTTAGAGGTACGATGATCCATCCAACTTTGTTTCTTAGAATGAGACTTATTTCTCTCAATGAGAACTATAAATTGTCCTACGAGACAAAGTATAATAATTGAAAATACCAATTTCCAACTAAGTTAGGAGAAACTTTAGGTGTATAATAAGGATGCTATGATATATCAAGAATTTAACTCAAATGCAATATAACCGTAGCCCATTGGCGTAGTAGTTAAAAGCTTCAAACTGCCACACCACAGGTCCAGGGTTCGACAGTGCGACTGGGCAAGGTCGACTCAGCATTTCATCCCTTGAGTGGTCGATAAAATAAGGACCAAGCATGCTTGGGAACTATATCTGGGGTACTGTGGCAGGCTGACCACCATCCTGAGACATATGCTGTATGACAGCCCAAGCCCACAGTCGAGAAAGCGGAGATTGGCACTACCGGCTATGGTCCATAATGGAGTGTTTCCCCACTGGTTAGTTAGTTAGAAATATAACCGAATAACGTTGAACGAACGTCAGTTCACAACAAAATTAGGCTCCAAGACAGTAGAAAATGTAATGTATATTTGCATAAAGTAACACTGAAGAACCTGAAAAGTACTGTAGATATAGTCAATCGGATAGTTTCTACGATAAATAAGTTTAATATTATTTATTGATTTGTTTAATTAATTTTGTCAAATACCACGATTGAGTTTTAATAAATTACTGTCTATTAACTTATCGTCTCAAAAAGTAGTGTCACAACTTGTATCAGGAATAATATAACTTGGGATTTAACCACAGCAATATCACTTTACTCGTCGAACTATTATTCTTTGGCCTAATAAAGAATATTTAATTAATTCGAGACTACCTACCACATTTACTTTTAATCAGGATTAGCTGGGTTCTCTTTATGTGTTTTTCATCACTTAGTATTTCAATATATGTTACTCGGTATTACAAATTGCCCTCGTAGATCGATATGCCGAAAAAAATTTATCCACCAACGAAAAGAGCTGCTTTAAAAAAAAAGAATATATATATATATATATATATATATATATATATATATATATATATATATATATATATATATATATATATATATATATATATATATATATATATATATACAGTTGGTTCTCTGTTTAACGACTTTCAAGGGGCCGTGAAAAATCGTCCTTAAGTAGAGATCGTCCTTAAACAAAATTTGTGAAAAAATAACATTTTCCTTCACACTTTACAGGTTTAGGACTGTCAATATATTTCTTAATATATTGGCGTGTTTACAAATGTTATTTTTATTATCATCATTATTTTATTCACAAAAAGTTATTTTAAATTACATTGAAAAAAAAAGAGTACAAACAATACAATAAATTACGTTTTAAAAAATTCAAAAAGTGTTGATTGCTTCATTCGCCTTGTTTTCGTTATTCTCTCTTCCAGATTTTCTAAAATGTTAAGTGAATCACCTTCCATTTTCGATGTAATATAGCGTCGGAGAACATCTAGAGCAGAAATTGCATCTGTGTAAGACGGTGGCAGTGTCCCGTTTTCCGTGTCTTCAACTTCACCTTCTTCGTCTGACACTGGGTTTTCGTTTGCAATATCTTAATAAATTTGTTCTACATTTCTGAAATCTGTTGTTAAAACATATTTATCACAATTGTAGAAATCATGAATTGAAACATCCTCATCTTCAACAAGACTTCTCCATTCTTCAGGGGTAATGTCATCTTCGTTGATTTCTACATCCGTACTTTACAGTTCCATTACAAGGTATTTGTGAATTCCAGCAACTCGAAAGCAGTTTTTTATTGTGGATGAAGAAACTTCTTTCCATGCTGATGTTATCATGTGCATTGCTTCCAAGATTGTAAATTTTCTAATTTTTATACTGTCAGCCGAATTGTTTATTAATTTCCTAATTAAAGACTTTCTGTAGTATGCTTTCACACTGCGAATGATACCCAGGTCTAATGGCTACAACTTACTAGTGCAATTAGCTGGTAAGAAATGGATAGTCAAATTTGTAAGTCCAGGGATATTTGGAGTATATGCAGTGCATCGGTCGATTAAAAGTAAAACTTTTCACTTTTCTCGATGCATTTTTGCATCAAATTTTCTAATCCAGTCAATAAAAATTTGTGATGTCATCCAAGCTTTATTGTTATTGCGGTACTCACAAGGTTTCCTGGTGATATTCTTAAAGCACCTTGGTTGCTTTGATTTGCCTATAACTAGTGGTGGAAATTTTTCAGATCCATCCGAATTAGTGCACGGTAAAATAGTCAATCGTTCCTTACTGTGTTTTCCACCAAAACACTTTTCGTCCATATACGTTAAGGTTTTATTAGGCACCATATTGTAGAATAGGCCCGTCTCATCTGCATTGAATATGTTCTTCTCATCATATCCATCTAATTTCCCCTTCAGCACTATTTTCACGCTCACCTGTGGCGCCACTTCAAAGAGTTATTTAAGGCTTGAAGATTTCGACGATTTCAAGTTAGGCAATTGTGTTTTTCTAGTGGCTTTTTCGAAAAAACGATCAATTATGCCTCGTCGAAAACAGCGATCATCTTTTGATCAAGTATCCGGGTTCGACAGAGGAAGGATAGTGGTCTACCGAGATTGTGGATTATCTTTCAGGGAAATCGGTAGTCGTGTTGGACGAAACCAAACAACTGTAATGCGGATATGTGATCGTTGGATGCAGGAGGGTACGACGGACCGGCGTGATCGATCGCATCCACCTCAGCGCACCACTTCACGTGATGACAGGCAAATTGTGCGCATGGCAGTGACGGATCGCTCAGTCACATCACGAACCATAGCACAACACATGCAGTTTGTAACGCATCATCCAGTGTCTGCGCGTACCAACAGCTGCGTTATGCACCACCACACTGGTCCTGCACCGGGTATTATGGTATGGGGTGGTATTCGATATCACTCTCGCACAGCTCTAGTATGCATTGCCGGTACTTTAAACAGCCAGCGCTACATCTCCGAGGTGTTGGAGCCAGTTGTCCTTCCTTACCTCCAGGGCTTGCCCACAGCCATATTTCAACAGGATAATGGGCGACCACACGTGGCACGCATTGTCCAACGGTTCTTCGTCAATCGCCAGATTAAATTGCTTCCCTGGCCGCCTCGCTCTCCGGATCTTTCGCCGATAGAAAACATGTGGTCCATGGTTGCTCTACGATTGACCCAGATTCCATCCCCAGCTGCCACAGCAGATCAACTTTGGCAACGTGTGGAAGCTGCTTGGTCTGATGTACCCCAAGAACTCATCCAAAGTCTCTTTGAATCAATGCTGAGGCGTGTGGCAGCGGTGATCTCCAACAATGGCGGCTACTCTGGCTACTGATTTTGGCAGGAACCACACTTCACAGAAGTCTATAAATTTAATCATTTGATACTTGGTCAACATGTTATCTACAAAATAAATTTTGTTGTGATATCTCTTGTCTTTCTTGGTGTTGCAATTTGGGTGGCCAGCAGTGTATATATACATATATATATGTATATATATATATATATATATATATATATATATATATATATATATATATATATATATATATATATATATATATATATATATGTGAAAGATATAAAATTTAAGTTGATCCCCTGTAATTTCTCATCCCTTCCCATGCTTAAGATCGCATTACCAAATTCTGTTTTCAAGAACCCAGGAATATTTTTCATAGCGTCAGCAATTCCTGGGCAAGCCACGAAACTGTACGACTACTTTTCTATGCCCAAATAAGGTAATCGTCCTGCGCAACTGATGCAGCTTGCAAAAAACATCTTTGGTCAGCAAATTCTTCAACCGCAGATACCTCTATACTCAAACCCCGGGAATCACTCGGGTGTTGGCTTTCCATTACATCAGATGTCTGTTTAGCCACTCGGAAATAAATTTCTTTTTCTAATAGTTCTGTAATCTGATCTTATTTCATTACAGAATTTATATCCGGCAGGATGTTATTCTTGTCCGGGGTGCCCTACGGTTTTCGAATGATTAATTATAATTGTGTTACGAAGAAAATTTTACGTATGCAACGTATTATATCTTCCATAAAAGAAAATTTTAAGTGTCTATAGTAAAAAAATGAAAGGATATTTGTGCAACGTCATGTGCTCCAATGAACGTCATGTGCTTCATATGCACGTCATGCAACGCCATGTGCTTCAAGTGTTTAATTCCATACAAGAATTTCAAAAGCTTCTTTAGAATCTTCAAATGGTAATATTACGTACAAGAAATTTATGCGAGTCTACTTTTCACCTCAACGGATCATCCTTTTTTCAATATGAGTGCTCAAGTCTCTGTGTACGCGGCTCTCCTTTTTCTATGTGTCACTTATTACAGCATAAAATTGTTCCGCTTTCTTCACCTGCTCACAACGCCTCACTTTGTTTTGAATTACTCCATTCGTGAAATGCTGCTACTAAATTATGTTGTTCTGCAACCAGAAGAAAAATGTGTGCTCCTGCGTCAACAACTTGTTCCGGATCAGACTTTTTCCCACTCCTTCCCCTACGAACGTTTGGATTTGAAGTTATGTAACCATTGGTGGCATATTTCCATAAAATTAAATGTTATGCCGAAGAAAAATATTATTAAAATAAATAAATAAAAAATAAATATTTAAATTGGGACTCTTAAAGGTAAGACGAATTGTCTATAAAATTGCATAACTTTTCACATATCTGTTTTTATGATTAATTGATTATCCTTAAGTAAATAAAAGTTATAATGTTGAATTTTTATAAAAGTGTGTAAGTTATGTATGCGAAATTATAATTAATCTTTTGAAATATGTTGATACTAAAAAGGGTTAGCTAAATCAATTACAAACGTAAATTTAATCATACTTTTGTTCAGAAATTTAACATTATTTTTATTCTTTTTAAACTAGCCACGATCGTTCTTTGCAGATCGTTCTTTTAAGTATCTGTTTCTCACACGCAGTTTTAAATCTAGTAAAATACGGAGTAAAGTAGGTCATTCCTACTATAAACATGGGTCGAGAGCCAGCGTGCGCATTATTGTATACACATAGTTGAAGGTTATGTTCCACAGCAATAAATATCGATTAGCCATCCGCCGCTCAGACGAATCGGGTGTTTACGGAATTGTACTTGTTTTTCAATTTTATAATGTTTTCCTTTTTCCTTTCCCGCCTCAATAATGAGTGATAATAAGTATAATTTCTCAGAGCCTCTGTAAAAATAAGTCGCGTAAAAGTTAAATTTGCTTTCTTTCATTTTGTATGATGTATGTTCTTTCTTCGTTTCTCTTCCATGTTTTTTGCATTTGAGTTTTTAAATTATCCACATGAATATTTTCTCATCTTTATAAAATATTTTAGAAATTATAAGAGTTAAGAAGTTGTTTTATTATATTGAAGTATTAAAGTATGGTTTTGAATCCTCGTAATTTTATTATGTTGAAGGTTAGTCAGGAATATAAGTACTATAGGAGATTTTCTGGTGTAAAAGTAGAAATTCAAGGCGTAGTTTGTCATATAAACGGAGCGTCCTTCTAATAGCTGCTAGGGTACCATAATAAGCCACGGATGATTTTTCACACCCGTCTGCTAATAAATGTTCGCCCACTCCGGGAAATTTCTCAAAATAGAAAGAATAGAGAATAAATAAATAGGAAAAAAAAAGTATAAAGCGAGATAAGTTTGAATATATTGAATAAAGTGTGAGGAATATTACATATTTTATCAATTAAGAGAAGGATTTATAAGTTTTGAACAAGCATGAGCAGTTTTACATGTTTCTTTCAATTCACATATTGGTTACAGTTTTTAGTTGATTATTGAATGATTATGAAAAGTACATGAATAATAATGAGAAGGAAAGGAAGTTGTTTGGAAGATTGAAAAGAAATTTGAAGGGTGATAAATTTTGATTCCATACATTTAAAAACAAATACTTTTTCTCTTATATTTTATGATGTGTTTTTGATTTAAAGGAAAATAATAATAGTGATAATAATAATGGTGAGAATAATGTGAATATCAGAGATCCGTTTCCTTTTTGTTTTGTTGGGTGCCTAACACCCCTTTGACTCCACTTATGTGGTTAAAATTTGTGTGTGTTAAAAAAAAAAAAAAAAAAAAAAAAACATCTTGTTTAAACTCTCTTTTTGAGGTACTTCTCTGTGTACTTATTAATGTGGATCTCATAAGCAATTGTATAGTTGTAGTATCATTTTGAGAAAAATTTCTGGAACAGATGTGGTCTTCTACATTACATTTGAGTATTATAGGTGTTTTTATATTTTTGATATGTTAATAACTGATATTGTAATGAAGATTGTTGACACATGATGAAGATAACCTAACTTTGATGGATTTAGATACCTACCTAAATTTCGTAGTTAAATATATTTATTTAGAGAACTTTTGATGCTAGTTGGCCTTCCACAAATTACCATCTGAATTATTTTAAAAGAATATTTATTAAAAGGAATGTTGATGTGCTTAAGTTAAAGAAAAATTTTGTCAATATTAGGGCTAACATGACATGTCACAGGTTACCCCTAATTTTGTCAAGTGTGTTGATGATCTGAGTTATATTATTTTTGTTGACACCGGAGAACCCTTTTGCTAGCACAAGGGGTAGTTCCTCCTCCAGAGGGATGAGCCTCTTTCTGTCTTTGCACCAAGGCACCCTCGTGATCACTGACAATCTCTCACGTTAGACATCACAGAGGATAGCCCATTTCACCTCCAGGTTTGTCACTTATGTCATGATAGGTACCAATGCTTTTAGAATTTGACTATTTTGAAGTGAAACTAGTGACGATGTTAAAGCACACAATGTTTTTGAATATTACCTAATATGAAGCTGATGCCCATTTACTTAATTAAGAAGTTATAACAAGATATTTTGAGTTGTTTAATTTATGATCTTATATATTGTTAAAAAGCTTGACAGGTATCTAAATTCTATGCTGTAATTGAAGTAACACTTTCAGAATAATATAACAAATCAATTTTGTAATTATCAAGGTGAATTTTGAATTTTATAATATTTAATTTAATGTCATGATGCATTCTTTTCCTCAGTTGAGTTGTTCTTGTTTTGTTTTTATTTTTCTAATTTTTTAATAAAATTGTCGGGTTGTGATGGCCACACAACTCGAAACTTTTTTTTTCATTCGGAAAAATTTTATTTTTGGTTTTTGGGGTTTTTCTTTGAGTGCAACTACAGTTGAGAAACTGAATCCATCTACCTGCATTTGATCATCCACAAAAATTGTCTTTTGAAGTGGTGGGAGGAATCTGTTTTAACCTCCTTTCCAACTTCAGAGTCAGCATTCCCCAGCAAACGTGAGGATACACGGTTGTTTGAGAGAGATGTGATTTGTGTATAAGAAGTAAGGTATGTTAAAGGTAGTAAATGTGTATTGCTATTGAAACGAATTTTGATGTAATGAAGTTGTTTTATTAATGTAAAAGTACTTTGAAGAAAAAGAAGAGATATTGATATGGAATGAATGTAAAAATTTATAATATTGTAATTTTGCACGAATAGAGAATTGTAATGAATATGAGAGTACTCAAGGAAGTTAAAAAATATAATACAGTGAATTTTGATAGTGATACAAACAATGTGAGTATTAATATAATATAATGTGAGAACTAATAATACAATATGTGGACAGTGTTAAGAGATAGTTTCCAGGTAGTGTAAATATTTATATTGTGTTTTATTCATATCAAATATATCAAGATAATATGTCATGTAATCATAGAATTTATGTTATCGTCTTATATTTTGAATACCAGTCTTATATTTTGAACTTATACTGTAATTATGGTTAAGTGCATACGAAGCAAATAAGATGAAGGATAGTAGGGAAACCGCATGGACCTGCTATCTGGAGGAACCATTGTGGACTTTGCCAGATATTTTTGTAATCTTCTGTTATATTCTGTATAATTGTAATATTTTGTAGTTTATTTTTTATGTTATGTATGAGAGCCTCCACCCGGGTAGACAAACGTTTTTAAAATGGGGGGATATGAAAGATATAAAATTTAAGTTGATCCCCTGTAAATTCTCTTCCCTTCCCATGCTTAAGATCGCATTACCAAATTCTGTTTTCAAGAACCCAGGAATAATTTTCATAGCATCAGCAATTCCTGGGCAAGCCACGAAACTGTACGACTACTTTTCTATGCCCAAATAAGGTAAATGTCCTGCACAACTGATGCAGCTTGTAAAAAACATCTTTGGTCAGCAAATTCTTCAAGCGCAGATACCTCTATACTCAAACCCCGGGAATCACTCGGGTGTTGGCTTTCCATTAGATCAGATGTCTGTTTAGCCACTCGGAAATAAATTTCTTTTTCTAATAGTTCTGTAATCTGATCTTATTTCATTACATATATATATATATATGTATATATATGTATATGTATATATAGATATTTATATATATATATATATATATATATATATATATATATATATATATATATATATATATATATATATATATATATATATATATATATATCTGAAAAACACAAGGGTAATGCACCTGTGATATGCACCGGAGCACATTGCAAAAGTATTTATTACCTTCGTTCGTCAACTATTTCCGAGATTGTAAGTAAATTCGACAAATAAAAGAAATATTTATGAAGAGATAATATATCAGTATAATTATGCATTGTGCAAATGGTATGTAACAAGAACTTGTCAACTGTAGGTCGTATTATGTAAATATAATTACCATAGATTTTTAAACCATCATATACATGAATCTATGGATATATCAAAATCCCCTGGTTTCTCTAGGGTTTTTACAAGACATTCAATAAAATGAAATGAAGATACTATTATGAGAATTTTTAATAAATTGCACTCGTACACAATTTTCCCCTTTCAATCATTTATTAATAAATTACATTTCCCGGTTTTTACATTTTTAGTGTATCTAATTCGCACACATTTTCATTCCTCAGACTTGAACCCCGGATTGTCAAGTCCAGACAAATCTGGGGACGACGTTAAATGTGGGTAAATCGAGTGTATCTCGTGGTACTGTGGCGGCTGTTCCGACTCAGCAGAAGTCTGAAGAGGAGCGTCAGTTTGCTGATGCCCTGGACTGAACGACTGCTTGATGCCGCCGTATATTGATGGTACTGCTGCCTGCTGAACCCAAGGGGCGGGGCCGACAGTTGGTAGCTGTGGTTGTTGGGCTTTCTTCTTCCTGACTACGCACATTCCAATAAGTAAAGCTACCCACACGATAATGGCGATTCCGAGAATCCCACTGACGACTATGAGGGCAGTTCGCCAGGTATATAACTTTTCATCTGTAAAATAATCTGTTTTGCCATACTTCGGACCTAAAACAAATAAACCAGACGTTACATCGCCAATGAACTGAGCGAATGCTGGGTTCAACGAAATGTATTTTCAAACTTATTCTGCAAGATTCAACTTGCATAAGTTCAATGCATTTTCATTAACATAGGTGAGCGTGCTGGTGTATGTATACAAATGTATTTACATGCTATTTACATTAGTGTGTGTTTACAAACTCATTTTAAGTCAAGACTATTAATTAAGAGCTTCGCATTCTTAACCTTTTTCTTGATCTATCATATATTAATGGCAATCATTTCAGTGAAATAAAAACAGAATATAATCATTACTAGTGTTTTGTATTCATACTATTTTAACGACATCTATGCCTTAACCTTCGCCAAGCCATATTTAACAAAAAATTTGAAAATTCTTAAAAGGGGACTTTTCAATCTTTGTACGACAGGTTTTTGGTAAATATTACATTTATGACAAACACATTGGCAGAAACCCGAGAGTTCCTTTAGTTTTTCTTTTATGAATGGATAACAAATATGTTTTCAAGGTGTACAATAATATTCAAATAAGCACCTCTAACTCTTACAAAAGCATAAAGCTATCGAGGTAATGATTACAGAAAATTGCGATTATAATTATTGAACAATGAATTATGACCTCTTGAAATTTCAGAAGTATATTTGTTTCTTTTCCATCATATGACGTCAGAACTACAAAGGATTAAAACCTATGCAACTCCCTTTTTCATCTTTCTTCTTATATTAATATACAAATATATTTCCCAACTATTTTTTCTTACAACTGAAATACTTAAATTCCGTAGAATGATCTATTCAGATTTGAATTCTATATTTTGATAACTGTAGTTCTAAAATTATTTGCCATTTTAATTCTGCATTTGCGAGTAGGATATTTAAAACTGATAAAAAAAAATATTCCATTGGCATATTATTTTGCAATTTAGATTATTTTTATGCTATTACAATCTTCTGCCACGTTGTCGTATCCTTATTTAGACTGATATATATTTATAAGGGTGCTGATTTCCCTTTCGTGGCATGTTAACCCATTCAAGAACAACAACTTCCATCGCTTGCACGGTTGAGATGTTTTCCCTATTTTTTTAACCTAAATAATCTTGAAAAATTTTCCAATTAAATATTGCAAAATGTTTTTACTTCCGTAAACTGATAACACATGGTAGTGCTAACCATTTTTCTGCTCATTTAACTAGAATACATTGAATGCAAGTGAAAATAAAGACTAGATTTAGTCGCTTGCACTGTGCAAACGGCGCCCCTCAAAGGGTTTTAGCTAAATATCAAGATGTTTTCCTATTGTGTTGAATAATTTCATTCATGATGGTACTTCTAGCAATGGAGGATTGCTACTGAATGATCTATACTGATACGTTGTCAATGAGGGTTTTGTAAATAAAAAAAATTAAAAGATGCATTTACTGACCGCAATTGACTTCGTCACTGTTGTCACCACAGTGGTTGTGTTTGTCACACTCTAGGTTCTTCGGTATGCACTTGTAGTTACGGCACTTGAATTCATCAAAATCGCAAGGTGCATCTGGAAGAGAGTGGCGTCATCCTTCAAACTTTTAAACTTCACAATGTAAAATTAATCTAACGATTGCCCTTATAGACAAATAGTTAAAATTTCGGTATGTAAATTGGGTAAAGACAGGTTAAATACATGTGCGTCTTACCCATATCTGAAATCAAAGATTGAGACATTTTGTAAACATCAGCAAGGATCCAATTAAAATCATTGGATCCAATTCCAATTTCAGATCATCATAATGTGGAACTCGTGTACTATCTAACGAGTTGGGAAGCTTATGTGCCCAATGTAAGCTTAAAGAAAGATTCGCTGACTGTTTGTGAGAGAATACATAGTTAGCCCTGTTGACAAACAGAAATTCAGCCGTTTTATCTTGCATAACAAATCCGAATCTCATTCTTATCTCGGGATTCAACACGGCTGGTGGGATTTAAGAGTAGTCCTATGGTAATATTTTGCAACAAGACATCTAAATAACTCTGAGCGTCAAATTGAAACCAATTGCGACCGGTTGGAAAACAACAATCCTATAACCAGACGGGAACTCTCTCATTTTGATAATGGTGACCAGCTCCGCAGTCGTACAGACGTCCTCCTGAGTATCCAAGTATAAAAACATCATTTTAGAATAACTATGTACTATTCTTTATGATGAAAAGCTTCGAAACCCCCGAAATCATGTTAGATCTCTAATCGTAAAAATCGTGAAGAGTCTCTGAATCACGATGTCACACAGATGGAGAGTTAAACTCAGACGTGTCATGAATTCTGTAAACGAGAAATATTTATTCTGTATAGAGTACAAACGTCTTGTTGATATTACATATCGAGTCTTAGTCATATATTCACTTATCTCCAAATGAAGCAACGAAGAGCTAGACTCCTCATAAGTCTGAGTGATAAAACAGATATTTTCTTGACTACGAAGATCTCAAACGGATTGATATCATATTTAGACACACTAATGACATCTTCTAATTTGCAAGATTAAAAATATTATTGTATGCATTCTTCAATTATATATATATATATATATATATATATATATATATATATATATATATATATATATATATATATATATATACATGTGTGTGTGTGTAAGTAAGTAATTCAGTAAAGCATTTTTACGTACCAATACAATTTCCCTGTTGTTTTTTTTATTTTGAATTACCTTAAATCTATACTTAACGGTCTACATGTCATAGTTTTAGGAATGTTTCTTTTCTTCAAAGTTCTTCAAAATCATACAGTATTTTTCAAGTTAACGTAAGACTACTTGCTTTTTGTGTGTTAAGTGGTACATTGATTGCTTCTCTAAATTATTAGACATGCATTACTTACCGTGGACTTGGGTGTAGACAAGTTCGAATTTCAGAATGTTCTGTCCATGTGTGTTGTTGGTGACGTAGTGAATCGTCAAGGGACCTTCAAAGAAGAGTGATTTTCGCTCGTCCGGGAAAAACCCTTCACCTCTGAGGGCTAACTCAAAATTGTTGCGATCCCGAAACTGGAGTAAAGATAATTTATATTTAAATTTCAATAATCTGTTTCTAAATTTGGCGTGCTTTTTACATCTCTCTTAAAAACAGCGCACGTCAGCAGAAATTCTCCGAACTGTAAGCTCTTGATTATCATTATGGTAAAGATTAATAAATGAATTTGACAGCTCAAATTTTTTTGGAAATAAATGTAATAGCGAAGAGTTAAAAACGGAACTTTAATTTTTTTTCTATAATTTTTTCCCTTAGCGACATTTCCGATCAAAAGCTACTCGTTGAGCAAAAATTTAAATTATTATTTTTTTAAACATATTTACTGAGTCGTGGATGCTTCATTTTTACATAGTGTGTAAAATAGTAGAAAATTTTTTTATAAATTTTCTCCAATGCCGAAATATGAATGAAAAGTTATGTACTCAAGGACCCAAAAATAGCTAAAATAGGGAGATAAAATATTTTTGGGAGCAACGAAACCCTGTAAACAATTCTTTTACACACTTAGCCGTGCACACACACACACACACACACACACACATATATATATATATATACAGGTGACCCTCTTATAACACAGTAGATAGGTCCCTAGAAAATGCCGTGTTGTGTGAAACCGTGTTGTATGAGACCCAAGGACGGTTCAAAAAAGGGGGTTATGTTCTGAAAACTTATTAAAACCAAACATTTTGTTTTAAATTCCATATAAGCAAGTACATTTTTATTAAAAATATAAATGTATGTATAACAAAAAACGAATAGAAACAAAAAAATATTATTTTCATTTAATGCGACCTTAATTTAATAAATTTCTTCCACATCACAGCTCAGTACAATCAAACGGGTACGTTTTTTCGGTTGAACGATATCACCCTCAGTTTCAGAACCATTTTCTTCATTTAGATTTTTTGCACTTTCTATCCTCTTTAAAAAATCTGTTAGTTTATTTGCTGGTTCTTACAAGGTCATTGTAGATTCACGGTATGGATATATATATATATATATATATTATACATACGTATATATATACAATGTGGTTATAATTAACAATAGAAGTGCCAAACTATCTCCTTACCTAGAAGCTCCAACGGCAGTCAAATTGACTGCTCAATGAATTTAATGAATATCTTAAATTGCAAATGTTTTATACAACTTTAAAATACTTTTTATTATTTTTAATTATATCTTTTAAGAACTTCTTTAATAAACAACGTTTTATTTTAAAAAAATAATTTTTATATAAATTTTCACCTACCCTTAATAAAGCATATTTTGTTGCTTTTCGCAATTTTTAAACAACAAAACTTTTTCAACTCTGGAAGTGCATTTTCCAAATACATAATATGAACATATTTTACACACATTACTTGTTTTATTGTTGTTACAATGTCCAATCTGGCATTGTCGTCTTTTCTTTAAGAGCCTACTGCTAGTGTTGGAAATTTCCTGGGACAATCTTGAGCTTGTTTTCCTCTTGAAATGAATCTGTTTTAACTCCTCCGCTAATTGAATAAGAAGCTATGCCTTGAAATATTTTTACCAGTTAATCCTCTGTAAATAACATAGGCATTTGATCCTACCAAATCCATCACATTAAAAAAAACATGCACTGGCTATCTACGTGAAGCAGTCCGTATGGAATATTTATGCGTCATCTGGTCAATGATATCAAATCCACATTTGGTTTTGCTGTAGAACTCGACTGTCTCTGGTAGTTTCTTCTTAGTATGTGTTTCTATATTTACATTTAGATGCAAGATACGTAGTAGGAAAACATTTTAATTCTTTTTATCTTAATAAACCGTCATTGCAGTTTCTCATCTTTAGGAAAACTGTTTCATACAGCTGGGATTTTGATTTTCTTACTTCATGCGAAATTTCTTTTCGATGTCTTCTTAATCTGCCCACAAAACTTGTATTTTTCCATTCAAGTCATTCAGTGATAGTGGGGAAAAATAGTTGCCCGTTCTCACATTTCTACCTGTATTCAAATAAGGGATTATAAGACGAATTACTACATTTTCAGGAAGGCTTTCAGCTTTATCCCTTGATTTATCTTTTCCAAAATATGGAAAAGCATTCCGATAAACTTCCGAGTTTACATGAACTAGCATGCAAAATTTAATATAAAATTTGTCGGATTTTTTCCGCATATACTGTATAAATTTACACCTGACTTTGGATGGAAATAACTGTTCATCCACAACAAGATTTTCTCCTGGTTTATATGAACTAGCACAGTGTCGTAGAGTACAACGACGTTGTGTCCGTGGAATTATAAATTGGAAGAAGGAAGTGCAAAGAATAAAACTAATGAAAAGAAAAACGTGGGAAAGTTAAGAAGCGCCGATTGTAAAGAGGGCTATAAAGATAACAGAAGGAGCTAGAGAAGAGAGTAGCATTTACAGACACAGATGGACATAAAATAAATATGGAAGAGGTGGTTTATGTGGAGAATAAGAAGAAAAGGTAAAAAAAAGGAGTAAAATTATGGCCATAATAAAAGTGGAGCCCACACGCAAAAGTCTTTAGCCCCGGGCCAGGTTGTAAAAGGGTCCAGGTCAGCGGAACGAAGAGAGAGGGGTCACAAGAAGATACGCCCACGAAGCCCAATGGATGGAATAAAATATTAAGGATAAACCACAAGCCAATCAGATGGTAAATTGTTGATACAATATAGCCAATCGGAAAGCAATGTAGGAGGGCCCTAGAGTTAGAGGGAGAAAGATATGGTAATGGAATAACTGAAGGAAGAGATTGATATTTGAGACTGAGACATAGCAAGAAGGTTGTTGGGCTGATAGTCGAAGCGATTACTCAGAAAACACATCGAATGCTTATAGATGGACTGTTACATTTCCCCTAAAAGGGGTAGACGGTAGAGAGAGAGGGGAAGGGGGGAAGTATTTCCTGTCGTAAAAAATGAGTGAATTAAAGGAATGTGTAAGGGAAATAATTTTCCAAGAAAAGTTGTTTTCCTCGAGAGAAAACTAGATGAATCTATCCAATTTTACTAGCAGTCAATTTGACTGCTCTTGGCACTGCTAGGTATACCTACAAATAACTTTGTTAATTTTAATTTTATTCTATTAATATTTGATACCAATAATTTGGTACGTTTTTTAGGAAAACTCAAAAAATCGTGATTTCCTAAGATATCGGGTTTTATTAGGAATCCAAGCTGATAAATGAAAACAGTCAAAATGACTGCTCTGGTGCTTCTAGTGTTAAAGTTCCATTTTGAAATGGCCATAAAAGTAAAACTACAGAACCAAATGTTATCAAACTTGGTAATAGTTTAAAGGAGGACATGAGAATTTCTCTTCCGCCAAAAAAAGTTCAAAACCTCACCACCAGGGGTAAATCGCACTGTATGCAATATTGTTAAACGATATAAGACATGAAGACATCGGTTTAAAATGTGTTTAATCGTATCTGAAACGTTTTACAAAGCATGTTCAATGTGGCGTCCACCATTTTCCAAAAGCAAGTAAAATCCCATTACTGCATTCTCAACAGTAGCTCTTAGCATTTCAGAAGGAATGTTACGGACATGTCGGTGTATCGCATATTTCAATTCCGTCAAATTCTTTAGATTATCACCATAAACAGTGCTTTTGAGATAACCCCATAGCCAAAAGTCACAGGGGTTGAGGTCTGGTGACCGGGGTGGCCCTTTTGTGGGAGAGTTTCGGCCTATAATCCGTTCATTCGTGAAATGTTGCTTAAGTAACAGTGTGACACATGTACCAATGTGCGGTGGAGCCCTTGTCCTACTTAAAATCGTGGTGTCTAAAATGCCACGTCGCTGGAGTTTAGGTATCACGAAATATCTTAACATTGATTCTAAGTGAGCTGCAGTCACAGTGCATGTAAAAGGTCCAGCTGTCGACTGCTCTTCAAAGACAAATGGTCCAATTATGAATCTAGCTGTTATACCACACCAAACGTTGAATTTAGGAGAGTGCAATGGACCTGGGTAGATAATATGAGGGGTTTATTTAGCCCAAATCCTGCAGTTATGGGTGTTGACATCGCCATTTAGGTAAAAATGGGCCTCATCTGTCCACAAAATGTTCCATGGCCAATGTGCATCCATTTCCATCCGTGCAAGGAATTCCAAAGTGAAAGATTCTCCTGCAGAAGGATCGTTACGTTTAAGTTCTTCAGCATGTTTGATTTTGTATGGGTAGAACTGCAGCACTTTACGGACAATTTTATACACCGTACTCCATGGTATGCCCATTCGACGTACTACAGCACGTACGCTGCACGTACCGTGTGTGCTTTCCATTGTTGCTTCTTCCACTGCTAATGAAACAGCTCCCTAGGTTTCCACAGAAGCAGGTTTCCTTCCCCTCCCAGGTGCAACAGATATCCCACTCATGACTACAAACTTTGCCATAATTTTCCTCAAACCCTGCGGTATCATTGGCCCTCGGCGTATTCCTCTTACTGAACGATACCTTTGCAAAGCACGCCTTTCATTGTTATCGCTTTCATAATAACATTTAAAGAGAAAAGCACGGTCTTCCATGGTTAGCGACATTATCGATTCGTAACAATGAGAACTCTGACAAACAGTCTCACTCTTATCTGGAAAATCAAATGACGTGTAAAGCGCATCTGCATAAATCATTTGTTTCATCCTGCCGTCAGCCAATTACAAGCCATTGCGGTTCTGCATAACCCCACAAAGAGTTTCGTTTTAGAAACGATTAAAAACGTTTTAAACCGATATTTTTCTGTCTTAGGGCCGAATTCAGGCTTCAAAATTCACAAATTAGCGATCTGTAAGAAAACGATTTCCGGAATGCGCACACTTTAAATGGTAATTTTGTTTAGGTCAATGTTTCGTAAAGGTATACAAAATGCTAAACCCGTGTAACAAAAGGCTAAGTTAGATTCCGACCCTAATTTCGCCTATCAATATTGCCATTCCCCCCCTGGTGGTGAGTTTTGAATTTTTTTTTTTGGTGGAAAAGAAATTCCCATGACTTCCTATTACCAAGTTTGATAACATTTGGCCCAATAGTTTTCATGTTATGACCATTCCAAAGTGGAACTTTAATTATAACCACCCTGTGTGTATATATATATATATATATATATATATATATATATATATAGTACAGTAATAATATATTTCGTTATCACCAGATATAGCAAAAATACTGACCACAAGGCTGTCACTCGGTTCCAGACTATACTTGTGTAATGCGATAACCAAGGAGGAATGACGTTCGGGTTGCAAGGTTATCTGGCAGTCCAATGTCCCAGTTGGGACAGACCTGACCACGGCACTCCTGTGTAATCTTAGATCCAAGTTAGTTGAAAGCTTCCTCCAGCACAAGTCCTCAACGTATACTGCAAAATAAAGAAACATTATATCTGGAAATTTCCAATAAAGAATTGATATAAAATATGAAAAAAATAATATTGGAATGAATTCATAAAGTCTTGAGATTCACATACCTGATGTATGATAGTCCTTTTTTGTAAACGTACATAGTGACAAAGATATAAAGAATACCTGAATTCTGAATCAACACGTAGATTGGGAAAAGTGTATACTCGTTTTGTATAGCTGATATAAACATTGAAATAAATCAACAGTACCACAATCCAAACTACTCTCGATGTCTAATTAGCAACTAGCATGTCTACACTGAACTTGCTACTCTATACATACTACATTTTTCAATTTCTCACGCTGCTGAAGTTTAATTTACAACTGCAAATTTTGAAGAAGGTAAACGAGTAACTATTCCTCGGGAAAAAATAAGAACATGCACTGGACGTCTCTGTTCTACGCAAAATCATATAAATTGACTTATGCTATTTGTGTGTTGATTCATTAATTTTTGGATCGAGGTAGCTTTGTGGTAGCGTGCCGGCATTCGATGCTGAGGCTGCTCGGATCGAATCCCGACACACGCCAGTAAACACCTCCGTGTCTAGGCCGGATATGCGAACATTAAATTCTTCGACCTGAAAGTCCCTCTATAAGGTCAGAGAAGAAAGGAGGAGGGTACGATCCCTCAAGATATCACCATTGGGGGTGCTCGACGAAATTTGAGGTGGCAACAAGCTAATTCGGACTCCGTCCCTTGTGGTGATAGCCGCACACTTCAGCCCAGAGCCTATATATACCTGGTATGGAACTTCCAGCCAGGGGGCATTATAAACAACAACAACATTAATTAATTGTAACGGTTTTTAGGGTGTTGATTCATTCAATGTGAATAACTTTCTTGGGTGTTAAACTCCCATAAAAATCAATTACTAGACTGCAGGGTATATATATATATATATGTATAATATTTGACAAGGTTATAAAGCGAGTAAATCTTGTCAAATATTATATATATATATATATATATATATATATATATATATATATATATATATATATATATATATATATATATATATATATATACTATATATATGAATATATATATAAAGTTCGATAATATCGTAAATATCCTTAATCCTGTCTTATATGCATTTTATTAGTTACAGTTTTATATAGCCCTCTCTCTCTCTCTCTCTCTATCTATATATATATATATATATATATATATATATATATATATATATATATATATATATATATATATACACTAAAGTGCCACTGAATTAGGGATAGAAAAGCCTATGCAAATTGTGTAGCGCTGCGCATTATGGTAACGCTGTGGTAACTGCGTATATAGCGCGTACTGTGGTTGTTCTGAATTAGTTGTTGGAATTGCCAGTATGGGTAAACTGCCTGATTTAGATGCCTTCGATCGCGGGCAAATCGTAGGTGCAGCGACGCATGGGCCATTCAATTTCCGAAATCGTCAGACAGCTAGGATTTTCAAGGTCGACAGTGTCAAGAGTATACCAAGAATACATGGATGGTGGAAAAAAAACTAGCGATCGGGCAAACTGCAAAGGGCAATTAGACTTGACAGTGCGTGGTGAGAGACGGCTCAGGCGTATTGTACGTAGCCAGCGAAGCCAAACATTAGCTTAGATTACCACCCAGTTTAATGACGGTGCCAGTCGTACAGTCAGTAAACGGACTGTGCAACGCTCGTTTCACCGTATGGGTTTCGGGAGCCGTCGACCTACGAGAGTACCATTGCTCTATACTCGCCATCGGGCTGCACGTCTTGCCTGGGCAAGAGAGCACAGAGACTGGAGTGTAGAGGACTGGAAACGAGTAGCATGGAGTGATGAGTCTCGATTCCGACAACTTAACGCCGACGGGACTCTGAGAATATGGCGTCAGGCTCATGAAGTCATGGATCCTGCATGCCTGGCTGGAACTGTACAAGGGCATGGTGGCTCAATCATGGTCTGGGGTGTTTTTTCGTGGCATATTTTGGGATCTTTTGTGTGTGTACCAACCTCCCTCAATGCAATTCGGTACGTAGAGTTGCTGGGTGATCACCTCCATCCGTTTATGTTGTTCTGTTATCCGCACGGTAATGGAGTTTTCCAGCAAGACAACTGTACCTCTCACAAGTCCCGGTTGACTACTGGCTGGTTGGATGAGCATTCCTCTGACTTCTCTGTCATGACCTTACTGAATTATGGAGAGCTTTAGCCAATATTTGGCAACCCATTCCCGTGGAACGTTTCCAGAAACGTGTTGAATCTATGCCTCGT
This sequence comes from Dolomedes plantarius, assembly GCA_907164885.2. Lineage (NCBI taxonomy): Eukaryota > Metazoa > Arthropoda > Arachnida > Araneae > Dolomedidae > Dolomedes > Dolomedes plantarius. The sequence goes on along the minus strand of OU015496.1, from coordinate 22,168,038 downwards.
CGTGTGGCAACCGTTATCAAGGCCAGAGGAGGCCCAACTCGTTACTAGGTAGGTATCCCTAATTCAGTGGCACTTCAATGTATATATATATATATATATATATATATATATATATATATATATATATATATATATATATATATATATATATATGTATATATATATATATACACTCATGGACAAAAAAATTAGCGCACCAAGAAATAATTGCGGGATCGTAACGAAAGTTGCAATGAAGAAATGTAGATACATGTCGGGGAGATATGCAAATGATTAGAAAGGCAGCGTGATTGCGCATTACGTATAGCCGGTAGAGGGCGTTGAACATCGTACTCTGTGGAGTATAAAACAGGTAACGAAAGCTTGTTTGAGTGTGCTGAATCATTTACAAAGGAAGAGCTGAGATAGACATACCATTACACCGTGTTCGAAGACCATATAAGCAGTTGTCGCAGTTTGAGAGGGGGAGATTCGTCGGCATGATGGAAGCTGGGTGGTCAGCTAGGCGAGTAGCTCGTCAATTAGGTCGCTCTGATTGTTATGGGAGGAGGTGTTGGGACCAGTGGACCCGAGAGATGTCATGTACTCGAAGACCAGGCTCAGGACGCCCTCGGCAGACCAGTCGTCGAGTAGACCGCCACATCGTAAGAAATGCACGCGTACAGCCAACTGCTTCATCGCTCCCACAGCTGGAGTGATTGTATGGGGTGCCATTGCCTGCAATACACGGTCACCCCTAGTATTGTTCCGTGGCACCATGACAGCCCAGCGGTATGTTCATGAAATCCTGCAACCACATGTGTTGCCACTCATGCAACGGCTCCAAGGAGCCAGTTTTCAACAAGACAATGCTCGGCCTCATACGGCAAGGGTGTCACAAGACTGTCTCCGCACTGTTACTACCCTTCCTTGGCCTGCCCGATCCCCAGATTTGTCTCCAATCGGGCATATATGGGATCATTTGGGACGACGAGTTGGGCATCCCACGAGTTTGAACGAACTAGAGGCAAAGTTACAGCAAATATGGAACGAAATGTCTCAAGAAATCGTACAGAACTTGTATGACTCAATGCCCTATTGTATCGCATCGTGCATTCGCGCTAGAGGGGGTCCAACGGAGTATTAACTCCTCCGTTCTTTTGCCTTTTTCTCTGAAATAAATTATCCTTTTTGTTTGATTTTCTTATCATTTACTTATATCAAAGTAGTCATTACGTATGTAAAATTTCGTTTCATTTTGACGACTCCTTCTTGGTGCGCTAATTTTTTTGTCCATAAGTGTATATTTTTATATATATTATATATATATATATATATATATATATATATAGTATATATATATATATATATATATATATATATATATATATAGTATATATATATATATATATATATATATATATATATATATATATATGTATATATATATGTAATAGCACGGGCGCGGGCCGACGAAGGAAGGCCCGAGTGGTATTTCTTTTTAGGTAAAGATGGATGACTTGTCGCCCGGCCGTGCATCACATGTTTAATTTCCTTTCCCGCTTTTCATCTCACCCTCGGACACATAAAACACCACAACGTTAATTTAATTACATCTTTATTAGACGGCGAATACGTCTTCTCAAGGCAGCTACAAAATCCGAAAAGCGTTACATGTACCCTTCATGTGGTTTATATAAACTTTGTCATGTGATCATCATCGCGATTAGGGATTTGTTGTTGTCGATAAGTCACATGTGGTTTTATATAATCTGCGCAGAGCTTATCTAAAATATTGGGGACGCCGCGCCTATTTGAAAAGGAAGCCATTTAATATTTTCTCTCGAGGTTATTAGAGTTTAGAATCAAAAGCGAAATTTAGCTCGTACGCCCAAGGGAATTTAGAATAATGTTAGATTTTAAAATGGTATGGGGTTTTTAATGTTATAGAATATCCCCCCCGTCCGAGAAGAGGCTGACCAACAATGCCTGCATTGGAGGACAGACTCACCCGACCATGTGAGGAAAATGGGCGTCGACCACAAATTTGGAAAAGTTTGAAAAGGAACATATGTTTTAAGTTAATTTAGTATGATGATCACATGGCAAGACATGGCACATTTCAAATTTGAATACATAAAAATACACTAATGATTTACTAATTTATGAACACAATAAAAACAAAAAAATTATAGTAACTAATGATCAATTATAGAAAATTGTAAATTATGTAAATTTCTTCCTGTATTGTTGCTTTGAAAAAAAATTAAACTTAAAAATAAATTTATCATCAACTGAAAATTGCTGTGCAGGGCTGCAGTCCCCACACAACACAATCTCAGAAAAAAAAATCAATTAACATAACCAAAAAAAAACTAAGTTATCAAATTTTCACTTTACATCAATTTTAACTTTGAGTCGACTCACACAAATAATAGAATATAACAATGAAAATATCAAAATCAACAAACAAACATGTTAAGTAAATGGAATAGAACATGACAATAATAATTTGAAGTTATTGTACGTTCCTCCTCAGCGTTCACTACTATGGAGTGAGTCCAAAAAAAATCTTTATTTACTTATCTTGTAATGAATTGCAACATTTTTAGTCCTGTCACAGTCATTAGTATGTTGAGGAAAATACACCAATTAAAAAATCACAGTCTTTGTGTTGCTGTTTCTTATTTTTGCTTCACCAATGTAGAATACATAAAACATAACATTATTTTGGTTTGTTTACATATCAAGAAAAATAGTTCTTCAGTTATATAATAAGAATCACAGTTTATAATAAAAATCACACTTTCAATAAAAATCACAAGATTTAATAAAATCACACTTCAAATATATCAATTGTATATAAAAATTACAAAACATATCACTCATTATCTAGTTTTCGTATCTTTATTTATCTCATCATTTTTTCTTAATATCCATTATCTCCTTTATTTCAATATTACTTACTATCAACAAAAATCTCTTTTTAATATCTTTTATATTTCTTATTATTCTCATTTCATCATTTCTTATATTCATTTTATTTCGACAATATTTATTCATTCCAAAATTCTATTCAATATTCTTTAATTATACTTATTCATATTTATTCTAACTTTATTTATTAATTCTCAATACTTTTCACTTTATTTTCAAATTATTTATCTACTATTCATTTTTGTACATTTATTATAAGTTTATGTGGATCCATTTCCTTGTTTTGAAGGTACCTTGTTGTATGTGTGTTCCCCAACTCTTAGTCTCAAATTCTTTAACTCTACCTCTAAGCAGTGAGGGTTGTGTTTATGTTTGTGTAACACGTGGGTTTTCTTTCTCCATATTGTTCTCTGACTAATAAGGAGGAAGAGACTTTTAGCCTTACAGTGGACTAACCGTAAATCTCCGACAGAATATGACTGCGTTGGAAAACAGCATCTTGCATAGTACACAGATGGAGAAAAAGGAAAAGGTGCAGTTGTCATACCTGTGGGAGTATAATATATAGAAATGGGAGGACAAAAGGAGTGGCCATCCCAGCCCTGTTTTAGTCATTACTCAAGCAAATAGTCTTCAGCACTTTAAGTGACTGAGTTGTTGAATTAAAAACAAATAGTAAAAAAAATTAATAAGATCTTAAACAGTTGGGACGACATCCAACGCGCTTGTAGAGTTGGGTGATAGGAAAGTGTGTTTCAAGAAATAGGAAATTTACTGAAAGGTTAAAGAAGTAGAGTTGTCATAGTCGGTGTTTAAATTGAGATCCAAAAAAAAATTCACATATAATAGTATTCTTAAGAAGAAAGTTTAAGTTAGACAGTTTTTTTTTTTTTTTTTTTTTTTATATACCTTTAGTAGGACAACACATAATTAATTATATCGATTTAAAAAATATATAATGATGTTAAGCATCACATAGAAAAGAAAGAAAAATGGATCTAATGTTTGTCATTATTCGTGGTGTAGTTTTAAGCTCTCTGGTGCATTATAATATCTCAATCTGCAAGCATGGACAATTTCAGAATCTCGTTTAGTGTGAAAGTTTGGTCTATCAATTTCATAATTAACTTTTGACATTTGTTTTAGAATAGTGTAAGGTCCAGAATAGGGTGAGCTTAATTTTCTAGTATTAGGATAGTGAAATTCTTCGAATAACACTAAATCTCCAACATTAAATTTAGATTCTACAAAACGTGCATCATATTTTACTTTATTCCTATTATGGTAATTAATTGTCCTTTCTTTAGCTAATTTTCTCGCCTCATCTACCTGAGGATAAAAATCTTGTTTTTTAACATGAGGTTCATAAGGTAATATTCCAAAAAGTAGGTAAGCTGGGGTCATTTGGGTAACTGAATGAGGCGTATGATTGTATTCATTAATTGCTTCATTTAATAGGTTTGTCCAAGGAGTTTTGCTTGTCGAGTTATGTACTTTGCACCTTAATCTAGTAATTATTGTTTGATTTACCCTCTCTACCTTTCCGTTCGTTTGTGGATGATGACTCGAGGTAAGTAATTGTTGCACATTGTTATGCTCTAAAAATCTTCTAAACTTTGAACATGTAAAAGCTGCATTTCTGTCGGTTAGCAATTTTTTTGGTGTTTGAATTTGGAATATTTGTTTTAAGCAATTCGTATAAGTTTCAGTAGTTACGCTTTTTGATGGAAAAGCCCAAATATAACGCGTTGCATGGTCAATTATCAAATGTAAATATTTCTTTGTGGAATTATAGTAATTAAATCCGCCTACTGTGTCTAAACTTAAGCACTCAAAGGGTTGGTCTGTCGGAGGTACTTCTTGCAGCAATCCAAACCTTTTCTGTCTTTTCTTTTTGTTTAATTGACAAGTATGGCAATGTTTAACATAATTACTAATGTCCTCATTGATTTTGGGCCAATAATATTGGGGTGTGAGTAATTGCATTGTTTTATTTATTCCAGGGTGTCCATAATCCTCGTGGGCTCTTTTTAAAATTTCTAACCTCAATGAAAATGGTACTACAATTTTTAAAAATCCTTTCTTTCTCATGTAGATTACATCATTTAGTTTTTTATATTTAAGTCCCTGTACATTGTCTTTATTTTGAAATTCTACAATTTTTCTTAGTTCAATTAAATGGTTTATTTGGGTTTTAGGTTCTAGAATAGGGTTCCTTGAAAGCATGTCAGCTTCAATATTTGCAGTTCCCTTCTGGTATTTAATTTCATAGTCGAACATACTTAGTTTTAATGACCAGCGAAAGAGTCGACCTCGAAGATTTTTCACATTTTTAAGCCAAACTAAGGCAGCATGGTCTGTGTGAATTGTGAACTTTTTCCCGTGGAGATAATGATAATACCTGTCTAAACTGTCCACAATTGCCAAACACTCAAGTTCAGTAATAGAATAATTTGCCTCATAGTCCTTTAATACACGAGAGTGATATGCTATGGGATGCAACACCCCATCTTCACCTGGCTGTTTTAAAACAGCTCCAACCTGTTGTTTACTAGCATCCACAAATAAATGACAGTCTTTGTTTACATCATACAATTGCAATATTGGTTTACAAATCAATAAATTCTTAAGATCCTCAAAAGCTTCTTGGCACCTACCGAAACACCTTGGCAACACCTTGAATAGAATTTGAAAAGGAAGCCATTTAATATTTTCTCTCGAGGTTATTAGAGTTTAGAATCAAAAGCGAAATTTAGCTCGTACGCCCAAGGGAATTTAGAATAATGTTAGATTTTAAAATGGTATGGGGTTTTTAATGTTATATATATATATATATATATATATATATATATATATATATATATATATATATATATATATATATATATACACGTGTGTTTGGTTGGACTGTATCTCAGTGTGAGTGATATATTATAACACTGTGCCAATGATTAATATGTAAACTTATTTTTTAATTTCGATATATGTAAAAAAAGGAATAAATTTCCTTCCTGTTTGTGGGTAAAAGATAAGTCTATAAGTTTTATCCATACATCTGGAAAAATAAATCTGCTTCTAGAAATGGATTTCCTTTTCTTTTACTTTTAAAAGTGCGTCTAGTTTATACGTGTTTTCGGACTTGTTATTCACAAATTGTACTTCCTGATCGTCCATGAGTTGTGCTGCATTTTGACAAGCAGAATTAAAAACAAAATAGTGATTTCAGAGGGTAGAATATTCTGCGAGAAAAAATACACAAAATATCACTCGTTATAGTGATAACCTATCATATTAGCATTGTTAAAAAACAGACATTTCCGATAACGCAGGTGTCTCCAAATCATCGATAGTGAATGCTTTTGAAATAATTTAAATGATAAAAGATGAATGACTATTTCAGTAACGATTGAGGATTTCAAGGGGGCACACAACCTTTGACTATTGGGAAATGACCCTAAACATGATCAAATTCGAGCTACTAAAACTCCAATAATATTAATATATATATATATAATTTTTTTGTTTTATATCAAAATTACAAATCTTCAGTTATATTTTATACAAAAATAGAACTTGTAAAGCCATAAATAATTTTTAGATTTTATTTTTAAATGTACACATTACTAAAAAGGGGAAAAAATCATTGGATGTTTTGCGCATCATAAAATTAAGAAATATGCATACAGAAACTATTTTTTGGTCAAATTAAACGAATAATACACTCCAGTTTAATGTAAAACCAAACAATATACAAAAAATATAGTTTAAATTGAAAAATTTACATAAAATTAAAAAAATTTTAAATTTAGCAATTTTTTAAAACATTTTCAAGTGTAAAATTTTTTTTTACAATTTTTTTTTTACTTTTTTGGTTGTAGTGTGTAAAGAAGCTTATAATACAAATCTGATAAAAATTTTGTGTGTCTAGCACACATAGTTTGGGAGTAACAGTGCGCGCAATCCAAAAATTTACATATTTGAGAAAACTGAACTTAAAGTTGGAATAACATGGCTATGGCAACAGAGTGAGCTTTATATAAACTCTCATAACTCGAGAAATAATGCAAATTTTTTTATGCGGTTTTTTGCATATTGTTCAGAAATGTCCCAAAAATCAGAATATAGCAAAAACAAAAAATCGGTTTTTTGAAGTTTTAAAGGTTATGAGCCCCCTCAAATGACTATTTCGAGAGACAGAATGCAGGTTTTCGATTGAAAAACAAAGTCTTAATTGAACTCTCAAATTAAATTCCAGTAAAATTTAGTCCCGACCGGTAGACTTACAAAAATTCCTCTCTTGTCGTCTTCATAAAACTCTCAAATTAAATGTAAGTAAAATTTAGTCCCTATCGGTAGACATTCAAAAATTTCTCTCATGTCTTCTTCATAAAAACTCTCAAATTAAATGTAAGTAAAATTTAGTCCCTATCGGTAGACTTTCAAAAATTCCTCTCTTGTCTTCTTCATAAAAACTATCCTGTAAAATATCAGACTCTCGTGAAATGATATACATTTCCATAACTTTCCGAAATAAGCAGTTGACTGAAGTCTAGTGCGGTAGATATCACTTATTTATTACTAATAGCTCATTGATATAGTTCACTTGGATGCTTAAATTGGTGACATTGTTCAGAGTTTTAACTAGGGTTTCCAAATATCCAGATTTTCTGTATTTTTAAATTCTCCGGTGCATGCCGGATTGCCGAATAAAAATAAATATTACCGAACTTTATAAATATTAATTTTATTGCTTTTGAATTTTAAAATAAAAAATTTTATTCATTTTTTTAAAAATTATATAAAATATATCTCAAAATACTAATTCATTCAGTGATGCGCAAGGAAGCCTGTATTTAACTTTCGTACCGAAATTTTTAGAAACAGAAATGGCTCTCTCCGAATGTGTTGAAGTCGATTTCGCTGTTTTCGGTGCCTCATACAGCAATTGTGTTCTCTTAGAAGTTTTCTTGCAGACGTTAAATTCCTGATTTAAAGTGCCGATATCATTTGATATTTCTACATGTTTAAGGCGAAGATGAACCTTCAGATTGACAAAAATATGTCCCCAAAACGATTTTTTTCTTTCAGAAAATGATTCTGCAACTCATCAGCTTTAAATTTAAAAAAAAGTATGTTGATCCGATCATTATTAACCGAGTTATAAGTATGTTTTTCAAACGTAAACAATGGAAATGTTAGTCAAATTAAAACTTTGAATGCCATTTTCTCAAAACAAGTTTTCATGTCATTTCGGTAAGTTCAAATGTTCCATGCGTCATAATTTTTCTTGAATGTTCATAAAATTTCATAAAATGATTATTTATATATGTTAGAATAAAACTTAGTAATCAATTCATTATACTATTTTAAAACAACTTAAAATTTTTACAATAAAAAATTTTTTTTTATAAAATTTTGCATAAAATGACCTATTTTTATCGATTTCTTTTCTAGTTTTTATAAATATGACTGTAAATCAAATATTGCTAGTAACTTTTGTTATAACTATACAAAGCTAGCTTAAAAGAGAAATTTGGATATCTGAGACAAAATTAATGCGCGTGGAGCATTTTTAAATAGAGTAATTAACAAACTGATTTTAATTAATATCTTAATTAATTACATTCTGATTTGTTTTAAATTTAGAATTTCCATCTCTAAACAACACTGTATAAGTATACGATATTTCATAGCAATTGGTTAATAAATTTAAAAAAAAATTTCATGGTCCATTGTCGCCTTAACGTGTGACGCGTATGAAATGTAGGAATTTAGTTCTTCTACGGTGGTAGACATCACATATGTATTACTAATAGCTCACTGGTATGTAAGACATGGATGTTTAAGTTTGGTGACATTTTTCAGAGAGGAGATACATGAGATGATTAATGACACGATGGGTAACGCACCAAATGATGTATGTGAGGTATTGAATGGACAAATATGAACGTTCAATTATGATGAAGGATCTCGAATTAATTTTCGGCTGAAAAAAACTGGCCCAACTTGATCTCATATATTTAATAATGGCAAAAGATATCCCACATCGAAAGACTTTCGAAAATAACTCTGTCGTTTTCTTCATCGAAAGTTAACTGGCAAAATAATATTATGACAACTGGTTAAAAATGAAGTGGGGTGTTTATATTTATCCAAAAAATCAATCAAACATGGACTGAGAAAATTCTTGAACATGATTTTGATTTCTTCATTTCTTTCGTTGTTGCATTATTTTATTCTTTACATACAATATAACATTTTAACTCTATGATCAAATATTTCATTAGTCCATTAGAAGATCCTTTTAAATATTGCAGCTGTTATAAACTTTGAACCAGTTCACTCACATATTTCAAAAACCAGTTAATTCATGAATAAGTAAAACTTGTTTAAATATATATCCTACTTGTTCAGCCGTATATAATTGTCTTAAGAATGAGGAATCGTATACTTACACGTCTTCAAATCAGCGCCACATCCACATATCACTGAACTGAGAATTAACCACAAAATTAATCCATTGGCGGTAAACACACGTTCGCTGATATTCATATTCTTCAGTGTACTTTAAAGTTCTGCCTTTGATGCAAAAAGAAATTAGAAAGTACGATAATTTTGAGACAGATATGTGATGTCGCAATCAAGTTACCTCTACCCAACTTTATCTGTCATAACTGTTATCGATGATTGAGGCTAAACAGAGTCCATCACTTTCGTTTCAGGGGGAACTGCATAGTTTATGAAATAATACTTTAGGGATCTTGATAATTCAGATTGACTTTTTTCTACAAAAATATGGTAATTCTATCACATTGAATAAAGATTACTTAAAAAGAAGCTGTAGATTACATTGATTGTAATGAAAATGTATTGCAATACTAAAAGGATTTTTATGTTTGGATTTGCGATTTAATTGAAGAAATACATCAAAGGCTATTGCATAAATAAACAAAACATAAATTTCATAAATAAATAAAGAACATAAATGAACAAAAAATGCAGATCTATAATTAACAGAAAATGGGAGAAATATTCTTGACATCTAAAAATGTTCAGTAAGATAGAAAAACACATTTTCGTGTGGTGACATTCATGTGACACTCTATGCATGTACATCATTTTTAATTAATTCTCAACATTAACGTTATTCTACCCATAATAACGGTATAACCGTTATAACCGGTTTCAAACATGTCTTACAGTTTGATTGAACAATTAGAACATTCGTATATTGTACAAACACGTTAGTCTAACACCGTAATTTCTTAAGCATACTTTTGAAAACATTTCATCAAGTTTGGTAAAGGTTTCGTTAATACTAAAAATTATGTATAGAAAAAAAATTTTCGTCATAGTAGTTTCTATAATTCTAAAGTAATCAATTGAGTCTCGGTGCCGACAGTAAATCAATCAGATAAACAAGATATTTCAAAACAAAATAAAAGATACAATATCAGTACAATTATGCAAATGGTAGCTAATAAAAAATGATCAATTGTAGGTAGTAATAATCAACTGTAGGTAGTAATATAGTATGTCCAAAGGTCGATAAAGCCCCGTATAGAATAATCTACGTGTGTAGCAAAAAACCCTGGGTTGTCTGAGGTTTAAGGGAGCGGTAAAATAAATAAAACGGAGAAATTGTTATGAGACATTTCAATAAATTAAAGTAGCACAAAATCATTCCTTTTCAATCATTTATTAACAAATTACGAGGATGGTACTTTTTTATTGCATTAAACTCGCACACATGTGGGTTTATTCTAGCTCGTTAATCCTCAGACTTGATCTCCGGTTTATCAGCTCCCGACAAATCTAGTGCCGACATTAAATGCGGACATATCGAGAGTTCTCTGGCGTATGTTCCAACTCAGAAACTGTCTGAAGCGGAAGGGAAGTTTGCTGATGGCCCGAACTGGAAGTTTGTTGTATGCGGGTTTCCTTCTTCCCGAGTACGTACATATGAATCAGCACAGCTGTCCGCACAATAAGGACGATGAACAGAATCCCACAGATGACGAAAATGGCAATTGTCCAGGGTAATATACTTTCGTTACATGTCAATACATCATCTTTCTTACCATCCTTCGGATCTAAAATGAATAAACCAGGCATTAGATCGCCAACAAAGTAAACGAATGCTAGGTTCAGCGAAAGGACTTTTCAACTTGCACAAGTTCAAGTCATTACTTCAACACGGATGAGTGTTCGGGTGTTTTTGTATACATCTAAATATCATGTTCTCTACATGTCAATACATCACCTTTCTTAACATCCTTCGGATCTAAAATGAATAAACCAGGCATTAGATCGCCAACAAAGTAAACGAATGCTAGGTTCAGCGAAAAAACTTTTCAACTTGCACAAGGTCAAGTCATTACTTCAACACGGATGAGTGTTCGTGTGTTTTTGTATACATCTATGTATTTACAATCTCATGTTAAAAAACAGAGTAACTAAAGTGTTTCCAATGTTTAACCTTTTTCGTGATCGTATCATCTATTTATCACAAGAATCACAAAGAAATACAAAAAAAAATATAATATTTACTAGTGTTTTTTATTCATATTATTTATTTCATAGCTATGCTATAAGTTTAAAACTTGGCTAAGCTATATTTAACAAAAGATTTCAAAATACTTAAAAATCAAATTTTTAATCTTTTTGTGACAAGTTTCTGGTAAATATGACATTTATGACAAACCTATAGGCACAACCTTTAGAGTTCCTTAAGTTTTCTTTTATGAATGATAAATATATATGCTGACAAGGGTACAATAACATGTTAGAGAAATATTCATATGTCACAGTATGGGATATATTAAAATAATATTCAGTGAAGCACCTCTAACTATTACGACAGCAGAAAACTATCGAGGTAAGAACTAGATAAAATTCCGAAGATAATGAACAAACATGAATTATGACCTCTTGAAATTCGCGAAGAGTGATTGTTTTCTTACAATCGTATGCCATCAGTTCTGCAAAGGATTATACCTTGCAATTCCCTTTTTCTTTTTCTTATTATTTCATTACACAAATGCATTCTCCAATTAATATGTTTACGACTGAAATACTTAAATTCCGTAGAATGGTCTATTCAGACTGTATCTCTCTATTTTAATTACTGTATACTGAAAAAATTTTTGTCATTTAAATTCTGTTTTTGTGAGTAGCTTATTTTAATCAGATAAAAAAGAATATTTCATTGGCATATTATTTCGCCACATAGATCTCCTTTAACATTAAGAGAATCTTCTCTTATGTTGCTATATCTATATTTAGATTGTTTTATTCTTATAAAATAATAAACCTGTATTATTACCCTTTGCACCATTTTAACAAAATATAAATACCTTCTCCTATTATTACTTCCTTTTTCGAATATTTTGATTCATAATCAAGTTTCATGCAGTTTAATCATTATCTAATCAATCCCAATTAATGATTGCTCTTGGACAGTCTAAATAAATATATTTTAATGAGGAATTTTAAAGAAAAATAATGCTTTTACAATTGCACTTCTCTTTTTCACTGCTATCCCCACAATGGTTGTATCCGTCACACGCTATGTCCTTCGGTATGCACTTATTGTTACGGCACTTGAATTCATCGAAATCGCAAGGTGCATCTGAAAGAGAGTGACGTCATTCTTCAAACATATCAAACGTTGATATGAAAAATCAACTTAACCCCTTAACAATCGCAAATTTTCAAGAAAACGGTAATAAGAGTACCTAAATTTTTCAGAGTATTCCATTTATTTCTTGATCTGCCACATCTAGTGTAAAAAAAAAATCCATCCCCAATTACATTATAAATAGTCTGGTGCTGCCATCTGGTTTGTAAAATAAGAAATAAATTTTTTTCAGGTTAAATGAAATGGATTGTTTTGATCTTTTTGGTGCATTACTTTGAAACATTCCATCCCGGAAATATCATAGGTACGAGAAATAGAAGGCGAAACCTCATCCGTCATTTTGACGGGAGCGGAAAGGAAGGGATTAATGATTGTCCCTTTACGCAAGTAATTCGAGTTTGTCTTCTTAATTGCAGAAAGGTAGTTTAAGTATTTGAGTGTTACCTACAACTGAAAGCTTAGATTGAGATGCCTTGTATCCCCATGATAGAAGACAATCCTTTTTCAGTTCATTTTATTGTATGAACTTGAGTACCATATAACGAGTCAGGAATCTTCCTTGATACCAGTGCTAGTATAAAGATAAACTCGCTGGCTGTATGTGTTACCCTGTTGACGGAATGTAGAAATTGAACCCTTTTATTCTGTTTAAAAAGTCTCAATCTTATCCTTTTTCGCGATCCATTGCTGGTTGGAATTAGGAGTGGTTCTACAGTCATGTTTTGCTACAAGACATCTAAATAATCCTGATCCGCTTTATGTGTGTATTGTGTCTATGTATTGGTTCTCCAGACATGCATGACTTATAAACAGGAAAACCAAAGTAAATAAAGCACAAATAAGAATAAGATGCAATTATTTTGCATACGGCCGTTTCGAAGATACAAAGGAGCTTCTTCAGTGAAACGAACTTAGTGGCAGCTCAAAAAAGCCGAAGACTATACCAAAGCTCCTTTGTAGCTTCGAAACGGCCGTATGCAAAATAATTATCTTATTGCTATTTGTGCATCTTATTGCTATTTGTGCTTTAATTACGTTGGTTTTCCTGTTTATTCCTCGAGCACAAAGGCTGTATCTTTTCTTTTCAAAACATTGGCGTTAACGGACCTTATTTAACTTATTTGGCTTAGTCTTCGGCATTTTGAGCTGCCACTAAGTTTTGCACTGAAGAAACTCCTTTGTAGCTTCGAAACGGGCGTATGCAAAATAATTGCATCTTATTCTTATTTGTGCTTTATTTAATTTGGTTTTCCTGTTTATTCCTCGAGCACAAAAGTTGTATCTTTTCTTTTCGAATGCATGACTTACCATGGACTTGGGTGTAGACGAGTTAGAATTCCATACTCTTCTTTTTATGTGTGTTGTTCGTGAAGATGTGAATCTTCAAGGGCCCTTCAATGAAGTTTGATTGTCGCTTGTCCGCGAAGAGCCCTTCCCCTCTGAGATATATCTCAAAGTTCTGGCTATCCCGAAACTGGAATAAAGATAATTTTTATTTAGATTAAATTTACCTTTCCTAAATTTACCGTGTCGCTACTTCTCTCTTTGGTAAAACGGAACTCGGCAACAAAAGTTTTCCGAACATCTAGTTTTGGATTTATAGCTCTTGACTAACATTATGCAAAAGATAAGTAATTTATTTGTTAGCTTAATTTTTTGGAAGAATGTAATAGTGAAGAGTTCAAATATTATTTTTTAATCTAAGTTGAACCCTTATCGACACACTTGATTAAAAGTTACTCGTTGAGAAATATTTTCTTAAAATTTTTTAATCATAAATATTGTGTTGTTGAATTATAAAAATATTCTCCATAATCAGTATATCAAATAAAATCTAACACTAACCAATCCAAAAACAACATGCGAAGAGAAAATATAAATTTAGGAGAAGGGAGGGAATCATTTAACCCTTCCGGTGGGAACAACCTTCCCCGTTTGCATGGTGGAGATTTTTTTCCCCAATTTTTTTATCCTGAAGAATCTTGAAAAAATTTCCAATAAAGGATTCAAAATGTTTTTACTTCTTTAAACTGATAACAGATGGCAGTACTAACCATTTTTCTGCTCATTTAACTAGAATACATTGAATTCCAGGGAAAAAGGGCTAGTTTTAGGCGTTTGCACTATGCAAACTGCGCCCCTCAAAGGGTTAAATTAAATTTTTGCACTCTAGCCATCAACTGTTTTCAGAGAGACAAAACGAAACGACCCGTTTGACCCGAATCAGAATGTTAAAAGAGACGTTTGCTCTCAAATTTTCACCTAACAGTTTTAATCTGATTTTATTATTAATGGATATCTCATCCATTTCAGCAGGATTATCGATCTTTATCCGAGGGCAAAGAGCACTTCCTCGACGTACTTAAAATTTACTTCCACGCACAACTAATCATCACTAAAAAGATTCTCATTATATTTTTATAGCATGTCCACTTATGATACTCAATTTGTCCACTGTAGATACTTAATTTGGTAAAGCATTTGGACCTTTCATTTCGTATTTAGCACGTAGTATCAGTGTCTTAACCCCGCTCTCAACAAACGGAATAAATATTCTCAATGACGCAAATGAACTTTTCAAGCCAAATATGGTTTTAACGTAGGTTTACGTTCCTCCATAACGGTCCTTCGGAAAGCAAAATTTCAGACGCTAAAACCGTTCGTCGTAGAGAGTTATAATTTTAGCAGTGCGCCAAACCCAGTTTGTATCGCTTAGGCGAGCAGTAAACAGTGAAACAGAAAAGTACCAAAACACGTCAAAATTTTGACACATACACACACACACACACATATATATATATATATATATATATATATATATATATATATATATATATATATATATATATATATAGGGAGAGAGAGAGAGACAGATACATATATACATAACACATACATACATATATATTTACAAAAGACATAGGCAATGATAAGTAAATACTACGTTAATAACCGCGCTATTACTAGATATGGCAAAATACTCACCACAACGCTGTCATTCGGTCCCAGACTGCACCAGTCTATGGCGATAACCACGGAACAACCAGGTTCAGGTTCCAAGGTTATCTGGCAGTCCAGTGGCAAAGTAGGGATAGACATAAGTACGGCACTCTTCTCGGCGCTGAGGTCCAGTTTCGGTGAAAGGCTCCAGTAGCACAACTTCTCAGCGTATACTGCAAAAGAAGAAACGCTACATCTGGAAATTTGCAATTAAGAATTAATATAAAAAATAATTACAAGATAAAAAGAACTTTTTATAAACCCTGTTTTTAAATTTTCTGTTGAATCATATAAACTTGACAATTCTATGTATTAATAAATACTTAAAGAAATTTTTTTTGATGAATTATCCCATCAACTTGAAGGAAAATGAAGTTAAATGGAAGTTAACTTGCGTTTAATTTTTCGTTCCCGTCTTGGCCAATAGATCGCTGCACCAGTCTACAAAACTAAATTAACTGAAAATAACTGAAAATGAATTTGATTCTGCTTAAAGATTTCTAAAAGTGTTAAAATAATGCATTGTCATCGTGATCTGAGCTATTCTAAAAGTTTCAAATGTCTAGCTAGTCGGGAAGTTAGTTAAAAATCGATTGCATGATTTGTACGAGACAAACACACAAACACGCAAACAAAAAAGCGAATTAATAAAAACATGGTAATAATGAAACATATGATATTGGTATACATTTATGAAGTCTTGAGATCCCCCTACCTGATGTAGGATAGTAGTACTTTTTGGTAACCGTACATAGTGACAAAGACGTTAAGAATAGTTGAATTCGGAATTAACACGTCATTTTCCGAAAAGTCTTGGCACATTTTGTATAGCTAATGCAAACATTGAAATAAATCAACAGCAACAAAAGCCAAACTACTACCATTGTCCAATTAGCATGATTATACATGATTTTAAAAATTTAATGTGTGGATATCCGGAAAATCTAGGACTGATATCGGATAAGGTTAAGTATTTAAAAACCGCGTAAAGAAGATACGGATATGTCCGTTTTGGGAACCCTATTTTTAACATGAGATGATTAATGCCACGATGGCTAGTGCACCAAATGATGTTTATCAGGTATTGTATCAACAAACGTGAATGTTCGATTTCAATGACGATTCAGGATGTCAAATAACTCTTTTGCTAGAAAGAATAATGTCAGATTTCGACAAAAAAAAAACAGGCCTAACTTGATTTCCCAAATTAAATAATGGCAAAAGATTGTCCCTACCGGAAGACGTTCAAAAATATCTCGCTAGTTTTCCTCATCGAGATTTGCTGGTAAAATATTTGTTTGCCTTTCTTTACTCCAAGAGTCTCGTTTACTTTTACAGACAAATTAGTACAAATCTTGACATTGTAGTATGATAATTTGTGAGGTCTACCTAATGATCGATTAACAATAATCGATCATTGTATTTGCATAAATCCAAAGAAGCTACAAAAAAATGCTAAATTCAGCATAATCATTTACTATAAATACCGCGTAGCCAGATTGCGGAAGAGACTGGTTTGTTTGTAGCTGTTTATGCCAGTTGCCTTCAGCGGCTCATAGCTAGATCGCTTCTAAGCCTAAGCGAGTTTTTGCCACTCTGGCATAAAGAGGTTGTTGTGTTAGTAATAGTGGATTAGCGTGCAGCATCACTGGTCTGACTTTATATATATTGTGAGTACTTGAACGTCATTTCCTCGTATAATATTTATAGCATTTGGTATCAGTCTTTTCTCAGTATTGTTTGTACACTGAACGTTATATGTGTCAAGGGAATAATAAACTTTGTTATTTATCAAGGGCAAAAAGTGTCATTTCCACTTTATTAGAGGGTGACTTCGATATACATACGTATATCCTAGAAAGGGTAGAAGTCAGATATCACTATAAACTGCTAAAAAACAGACTGGGTCTATACATTTACCCAAAAAATCAAACAAACATGCATTGAGAAAATTCTCGTGCATATTTTTTTCCTTTATTTACTTTCCGTACTTGCATTATTTTGTTCATTACATAAAAAGTTAAAAATTTGTGATCAGATACTTCAACAGTGAATTCGATAATATTTTTTATAGTTTAAATCTTATAGCTACCATAAACATTAAAGAAGCTCCCTCACAGATTTCAGAATCTAGTAATTCAGGAATTAGTGAAATTCAAGCTACATTTAAAAATCTATCCTACTTGATTTGTTGTAAAAAATCTCGTTAAAGCTGCTGTGGACTAACCCTACTGAATTTGATCACCTCAATGTTAGCTTATGGAGAAAATGTGTCTAAGGATTGCCGACTTGGAATGAAAGATTTTCTTTTAAAAAATCTACTCCGAAATAGAAAATAAAATTTTACAAATTAGGAAATTTTTCTTTTTTTAATGCAAGTATTATTTTTAAATTTAAATTATTCGAGGAATGAAATCTGGTATAGAGTTTCTGGTATTATTTTGAGTGTTTTAAACACTCATCAAGTCCTTTCGTGGATGAAATTATGAAATGAATCCTGTTGCAAGGTGCAGAAATGTTCAGGCTATCTAGAAATACCATTTTTATTGGA
Source organism: Dolomedes plantarius (assembly GCA_907164885.2). Classification (NCBI taxonomy): domain Eukaryota; kingdom Metazoa; phylum Arthropoda; class Arachnida; order Araneae; family Dolomedidae; genus Dolomedes; species Dolomedes plantarius. The sequence continues at coordinate 22,149,931 of OU015496.1, read as the reverse complement.
TTAACTTCATTTATGTAGCTGTCAATAGACGAGAATTTTTCTCCTAAGGTTAACACTAAGGTGAGTGACTCCAAAAAAGTTAGTACACAGCAGCCTTCAGCAGTGGTATACTTACAAATCTCCAAAGGAGTGCCAAATCCACAGAACACTGAACTGAGAACTAACCACAAAATTAATCCATTGGCGGTGAATGCACTTTCACTGATATTCATTTTATTCGGTTCTTTTTACGGTTATACCGCTGGTGCATTTTAGAAATGGTGATTATTTTGAGACAGGTGTGTGATGCAGTATTTAAATCACCGCTAAACAATATCATCAGATAAAAGTTATCGACACTGCAGACGAGACAGAGTGATTTACTTTCGTTTCAATATGAACCGCATTGCTTGTGAAAATGTAATTTAGCAATCTTGATAAAGACAGAATTTTTTTATGAAGATAAGGTAATCCTATCGCAATGCATATTTTTTTTTAAAAAGGTGTTGTTTACAGGGACTGTAATTAAAATGTATTGCAATGGTAAAAGGCTATTTTGCTTCGATGGGATCTACAGTGAAGGAAAATATCATAGGCATACAAATATCTTTGTATAAACATAAATTGAACAAAATGCTCATAATCAATAAAAAAGGGAGAAATGTTCTTGATTTCACATAATATTCAATGAATCATTGAAAAAATATTTTTCTCTGACTTTCACAATGCGCTTCTATATGCATGTACATGATTTTTAATGTATGCTAATACATTAATGGTATTCTGCGTAATTTTTTAAACACGTGTGTTTTCGCTTGATTAAAGAGAACACCCGAATTTGCTTCAAATACAACAGCGTTTTCCAGTAATACTTTCAAGAATATTTCATCAAGTTTCATACATGTTATGGAAATATTAAAAATTGTGAACAAATTTTTTTACAACTGAATTTAGGTGCCAATAGGGGAAAAACTCAGCAGATTTTAAATATTAGTTTCAGAATTTTTTTTGTGTGTGTGCCTATAAATATACACTGCTGGCCACTGTAAATGCAACACCCTGAAGGAAACATGCAAATAACATGAAATTTACAACATGCATTAGCGGAGGTGAGATATGCAAATGATTAGAATTTCAGCGCAGACGCACATCACGCGCGCCTGTGGCGCCACTTCAAAGCGATATTTAAGGCTTGGAGATTTCGACGATTTCAAGTTCGGCAATTGTGTTTTTCTTGTGGTTTTTTCAAAAAAACGATCAATTATGCCTCGTCGAAAACAGCGATCATTTTTTGATCAAGTATCCGAGTTCGACAGAGGAAGGATAGTGGCCTACCGAGATTGTGGATTATCTTTCAGAAAATTCGGTAGTCGTGTTGGACGAAACCAAACAACTGTAATGCGGATATGTGATCGTTGGATGTAGGAGGGTACGACGGACCGGCGTGTTCGATCGCATCCACCTCAGCGCACCACTTCACGTGATGACAGGCAAATTGTGCGCATGGCAATGACGGATCGCTCAGTCACATCACGAACCATAGCACAGCACATGCAGTCTGTAACGCATCATCCAGTGTCTGCGCGTACCATTCGACGCCGTTTACAGCAGAGTGGTCTGTCCGTAAGACGTCCATTGCTTTGTCTACCCTTGACGCAGAACCACAGACGTCTCCGCCGCCAATGGTGCGATGACAGAAGGATGTGGACGGCAGAATGGAATGAAATTGTCTTTACTGACGAGTCACGCTTCTGTCTGCAACACCACGATGGTCGCATTCGAGTCTGGAGACATCGTGAAGAGAGGATGCTGAACAGCTGCGTTATGCACCGCCACACTGGTCCTGCACCGGGTATTATGGTATGGGGCAGTATTGGATATCACTCTCGCACACCTCTAGTACGCATTGCCGGTACTTTAAACAGCCAGCGCTACATCTCCGAGGTGTTGGAGCCAGTTGTCATTCCTTACCTTCAGGGCTTGCCCACAGCCATATTTCAACAGGATAATGCGCGACCACACGTGGCACGCATTGTCCAACGGTTCTTCGTCAATCGCCAGATTGAATTGCTTCCCTGGCCGCCTCGCTCTCCGGATCTTTCGCCGATAGAAATCATGTGGTCCATGGTTGCTCTACGATTGACCCAGATTCCATCCCCAGCTGCTACAGCACATCAACTTTGGCAACGTGTGGAAGCTGCTTGGTCTGCTGTACCCCAAGAACTCATCCAAAATCTCTTTGAATCAATGCCGAGGCGTGTGGCAGCGGTGATCTCCAACAATGGCGGCTACTCTGGCTACTGATTTTCGCAGGAACCACACTTTACAGAAGTCTATAAATTTAATCATTTGATACTTGGTCAACATGTTATCTACAAAATAAATTTTGTTGTGATATCTCTTGTCTTTCTTGGTGTTGCAATTTGGATGGCCAGCAGTGTATATTTATACAGACACACACACGCACATATATATATATATTATATACAGTTGGTTCTCTGTTTAACGACTTTCAAGGGACCGTGAAAAATCGTCCTTAAGTAGAGATCGTCCTTAAACAGAATTTGTGAAAAAATAACATTTCCCTTCACACTTTACAGGCTTAGGACTGCCAATATATTTCTTAATATATTGTCGTGTTTAAAAATGTTATTTTTATTATCATCATTATTTTATTCACAAAAAGTTATTTTAAATTACATTGAAAAAAAAGAGTACAAACAATACAATAATTTACGTTTTAAAACATTCAAAAAGTGTTGATTGCTTCATTCGCCTTGTTTTCGTTATTCTCTTTTCCAGATTATCTAAAATGTTAAATGAGTCACCTTCCATTTTCGATGTAATATAGCGTCGGAGAATATCTAGAGCAGAAATTGCATCTGTGTAAGACGGTGGCAGTGTCTCGTTTTCCGTGTCTTCAACTTCACCTTCTTCGTCTGACACTGTGTTTTCGTTTACAATATCTTAATAAATTTGTTCTACATTTCTGAAATCTGTTGTTAAAGCATATTTATCACAATTGTAGAAATCTTGAATTGAAACATCCTCATCTTCAACAAGACTTCTCCATTCTTCAGGGGTAATGTCATCTTCGTTGATTTCTACATCCGTACTTTGCAGTTCTACTACAAGTTATTTGTGAATTCCAGTAACGCGAAAGCAGTTTTTTATTGTGGATGAAGAAACTTCTTTCCATGCTGATGTTATCATGTGCATTCCTTCCAAGATTGTAAATTTTCTAATTTTTATACTGTCAGCCGAATTGTTTATTAATTTCCTAATTAAAGACTTTCTGTAGTATGCTTTCACACTGCGAATGATACCCAGGTCTAATGGCTACAACTTACTAGTGCAATTATCTGGTAAGAAATGGATAGTCAAATTTGTAAGTCCAGGGATATATGGAGTATGTGCAGTGCATCGGTCGATTAAAAGTAAAACTTTTCACTTTTCTCGATGCATTTTTGCATCAAATTTTCTAATCCAGTCAATAAAAATTTATGACGTCATCCACGCTTTATTGTTATTGCGGTACTCACAAGGTTTCCTGGTGATATTCTTAAAACACGTTGGTTGCTTTGATTTCCCTATAACTAGTGGTGGAAATTTCTGAGATCCATCCGTATTAGTGCACAGTAAAACAGTCAATCGTTCCTTACTGTGTTTTCCACCAAAACACTTTTCGCCCATATACGTTAAGGTTTTATTAGGCACCATATTGTAGAATAGGCTCGTCTCATCTGCATTAAATATGTTCTTCTCATCATATCCATCTAATTTCCCCTTCAGCACTATTTTCCATTCATCCACTATTTTTTCATCTACGGAGCCACTTTTGCCAGATATGCTTTTAAATACAAGCCCGTTTCTTTCTTTGTACTTTGGTAGCCAACCAGCCGAAGCCTGAAAATTTTGCATCCCAAACTTTTCTGCCAGAATAATAGCATTTTCTTTAAATATCACTCAGGAAATTGGAATGTTAGATGTTCTTGCTTGATGAAACCATTGCAGGACTGCCTTCTCAAACTCTTCTGATCGGCCACATTGAATTTTCTGCCGTTTGGATTTGGATCTCAAACCAAATTTGTGTGCTGCTTCAAGAATTTTCTCTTTGCTTGCTAAAATGCCTTTTAGAGTAGACTCGGGTAGCTAAAATTGTCTTGCGAATTGGACTTTTGTTATTCCAACACTTTCTTCCCAGTTTTCAATAATTTTCCCTTTTTCGTGTAGCGTAAGATGCTTTCGCTTTGATGCCATTTTGCTCTGCTCACCTCGTATTCGTACTGGAATGAGCTCCTACACCCAACCATGAATTCTCTAAACATGAACACGTGCTTCCCAGAAGGAGTGAGAGAGGGGTGATTTTGGACAGTTTGTAAATCACATGACAACATGGTAGGTACAACAGAGTGATTCCCCACCCGCACTAAGAAATTCGATCCACCAGGGAAGAATGTTCGATCTTCCGGGAAACAGTAATCGTCCCCCCTTCCCCCGGTTTTTTCCACTGCAACAAGTCTATGATTGCAACAAACATAAAGGAAATTCCGGGTCTGTTTTTGAAACAAAACTCCCCCACAGAAAGTAACCCTCCAGTAGATAAAATGTTGAAGAAAAAGTTTATCATGTAAGAAAAAATCGTCGTTAAATAGAAACAAAATCGTCTTAAAATAGAGTTTTTTTACGTCGGAGGGACCGGGACCGGGAAATATCGTCTTTAAATAGAGATCGTCGTTAAGTAGAGCGTCGTTAATCAGAGAACCAACTGTATATACATATTCTGTATGTGCATATACATAGATATGCATATACATATATATATATATATATATATATATATATATAGATATATACTTTCTCTTATGTGATTTCAGAGAATTTTGAGTCCATCATTTCATGATTAATACATTCTCTTTTTATCTGGCAATTTTATTCCACGAAGAACATTTATATTTTTGTCAAGAGGTATGCTGAAGCGAAAGTGGTTTCTCCGTCTTTTATGAAAACATGTATAAGTGTCTGCTTTAGAGAAGTGGAGCGCCAAAGCCCTACAGAACCTCCACTTTGTCTTTGCATAGTTGTTTATCTTCCGTCCTAACAATCAGATGATTAATTGCATTTCGATTTTTAAATTCACTTAACATTTAAAATGTAGTGAAGGATCATGAAATAATTTTTTTAACTATATCACCTTCAAATGGTGGTGATGCATTTGTCTCGAAACTTAAAAGCACAAAATCTTTTTTTAAGGACCTATGGTGACTCATTTAAGAATGCTTCTATCTTTGTAACTTTATTGTAATGTTTGTGGATGTTTCTACTAATTGAAATCTGAATGGGACTAACATTTCAAAAATATAAATATTTCTCGCAGTAACACAAAAGTTCTGATTACCGGGTTTCGAAACCGATTTATAACAACTCGCTAGGATGAAAGCAAACAAAGTTTATCGAACACAGAAATCTGCAAAAAAAGTGTTTTAAATGCAGATGTATCACCGTTATTAAACTTTAATTTGCGAAAAATTAATCATCTTTGTTTTTTAATGACGCAAGTCTTAGAAATAATAAGTAATGATAGTCCTTGAGGTTGATATACGAAAGGTCGTTCGCCCTTTATGGAAAAGATTTTGTAATTTGTTTTTGGCGTTTGCATTTTGAGATAAATATTTGGCAACTTCAGAATAATCGTCTGCTATTATTTTTCTTTGATTGGAATGTAAAATAAAGGATTTATTTTGAAAATGGCTCCTAAAATTGATAGATGGCTCGAAGGTTACGTAACTGCACTTTCAGGGCAACTATTCAACAAATTATAAAGGAGCGTAAAAATTGCGGTTGTGGCATTTCAAGAATAGGTATTTATAATATGTTAAATTTGAAATTGAAAAACGCCTAACTGAAAGTAAAAATGAAAACATGACCACCAAACCTCATTCTAAGACTGTTCGAACGCAGGTAAATATCAAGAAAAACAAGTCTCTGATCCTAAAAGAAAATTCGCCGACTCAAAGATCCATTACATTGAAACTAGGAATGTCTTCTGGGTCTGTGATTAAAATCATTCATAAAGATTTGAAGTTAAATTCCGCCAAATCAAAGATCCATTGAATCGAAACTAGGAATGCCTTCTGACAGTGTAAGTAAAATCATTCATAACGATTTGAAGACGTTTAAACCTAAAGTTCATCTGCTTTTGCCAAAGTATATTGCTGAAAGAAAAATAAATTGTAGAAAATTATATGAAAAACACCTAGGTGCTGAAAAATGAAAATTTGTGGTAACACTCGATGGAATATTGGTGTATTTAAGTGACTGCAGTAAAAAAAATCAATTTTCTATTGCTCAACTGACGGGAATGACCTTCTGAAATGTCTACGTCAGTGTACAGAAAAGTTCTCAAAGGAGTTCATGATAGTAGCAGGATTTTGTTACAACGACAAATTAAAAATAAAAAAAAAGTCTCAAGTAAAGCCAAAATTAATTCACTCTACCATCAGCAGAATATTTTAGAACCCATTTTTGAAGAAGAAATTCCAGCCTTACATAGAAAGGACATTGATAAAGTTAAGTTTCTTATGGACAAAACCTCTAGTCACACGTCTAAATCAATTGCCTCTTATTTAGCAAAGAAACAATCAGAAACAGTAATAAAAGGTATCCCATTTAACGAAACACCTGTAAAATTACCTGATTCTTCCCCAATGGACTTATGCGATTTCGGTGTTTTAACACGAGCCTTAGGAAAACGGCATCTAAGAACACTGAACGGACTTTGGAAAACGGTCCAAGAGGAATGAGGTAAAACTGATATGACTGTACTAAGCAAAAATTTACTTTCATGGAAAATTCGAGCTAGAGCTATTGTCAAGAACCATGGCTATCAGATTGAAGCGAATCACCGCATAAAATACGGCATTTATACATAAAACTTAACTATCAAAATCATTTCCATAAAGTGCGCACGACCTTCTGTAAAAAAGTTAAAAGAAGAAAGGAAAACTTACCTAAGTAAGAATTCTTTAGAAAAAGGAAAAACACTTTGAACTCAGGTATCACTTTATTAAAATATCGATTGTTTTTTTATAAAATCACATAATTATTTATTTTACATTTTTCAGTCATTGTCAAGCTTGACACATAACTTTCCTCTCTTTTCTCATTATTACCTATATTAGCTCAAGACCTATTCTCAAGAAATAAATCTATGTTACAATCCATCAATCCTTAATTTTCAAAGTAAAATTTCGTTAGGGAAAAAACACCTTGAACTCAGATAACACTGTATTAAAATATCGACTTTTTTTTTACAAAATTACAGAATTATTTATTTACATGTTTCAGTCATTGTCAAAATTGACACATAACCTTCTTCTCATTTTTCATTATTACCTATACTAGATGCACATGAAATAAACCTTTTTTACAACCAATTTATCCTTACTTATAAAACTAAGAATTCTTTTTAAAAAAAACTTGAACTCAGATAATATTGCATTAAAATATCGACTTCATTTTTTGCAAAATCACATATTTCTTTTAGACATTTGAATTATTGTCAAATTTGGCACTCAATTTTTTTTTCTAATTATTACCAATACTAGATTGCCGAGATGTAAAATTACATTATCTTACTCCATCCTGAATTTTTAAGAGATAACACTATATCTGTATGGAATGCATTACCTGGAAATTTTAATAATATGCAGACACTAATCTTTCTTATTTGTGTCACTACTGCTTTCAAAACTTTAGGTTAATACCCCAAGAGGATAGTTTCTTTTTCCTAATGTATGAGAATTTTATAAAAAGAAGTACGACCTTTGCTGTCAGCTAGTTAACATTTTGATTTATTCACAAACATGCTTTGAAAAATTAGTTTAGATTATTTCACCAATAAATTAAATTCTTTGTAATTCTTTAGATTCCTATTAAACATATATTTAAATAATCTTTTTATTAGGAACTTTGCTTTCTGCTATACAAGGCTATAAGATGAATATTTTAAAATAAAGTAACTACTCATTTTCTTTTAACGGAAAATATGTCATAAGCAAAAATAATTGTGCTCTAGAAAATCTTTGTTCAGAAAGATAAGTGTGACATCATGTAGAAATCCCAGAAGACTTTAGCTTGAATATTTAGTGTTCAAATTATTTGTATAATGCCACTGAGAAATAATTAACAATTTTGCTTGTGAAATATTTGCATATATGTCAATTTTGATCCGATTATCTTGTACGACAGCTTCATTCTGTATAATTTGCAGGTTTTATTTTACATCAGTTGCCGAATACCTGATATGTATCGATATATATATATATATATATATATATATATATATATATACAGACACTACTATTCTTACGTACGAGTTACGTCCCAGATGGCTGTTTTTATCTTGAATTATTCGTAAGTCGTTTTTTAAAGAAATTTTATAATTGCTTTAATCTTTTCCCCTATTTAAGTATGATAGACTGTAATGTCAATAAAATACTATACGTTTTTTATCCTAAAACATAATACGCTATATAGTATTGTGTTTTCTTAGTTATTTTATTAATACGAATGATACTAAAAAAAAATATGTTTATACGTATAACACACGTAGTGTACAGTTGCTTTTATTAACTCTAAATTTTAACTTACGAGTGACAAAGCTTTCACTTCGAACAAAATTTGAGTTGCAACCCCAGCTAAATGTTTGTAAGACGGGCAGATATAAAAATTTCCCAACATAAATAAAAATTAAACATAAAGATGAATGTCTTAATAATGTTTCTCTTTAATCTCGCTCTGCATAGTATTTAAAGTACTTTAGATAAACATGGAATTAAAAGGATGCCTATAAAATATTCTCTTCTTAATTCCTTCATTCATAAGAATAACAATTCTGAGTTTCAAAAAAAATGTAGCTGAACTTTCGGGTTTTATGAAGTTTTAAATAAATATATATTTTATTTTTACAAGGGACATGATTTCACATCGATGATACTAATCCACAAGATAGCGACGGGCCTCTTCCAATTATTTTGGAAATAAATGACGGTAGTACATTACAAAAATAAAGATAAAATAAACCCGATGTAAGAAATGTTATGAATTTCTTATTGAGATCCTTTAATAAATTTATTAAGATTTTGAGAGACCATTATTTTGTACTTTTGCAGAATATTGAGCAATTTTCTCTCCTGTGTTTACATTTCACAATTTTAAAGAAGAATATTACTAAAGATTTAAAAATTCGCTTGTAGCTGCAAAAGAATTCCGAACAGAATACACAGAAGAAAAAAGAACAAATTTTAAGTTTCCGTTCAGTTTCTTTTATATTATATTACTAAATTCATATAACCTCTAGAATTTTAATTATTTGATATTGTATTACTAATTTCGTATACCCTGTACAATTTTAATTATTTTACAATACATTAATAAATTCCTATAACCTCTACAATTTTAATTATTTGATATTATTTTATTAAATTCGTATAGCCTCTACAATATTAATTCTTTTATAATATATTACTAAATTCGTACAACTTCTAAAATTGTAATTATTTGAAATTATATTACGAAATTCGTATAACCTCTACAATTTTAGGTCTTTGATATTATAATACTGAATTCATATAACCTCTACAATTTTAATTCTTTGACAATATATTAATAAATTTGTATAACCTCTACAATTTTAATTATTTGATTTTATTTTATTAAATTCATATAGCCTCTACAATATTAATTCTTTTATAATTTATTACTAAATTCGTACAACTTTTAAAATTATAATTATTTGAAATTATCTTACGAAATTCGTATAACCTCTATAATTTTAGGTTTTTGATACTATAATACTGAATTCGTAAAACCTCTACAATTTTAATTTCTTGATATTTTATTGCCAAATTCGTAAAATCTCTACAATTTTAATTCTTTGATATTATACCACTAGATTAGTATAACCTCTTCAGTTTTAATTATTTCATATTAAATTACTAAATTCATATAATCTCTACAATTTTAATTCTTTGATATTTTATTGCTAAATTCGTATAATATCTATAATTTTAATTCTTTGATATTATACCACTAAATTTGTATAACCTATACAGTTTTAATTATTTCATATTAAATTAATAAATTTGTATAACCTCTACAGTTTTAATTATTTCACATTAAATTACTAAATTAGTATATCCTCTATAATTTTAATCCTTTGATATTATATTACTAAATTCGTATAACCTCTACTATTTTAATTCTTTGATATTTTATTGCTAAATTCGTATAACCTCTACAATTTTATTTCTTTGATATTGTACTACTAAATTAATATTACATCTACAGCTGTAATTATTTCATATTAAATTACTCAATTCGTATAACCTCTACGATTTTAATTCTTTGATATTGTATTACTGAAGTCATGTAACCTCTAGAGTTTTAAACATCCATTAAAATAATTACTGCCATAACTGTTACTTTACCACCATATTCATAGATCCTAAAACAGGAAATATGTCCCTTCCAGTTCATAAGAGATCAATTAGCAAATATTAATCAGTCTCCATGTCACTACATTTAGATTCAGTAACAGTAAAATCAATATCGATAAATGAGGTTAATTGTTGCTTTCCGTGCTATTCTTACTATACAGGAGAAGCTGGCAGTATCGCGAACATATGAATCACGTGGCAGGGGCCCATAAGTTACTAAAATGTAATATTTTTTAATTCAACTAATATTAGCTTTAGAGAAAGACATTGAGTCATTTAAAATATGCACCTTACTTCTCATAGAAAGAAATTTGGAAATTCTCACGAATGTGACATTCTATTTGATAGAAAGCAATTCCCATTTTTGATGCTAAAAAGTGTTAAAGCATGCATCATTTAAGAAACGACTAGCAGATGTTCTGCAAGTTTAACAATGTTTGTTAAATATTTTAAAATCCATTGCATTTACTCAAAGCATAGCAAATCAAACAAAAAACTCTAAAATAATTCATGAATTAATTAATAAGTTACATTAGGATATTATTACTTTTAAAATATTATTTATTGCTATTTTAAAAAAATGTTAGTTTAAGCATAACACTTTAAAGTCATAATTCTTTGAGAATTTATTAAAAAAATGTGACACTCTTTCTTTTATAATATATATATATATATATATATATATATATATATATATATATATATATATATATATATATATATATATATATATATATGACATGGAGCGTGCTTTGCTCCCTTTATTAAATCGATGTTATGCATTCAATACATACATTAAATAACTGGGCGAGTGGAAGGCCTTGAAGGAAGTAGTCCAATTACTATAAACTTCTTATTTATTGATTCTCATGATTTTACCAATGCTCCAGGGTAAGCAATTCCCTCCGCCATTTTGTCGAATACCCGGCACGACTGCCGCGAGCTTCCGCTCTCAACAAAATTCCCATCCAATCTACCTACAAAACTTAATTTCCTCCGAGCTCCTGATTCACGGCGCATGTGCAGACATCAATCTTGGTCATCTGGAACCTTAGTATTGCTGATCGTGCAATTTAACTTCGCGCCCAAAGATCTGTACCTTTCTAAAAATAAATCCTAGAATTATTCGTTAGATCTAAAATTATTCGCTTCCTCTAGAATTATTCGCTTTCCTCTCAAACTCGCTTTTAAAGGATGATTCCCCACTGAAAAATGCCCTCTTTATAAATGAAATGTTAGATTCCTATTATTTTAAACCCCCTTGCCCCGTACTTCTCAACTATATTTTGACAGTTCAGTTATGTTTTAATATATATATATATATATATATATATATATATATATATATATATATATATATATATATATATATATATATATATTATATATTAAATATTATGGCCTCCAGAGTGGGTTTGCATCGCGAGCCCCAAAATCTGATGACCCTACAAATAATAGTCACATGCCTACCTCACCCTTGCGTTTCATTTTGAAAGGTGATATTACTTCCGAGTCGTTCTTCTGAAATGAACGGATGTATTTTTGTCGCTTTAATAAACGATTCGACCCTACTGCTTCCAAATTTAATTTTATTCCTTTCAGGCTGAGTCTAGCTTCAGTTATGTAGTTTTGAGCTAGTTTTCCCTTTCAGGTTACAATTTAAGGACGCGATGTAACGTGTATATTACTTACACACACACGCATATATATATATATATATATATATATATATATATATATATATATATATATATATATATATATATATATATACTAGCATTATTGCCCGGCGTTGCCCGGGTAGATATATAGATATAAAAATTTTTCATGCATTCCATCAAAGAATACTGGGATAGAAATACCATCAAAGAATACCATCAAAGAACCTCCCCCCCCCGTTACCCCCAGACCAACTCTCAAACAATCCCGCTTTTCCCCCGCGTATCGAATTTGAAGGGTTGTCGTAAAGGGGCTGTCTCCACATTTAAGAGGTGCGCTTAAGGGCACAAAAATCATTAAAAAATTAATTTAAAAAAACTAATTGAGCCCCAAATTTTGTTCTTCTTGATTTAAGTTTCTAGGGTCCAAAACATTAACTGTGTCGAATTTGGTCCCGGTGGGTGAAACAGTCTATGATTCTATAGCGGACAAACAAACAGACAAGCTCTTTTATATGTATAGATATATGTATATGTATTATATTAATTATTTCATATTCTATTTTGGAGTTTGTTGCTTATACTTTTTAATAAATGAATAAAGTCAACTACGGATCATGTATTAATTTGAACTTAAATTTGGCATGTACCTGATAAAAATTTAGCTTTGAATTTATCTTAAGAAAATTGAAATAAACTAAAATTCAAACAAGGGTACCCCGAGTTTCTAATGTCATTCCCACGGGTACTGCAGACGTAATAAGTTTGGGAATCCCTGGCTCATCTTGATAAGCCGAGGAGCATTAGAGGGAATGATCTGTATGGGAAGTTCATATGTTTTATCATATAAAACACTTGAAGAAGGAAACTGAAATTTCAAGAAGCGTTGTATAATATAATACCCAATTTTATGACGTAATATGGCTCATTTCTCAGATCATGATTTTCACAAGGGATTTTGGGAACTGTCCGCGGCCTGATGGTGAGCTGTAAATTATTTAACTACTAAATGTCACCTTTTTATTATGTATTTTAAGGTATCCAACTACGTTGAAGTGTTTAATTTGGGTCATAAAGTAACATTTTTTTAAAAATTCTTTAAATGGATATATTAGTTATTTGGCTTTACAAAACAGGTTTATTTTTGTCTGCACGTTAATTAGAAGCCGAGATATTAAAGATTTTATGATGACAACAAAACTGGAAGTGGAGATTTAAAGCACCGCAAGTGGCCGTTTATTAAAGGGCGATGTTAGCAATTAGTACACACAGAATTTCATTTTTTAATATAATTTTAGTAAACTTTTAAAGAAATAATTAAAGTATCAACATTTTTGAAAACTGCATGGCAACGCTAAATTACTTCGTCTAGCTTGTATTTCTAAGCGCGTATTCACGTGTAAAACTGAAAATGCATTGTTGTCAAAATTGAGATATGACCATTTTTTGCTGATTTCAAAAGTGATAAATCAAAATATTATCATTGGGTTTTTATGCAATTTTGTGTGCCTAGTCTATATATCGTTTTCTAGAGGATGTACTAAAAGAATTTTGATTGAATGACAATTCTCCAATTTATGACCTATTATTTCAATAATAACGTTGTAAAATTGGCAAAAATTTCATAATAAATACTCCATTGGTTGCAAAATATTCATTTCTTAATATAATTTTAAACGTTTAGTACATTCTCTAGAAAAAAGCATGTAGTTTATTTTAGTATAAGTTTTATTGAGATATGACTAATTGTTTTTTAATGTAGCATTTTTGAAGTTATTTTAAAAATTTCGTTAAAATCTACATATATTTAAAGATTTTGAAAATACATAAAAGTGTATTTTAAATATTGAGACTCTCTCATTAATCTTTACTGGCATTAAATCCAAAAATGTATTTAAAGTGTGCCTACACCACGTGTTTATAAAAAAGTACCTTATATTGTGTATATTTACTGTGCCTGTTTTTTCAACAAGCGTTTAACTTGAATATATGCATTGATCTATACCTTTTACGACCTAAATTTAAAATTTTATTAAGGTTACACTGTCTATATTAAATGTTTTATCAAATAAAACACTTGAAAAAAGGAAAACACTGGAAGTCTCAAATATCGTTATTTACCTTATGATACCTATTTTGAATTATACTTCTTAATTTTATGATATAATAAAAAAGAGAAATTTCTCAAATCATTATTTACATAAATATTCATTCGTTTGATTTTGATTCAAAGTTTGCGTCTCATAGAAGTCTAGAAATGCTAAATGTAGTAAACGACATCACATTAATTTCAAATTTACTAGAATTTAAAGCTTCTGATTTAAGATTACAACATACTAGATACCAAATGTAGATGCTTGAATACACGAGCTTTACTGAAAAATAGGTTTTTTTCAGATAAAATATTAAAATGCTATTAAAACAAAAGTGCAGGTAAACAAGTATTGCCAAATTAAAAAAATTCGCAACTGTAAAAACAATGAACGTACTTTACGTGTAATAATGAACTATCAGGACGAAAAAAGGGAAAAAGCTAAACAACTGCGCTATAAGGTTTTTCTATTTGTTTCTGTGTGTATGGTGACAAAAATGTTTACTTACCTTCACTGTGCAAACTATTTTGTGTGTACTTACGAAATATTTTTTTAATTAAAGAAACAACATTTAATACTTTCTTTCATCTATAAAATGGGAAGCAAATTATGTTAGGTATGAAAAAAGTTGAGATTAAATTCCTGCATTAAATTTTTATAGCTTATTTCCGCATTTACAAACTTAATACTCTCTTAAAGGCAACATTACGTTTTTCGACATATTGCCATTTTTATTTCTATTTATATAAAGTAAAACATCGGTTATACGGACTAACTGGGACCATAGGCAATTCGGATAATCGAAAATCCGGATAATCCGGGTAATATGGGTCATAAGCAAAACAAAATTCTTAACTGACCCAGACTTATTGTTTATTACAATAAAAAAAAACTATGTTTTGTAACAAAATTGCATAGTATTGTTTACAAGATATTCAAAAATATAAAATAACTTTTTGCAACATTACTTAACAAAGAATTGGTGAGTCTGGTAAAATTTTCTGAAACTCAACAAAAAGCATTTTATTACCATAATTTTTTGTACAATGTATGCAGGAACGGTACATTGAATCAAAGTAAAAAGTGAATGTTTGGCGTACTTGTAGCTATATTCTTGTTATCATGGTCAAGAAGGTTCCAATGTGAACATTAAATAAAAATAATGTGTACAAATCTGATCCGGACTATCTGGAGATCCAGATAGTCCAGATAACAGGTTTTACTGTATGTATATATATATATATATATATATATATATATATATATATATATATATATATATATATATATATACGAGAGAGAGAGAGAGAGAGAGAGAGAGATCGTTATTTATATCAAGATAATAATTCTTAGTTTTACAATACATTCTATTATAAAAATATCGACGAACCAAGAAGGAGTGGTCCGATTCTAAAGGAATTCCGCATACGAGGATGTTTTGACCGAACATGCAAATGATTAAAATTCGTTCTCCAGTAAATGAACATCGGGAACTCTCGCGCATCAGAACTGTGTATAAGGAACTACTCGATGTGATGTCGAAAATTTAGGTTTGATATCGAGTGATGATATTTTACGTCGACTGTAACAACGTCTCGCCGAAGGATTCATGATCATTGCGAACATGTTTCATAGTTTCAAAGAGCACGTGTGATCGGATTCAAAGAAGCTGGTTGGGTAAATCGAAGCATAACTCGACAGCTGAGTCGAAGCTTTGCAACGATTAAACGATGCTGGCAATACTGGGTCAGCAACGACAGCTTTAAGCATCAGAATGGCAGCGGTCGACGTAGAATCAGAACAGAACGGGAGACCAGTGCGATTGTCAGATCAAATTTCACAATAACGGATTTGTCGTTATCAAAAATACGACGCGTGTACACGAGTGTCCAACAGGACCATCGACATACGACTGAGAGAGCGGAATCTACGCTCGCACCGACAGTTACGTCGTTTACCTATCATGCCGGGACACTGTCTAGTCCAATTCAGGAGTACTTAATGTGTATTGCCTGTCTTAAATATTTATTTTGGGCGTGATTCGTAAATTATTTTGGTTAGTACAAATTATTTATATATAGACATTATTTGGGTGCGTTGTGTTTTATTATTTATTTGGTTGAATACAACCCAAGGTTCTAGACAATTTGGCAAACGAACAGGTCAAACAAACTTTGATTCTAAACCTTCCTTTAGATCAACTACAAACACAAGGATGACTGACTAAATTTTCATATTTACAAAAAAAAACTAATTTATTTACAATACTACTATTTACAATTTAAATCAATAACAATATCAACGAAAAAAACTTAGTACACAAATTACTCATTTTTCATTTACTTTTAGCTTATCTTTTTAAATTATATGCAATGAGATGTATATCATTTATCCTATACTTTTTGGATTCAGGGAGCATATAATTATTAAACTAACTCATAGCCAAGAACTCCTATTCATCAAAATTATCTTAAAAAAACACTGTTCCCGCACTAATCTTTCATTTAGCACGATGGGGTCTGAACAAAACAAAATTTGACTTTCACTCACTCAGTTTGACGATACCGTACTGGGACTCCGGAGTCGAAGATCTGCTTAAGCATTGGGTATCGCTCCTTCCTTCTATTTTAGCTGGCACTCAACATCTTAGGCTGACGTGGGCCTCGGTCGTGGTAATCTATCGTAGGCTTTTTGCTCTGTCATTGACATCTGTCGTGGGCATCTATCGTAAGCTTCTTCCGCTCTTTTCAAAAGATGGGGATATTTGTCAGGAGGTCCTCACACACTCTCTATCGAAAACTCTTTTCATCTCCGGGACGACTCAATCACAACTCCAACGTGAAGGCGCAATTCTCTTCACCTCTACTCTAGTTTATTTATTGGTGAATGCCGCAACCAGATTTTCATCATCAGCAAAGCAAATTCTAGTATCAGAATCAGGAGGCTCTCATACCAGGATACATCAACCGGATCTCTGCTCCGCTAAACGACATATTTCTTCGGAAAACTCCCGGGCAAGCTCAATTGTTCCTCGACAGTTAAAATAACAACATCACCTGCGATGCTAAGCACCGGAGAAAGGAAACCCGGGCCCGCAGAGTGAATCCTCAAAAAATTCTAAGTCTTCTATTTATTTTATTTTTTTACAACAATGTCCACGCCTTCTCATGACTCCTAATCCATTCAGGAAAGCTTTCAAAAATCCAACACTTAGCATCAATTCTCATTTCTTTGATTGGATAACCCCTCAACACATGCACGCCTTCCTTGCGCCACCTCTAGACCACCCAAAAACCAGTCCACGTGTTTTGCGGTCTACCTCCCAAACATACCCTCATAAATTTGTTTTCAATAATGTATTTTACTTTAACGTCAAACTCTGGTGCCACCTCATTATCTACGTGTGCGATCAACAGACCCCCAACGCGCTCCATCGCTTTTAAATTGGCTAAGTCAGAAAGACGACTGTACCGTCCTCTAATAAAAGGCGGCTTCATAACTTTCTAACAAAAATGTAATGAAAACAGCCTTCGATCACTTTATCTCTCTAAAAAATTAATTTTTTCTTTAAAATCGAAGGCGCTTCATTACACTTAACTCAGTCAACTTGGAACTGCTCTAACTGGGGACATATAGTCTTTAGTGACGAGTCTCTTTTCCAACTGTGTCCTGACGACCATCGAAGACATGTCTGGAGCCGTTCAGGAAAGCGTGAACCCTTACCATTGCACACCAGACAGGACCACAACAGGGTTTTATGATCTGGTATGCCATTTCATTTGATAGCTGGACCCCTTTCGTAGTCATTAATGACACGCTCATAGCACAGCGGTACGTAAATTACATTCTGCGACCCATTTTCTAGCCGTTCTTCTTGCGCCACCCCAGACTTACCATTCAACAAGATATTTCCCTTCCGCATACAGAACATGTTGCTACCAATTGTCTATAAGCTTGCCGATCACTTCCTTGGCCACATAGGTCGCATGATCCATAGAGCACATTTGGGACGTAATGGGAACGGCATAGCAACGATTCCGGAATGTTGCAATTGACACTTTAGTCCGACAGTTGGACATAATTTGGCAAGAAATACCATAGGACACAATCCGAGAACTTTATCAGTATATGTCACATTCGTTGACAGCTTGCATCCAGGCCGTGGAAAAACGCCGTATTGACTTCCTCAATTTGTAACTATGAAACTCTGGAATAAATCATTCAACTTATTTTAAACTTTAATGGGTTTTCTTTCGGTGAATATTCTTCACATCCGCAAATTTTTATCGCAATCGAAAAGCTCCTTCTTGGTGCGTCGATTTTTTATATTGTTATAGAGCGTATAATAAATAAGGTTCATTTCTGAAATCATTAATTTTATAACTATTTATTCTTTTCAATTACATATATTGAAATAAAAATTGAACTACATATATTGAAATACAAATTGAATTACATATATTTGAATTACAATTGTCTCTGCGAGGCTGAGATTAGACATCTTGCATAGTCAAATTGTAACAATGACCTCCATGCATCATTTGACCGAAGAACTGCGATGGCGAGCTATTGGGAGACTAGAGGCAGGACAAAGTCAGACAGAAGTGGCCAGATGGCTAAATGTGAGTCCGTCTGTGGTTCATAGACGTTGGTAACAATTTCTAACCACGGATTGGATATACAGGAGGTTCAGCCAAGGACGGTCATATGCTACCACGAGTGCCGATGACCGATAATTGTCATTATGCGCACAAAGGAATAGAACTGTAACTCCTTCGCCAGCTCCGTCTGCAGATACTCCCTCGCTGCAAGCTCCGGAAGGTTGGTATCAACGTCAATAGAGCATAGTAGGCTTCACGAAGGTGGTCTTTTTGCGAGGCGACAATCCATTTGCGTTCCGCTCACGTCACGACATAGGCGGGAACGTTTGCAGTGGGCACGTAAACGTGTCCAGTGGACGCGTGATCAATGGAGGGCTGGTCTCTTAACGGATGACTCCAGGTTTAGCCTCCAAAGCGATAGTAGGCGTATTTTGATTTTGGAGAAAACCTGGAACTCGTTTTCATTCATCACACATCCGTGAAAGAGATGCATTCGGATCAGGCAGTGTCTGTGTTTGGGGTGGTATCTCTTTGGGTGGACGCACAGACCTCCATGACTTTCCCGAATGTAAATTCTCATGCGGAAATGTAAATGCTCACACCTATAGAGATGACATCCTTGTTGCTTATGTTCGCCCTTAGGCCGGAGCAATAGGTGATGTTTTCGTGCTACATGACAATAACGCGAGACCGCACAGGGCTCGCATCGTGGATGCTTATCTTGAGCAGCAAACAATTCAGCGCATGGAGTGGTCAGCTCGATCACCGGACCTAAATCATATCGAGCATGTTTGGGACTCTTTAGGACGACGTATAGCTGCTCTCAATCCTCCATTAAATTCTACGCGTAACTTTTTGAGTAATCGCTATTTTGGTTACTTTTCCTTAATTTTGATAACCAGTGTATTAAAAACATATAGACGCTAAAAATGCTAAATTTCTTAAACAATACGATATCACACTAATATCAAAATAACTTGATTTTAAAGTTTCTAATTTAAGCTTACAACATACAAGGTATCATGTAGATGATTGATTACAGCGTTACTGATAGTAAAATATTTTTTTGAGATAAAAAGATTAACACGTTATGAAAAGAATAGAGAAAGGAAACAAGTGTTGCCAAATTAAAAAAAAAAGAAAACATTTGTAAAAACAATAAACGCACTTTATGTGTAATAGTGAATTATCAGGACAAAAAAGAACGAAAAAGCTAAAAAAGTAAGTTAAAAGTTTTTAGTAATTTTTTTTCCGAATATTGAGAAAAAAAATGTTTACTTATCTTTACCGTACAAACTATTTTGCATGTACTTAAGAAATATTTTTTAGTTAAAGAAACAACCTTTAAAGCTTCCTTTCGTCTATAATATAGGAAAAAAATTATGTTACGGTACAAAAAAGTTCAGAATGCATTCCAGCGTTAATTTTTTATTGCTTAATTCCGCATTTAAAAACTTACATTAAGTCATTCTCTCTTAAGGGAAGCATATTTTTCCCCGAATTGTCATTCTCATCTTCATATATATATATATATATATATATATATATATATATATATATATATATATATATATATATATATATATATATATATACGAGGGTTATTCGGAAACTGAGGTCCGTTTACTTATAAAACAGAAAACATTAGAGATTTTTTCAAAAAACTTCATTTTTTAAATTCCTTACATGTGTCTCTATTTTTCTACATAGTTTCCATATTTTTTTTAACATTTGTCATAACGTTCTACAAGCTTCTGTATGCTTAAGTCGTAGACGTCTGCCGCCTGTGAGGATAACCAGTCTTGAACTGCTTCTTTCACCTCGTCATCTGTGGCGAATCTCTTGCCGCCGAGAAACTCTTTTAGGTAGCGGAATAAGTGAAAATCACTCGGCGACAAGTCTGGACTGTACGGTGGGTGGTCAATCTGTTCCCATCCAAAAGATCTCAACAGAGCTTTCAAGGTGAGTGGGTGAGAGCTTTCAAGGACGGATGGGAAAATGCTCATGATGAACCGTGTTCAGGTCGACCATCAGTGATCACAGATGATTTGGTCAATGCCGTGGATGAAAAGATTCGCGAAGACACAATTTCTATTCACAATTTCAACTATTACACTATTCACAATTTCAGGTTTAGCATTGGAATTTCCGAATTTGGGTAGAACAACTTTGCACAAAATCGCTTCCGAAAAGTTGAAATTTCGCAAATTGTGCACACGTTGGGTTCCCACTCTGCTTACTGAGGAACACAAACTGAAAAGAATGGCTTTTGCTCTTGATTTTTTGGATCGATATCATAAAGAAGATGATCAATTTTTAGAGAAGATTGTCACAGACGATACGTGGGTTTCTCACAGAACCCCAGAGTCTAAACGTCACTCAATGGAATGGCGTCACACAACATCACCAGTCAGAGTCAAGGCCAAGCAGACAATCTCAACACAAGGTCATGGCAACCGTGTTTTGGGATAGACATGGGGTCTTGTTAGTCGATTTTATGCAGCAAGGGACAACAATAAATGCAGCCGCTTACTGCGCTACCCTAACTAAACTTAGACGTGCAATACAGAATACACGATGTGGTCTTCTGATGTCTGGAGTTTTGTTGCTGCATGACAATTCCAGACCCAATTTGCCATTCACACCCAAAATCTGTTCAGATCTTTTGGATGGGAACAGATTGACCAGCCGCCGTACAGTCCAGACTTGTCGCCGAGTGAATTTCACTTATTCCGCTACCTAAAAGAGTTTCTCGTCGGCAAGAGATTCGCCACAGATGATGAGGTGAAAGAAGCAGTTCAAGACTGGTTATCCTCACAGGCGGCATACGTCTACGACTTAAGCATACAGAAGCTTGTAGAACGTTATGACAAATGTTTAAAAAAATATGGAAACTATGTAGAAAAATAGAGACACATGTAAGGAATTTAAAAAATAAAGTTTTTTGAAAAAATCTGTAATGTTTTCAGTTTTATAAGTAAACGGACCTTAGTTTCCGAATAACCCTCTTATATATAGGGTGATCGGGAAAATGTCTGGCCAAAATTTAAAGGGAGTTAGAAGGGATGGATATAAAAAGATTCGCAGTGCAAAGTGAAACACCGCGTGAAGGTGGTAGAGGGCGCTGTGTATGGCAGTCGAAACAAGCCGGCAATGCAGGAAGCTGTCGTTCCCCGCTGTGATTTATACAGCATGCAGCGCTTTACGAATGGTGAACAAGCAGATATCCATCTGAACTATGGAGTTGCGAATGGAAAGGAGAGAGCGGCGCATATGTTGTACGATTTCCCAACAGAGAAATACCGAATCGTCAAACTTTCGAGCGAGTGCTCAGACATCTTCGCGAAAGCGAATATGCTTCTTCGCTGCTTCGCGAAAGCACTCCAGCACGATGGAGCAACTGCACACTCGCCGTGATGTCAGGAATTACCTGGACGCTACTTATCGACACATTTGGATTGGTCGAGGTGGACCTGTTCCCTGGCCATCGCGATCACCAGATTTGTCCTGCTTGAATTTCTTTCTGTGGGGCCAATTAAAAAGCATCATCTACGATACCCCTGTGGACTCCAACGTCGATCTCGTCGCCATATTCGCTGTTCTGATAGAGATGTGCAGGACATATGTGGTGTATATTCTATTGTATGCCTTTCCATACGGCGGCGATGTGGAGCTTGCATTACGGTTGGTGGTCATTCTTTCGAGTATTTGCTTTTACACATAGTTTTCATAAAGGGCGTGTTACATTTGTTTGTGTCTCTTTCCTTTTACCTTTACACTTTATTTACTCTCTAGGGCTTTCACGTGGCATTTCCGGACATGCATTGTACTGCGAATAATTTTATATTTGTCTCCTCTAACCCGATTTATTTTCTGATCACCATATGTGTATATATATATATATATACAGAAGGTCGTTCGCACTTTATGGAAACGATTTTGTAATATTTTTGGCGTTTGCATTTTGAGATAAAAGTTTGGCAACTTCAGAATAATCATCTGCTACTGTTTCGTTTTCATTGGAATGTAAAATAAAAGCTTTATTTTGAAAATGGCTCTTAAAATTGAGAAATGACTCGAAGGTTATGTAACTGCGTTTTCCGAGGAGAAATATTCGTATCAACAAATTACAAAGCGGTGTAAAAATCACGGTTATGATATTTCAAAAAAAGTACTTATAATATATTAAATTTGAAAGGAAAAAAAAGTCTAACTGAAAGTAAAAATGAAAACATGACCACGAAACCTCATCCTAAGACTGTTAGAACGCAGGTACATATCAAGAAAGTGAAGTCTCTGATCCTAAAAGAAAATCCGCCAAATCAAAGATCCATTGAATCGAAACTAGGAATGCATTCTGACAGTGTAAGTAAAATCATTCATAACGATTTGAAGTTAAAAAAGATATTTAAAACTAATGTTCATCTGCTTTTGCCAAAGCATATTGCTGAACGAGAAACAAACTGTAGAAAACTTTATGAAAAACACCTAGCTGCTGAAAAATGGAAATTTTTGGTAATACTCGTTGAGGCATGGGTGTATTTAAATGACTGTAATAAAAAAACGATCAATTTTCTATTGCTCAATTAACGGGAATGACCATACGAAATGGTTGCGCCACTGTAGAGAAAAGTCCCCAAAGGTGTTCACGATAGATGATACAAACACTATACAAACGCTTAATAAAGAGCTATATTTCTCAGAGAAAATATTTTTAATCCTCTCCCACGAGCAATATGATTTTTTCCCAATGGCTAGGAGATGATCATAGGCTCTACTCCGGGAGAAGCCAGAGGTGTTCGACCACTTCCCCGAATGCGTTGCCCCGGTTGCAGTACAGGTGAGGTTTTACGCTGCACCCGTTTGAAACATACCGGTCCCTTAATTTTGAACCCAGTCACGTGACGAGACTGGAGCACTTGAACCCGCACCTTCAGAGGTAATGTTTGGTAAATTGGAGGACATTTTTGAATAACACACAGCTAGGACAGCTAGGAACACAGCTAGGACAGATTTTTTCCGTGCACCAACCGACATTAGTGTACATGTCGGCGGTTTTGACAGTGTCGGGTATCGAACCAGCAACTTGCAGATCACTCGCTCAACGCCTTTGCCGATGAGGCCACCGATTCCTCACAATATAAAATGTTAAGAATATAGAAAATTAGAAAACAAAATTTAAATTGTTTTTCTATTCTAGTATTAACAAATGAGAATATTTTATCCCCAGAGATAAATTTTGAAACACAAGAAAAGAGTAAAAAAATGTATTGTGACATTTAAAAAATGAAAATTAATTGCATTAGTATTTTTATCAGAACACTTAAAGCTATGTCTGATATAAATTTATTAAATTCCTTTGTAAGACACGGAATTTGTCGTAACAAAGACAAGCGTGTTTCTTTGATAATGTTCAATATGAATGAACATTTTCTTTTAAAGTTTTATCTTCCTTAAAAGATTAAAAACCCATTTTCATTTCCTCTTCTCAACAAAAATTTTGAAAAAATCTCGGAAAGTGCTTGCTTTTTGCCGTCTCTTTGAAAAAATTAAATTTATGATTTTTTTTTTCTGGAAAAATCGTTATTGGAAGAAAACACTCTTAAAACTTTTACCCATTTCGTACATTTGCTTGAATTTTATCGGTTTTTTTTATTAATTTATTCTGAAGCTTATCACACAAATTGACAATAATTGTTGGTCATTAGCAACAAATAAGCAATTATGGGGGAAAAAAGTTGTACAAAATAATAGTAGAGTTATTCATAAAAATGTGTAAAAAAATTCCTTTGAATATAATTCTTAAAAGTGAAAATTTTTAAAGTGGGGTTAAACAACAGGTTCCCGAAACGTTAGCAAATTTTTAACAGGTAATATACTAATAGGAAGTACTATTAGGCACCAAATACAGGTATAATACTAATAGGAACAAAAAATTTCAGAACATAGAGAGAAAAAAAATTCAGGTAGTCTCCTCTAACGAAACTATCGCGGGTTATTAACGTAGGATTACTTAACGTTGCTTACCTCTTCTGTATGTATATGTGTACCTATATATATATATATATATATATATATATATATATATATATATATTACATATAAGATAAACTTAATGTAAACTTTTTAGATATAAACATAAAAATAAATTCTCATTGCAATTTTACATTTGATCTATATGATAAAAGATCAGATTATGACTTTAATGTTGTTAAATTTCAAAATTACTTAAAATGCTTACGCAAATCTGTATTTAATAATATCATTGTGTAAATCAGCTAATAAGAATAAATAGGCTATGTTCTAATGACAATAGGTATAAGCATATTATAGAATCATTAGTAGTGCTAAAAGGTAATTATTACCCTGATAGTCTTTCCAAGCACATAATTGGTTGTTTTAGATTTAATGAATAGCATGTTCTGTTGCTATTAATTAGTAATACAAAACTATAAGATTAATTATAGAAAATAACTACTAAACAAGAAAAATAAAAAATAATAAATAAAAACTAGTGAAATAATAATGAAAAATAATAATAATAACTCTTAGTCATAATAAATGTCTAAGTTAACTTAGGTTATTTAGTCCTATAACACAGTATCCTTAGTAATTCTGCTTCTGTGTTTCCATTTGCTCCATGGTTGCAATGTTTGTGACGTCAGTCTTCTTGCGGTCTCTTAGCTTAACTTCCACTTTGTCTGGCACCGAGCTTGGTGTTCTATGATTAAGAAACTGTTCATTAACTTCTTCTGTTTCTTATGGATTGTACGGTGTCTAAGTATGTTTATTGCTCAGATCATACTTATCAGAAACAATCCATTGGTTTTTAAACAGTATCGGCACCGCTGATGAAGAGATACTTTCAAAAACCTATTTTTCACTTATCTTTTCATGTTTTTAGTTCCTGGCTGCAGTAGTTTTGAGCATATACTGGCTTTTCACTTTCAACTTTGTCTTATATATATATATATATATATATATATATATATATATATATATATATATATATATATATATATATATATATATATATATAGATAGATAGATAGATAGATAGATAGATAGATAAATAGATATACCTTAAAAAATTGCTCCGAATCTTTAAAGATAATCTCAGTCAGTCTGCAACAAATAAAATATTATTGTTTATGTATTAATTCATGTTAAATCATGGTTAAAAATATCTGATAAGCAGGTTTCACACCTTTGTTTAGAAAACTATTTAATATAAACTGAGTTTTCTGATGCAAATTAACTATTACTTTTCCGTCATATTTTACAATGCATACTATCATGTACCACAAATAGTTTCATAATCCATAAAATAAATGCTAAAATATTCAGTATTTACTGTCTATATAAATATTATGCTTACATTTCGATAGATATTGTCATAAATGCAGATCTCGGTACTGTTTAATCAATAGTTAAATTAGTTTGTGTTTCTATAAACATGGCTATGGTTTAGGAATGAAGTAGTTAGGAAGTAATTAATTACGCACCAAATAGAACTATGAGAATGAATCATGCATGTGATTTTATACGCAAATTTAAACTATTTAATATTCAGTTTCTAGACCTGCATAATTATTAAGATTTCTATCTATTGTACCATCTAAAGAAAATAATTAATTTCTGTTTAACTATTAGTGTTGGGTGAGTTATTCTCATCCTATTTAGGGAATAAAATGGGATTTATGAAACCACAGAATTAAGTCGGAAAAATTATCTAATTTAGCGCAAGATAAACAGCACAGTATTCAGTGTTTAATGTCTACATCTTTAAACTTTCTTTTCTTACATATAGTAGACTAAATAAATTCTATATAATCTATAATTCGATTGATTATTGATTAAAATCCTGTTAATGTGGATCATAATATCACGTCTTAAGAGAAAAATATTAATTCAAAACTATATAATCAAGCAGGGCGGTCGACCTGCAACGCCAAGCTAAAAAAACAAAATAGACGCCAAATGAATAAAAGCGCCAAGTACAAAAATTCGTCAGACTGCTTACTGCTTATATACTGTGCACCGCTTGCTCGTATTCTCGCTATGTTAAAGCAGTTTGAGGAAATTATGAAATTCTGAATGAACCAAGCATAGTACAAAATTAAAACAAAAAGCAGAAGAATCTTATCAGCTAGTTCTTTGAATTGAGATAAAAATGAACTTTCAAAGTTAAAAATTAACCGAGATACGGAATTTTTAATTTTCCGAAAAGTTAGGGATTTTGCTAGAATCGAGTTGGCGCCAAGAATTATTTCGTCAACATTTTAAGAAGATCTATAGAGTTTAATATTCAACAGATTCGAGTGAGGCTTGGTTTTTTTCGATAACTTATTCGCTAACTTAAAATCTTTTATATATTTCAGTTAAAAAAAAATAAATATTTCTATGTTTAATTAGCATAAAACTGTAAAATTAGCATCTCAGGGCGATAGTACACCTAAATGGCAACCATTACTCACCAACACCGCTATTTTCCCAACCGTTCAATCATAGAAGAATTGAGATTGTCGCCCTTTCAAAAAACCTAAGTGGCTTAGTGGTCAAGACATCAGCCTTCCACGCAGCTGGCGAGAGTTCGATTCCCGCAAAAGACTTCTTTTTCTTCTGGAGAATTTTTAATTATTTTCCATATGTGTGTCCGTATGTGTTTGTTTGTTTTAAATGTCCATAGAAAATACTAAGGATTGAATTCAAATAATAAGGATTAATTATTACTCATATTTCACTTTTCGCTACAACTACATGGGTTTGCAAATTAAAGAAATATTAATTTCTCAATAAAATATACATATACGTTGTGGCAACCCAAATACAAAATATACATATAGCAAATGATTCATCTTTATATATATATTTCTTCTGTCCGCGTGTATGTCACTGAACTCCTAAACGGCTGGACTGATTTTTCTGAAATTTTGTGTGTCCGATTAAGATGATTCGAGAATGGTTTAGATCAGGGGTGGCCAACCCGCGGCACGCGTGCCACAGTGTGGCACGGCGGCGTTTTAACAGTGGCACGCGGAGACTTATTGAAAAATTAAGATTTGAACTTATATTTGAACTTATTTGACTTATTGAAAAATTAAGAAAAATATCAGGTATTGTTGTAGGTTTGGATCAACATATGTTTGTGAACAAATGTTTTCTATTATGAACATAATAAAATCAAAATATCGATCAAGATTAACTGATATGCACCTAAAACACCTAATTTTGTTAGCATCTTCAAGAATTAATCCTAATATAGATGACTTGGTAAAAAAACTACAAATTCAAAAGCCACATTAATTAAGTACTGACTGTTTAATAATTATTTAGAATTAAATGTTTGAAGTTATTCATTTTATTTTATACAGAACCTAACTGACTGAACATTTAAAAATGTTTATAAACAATAAAACCTAAGTTTGTACTTTTGTTTTATGTATTATATTATTTTTTAAATCTCCACTACTCAGATAAAAAAAATGTGGTATTTGTGTAAAAATCCCATAATCAGCCTATAAATAACAATTTTTCACCTTTTTATATTTTTTGAATGTTGGAAAAGTTGGAAGTGGCACGCATAATATTTTTTTCAGATAATGGCACTCTTCCCAAAAAGGTTGGCCACCCCTGGTTTAGATTCACAATAAGACACCCCTAGCACCATAGGGGGGGGGGGGGGGCACATATAAAAATAATTGAAAACGACTGATATCACTGTGGAATCCTTAGTTTTCGGGGTCGCTAAGATTAATAGTGACACTCCTGATGTCGTTTAAGTGCAAGTTCAGCCCCCCATTAGCATAGGGGGGGGGCGAGGGGGGAAGAAGAGGGAATATAAAATCTCCAAAATGACCGAGAGTAGTGTCGAATCCATAGTTTTCGGGGTCACTGAGATTAATAGTGACACTCCCGATGTCGTTTAAGTGCAAGTTCAGCCCCTCCCATTAGCATGGGGGGGGGGGAGGAGGGAAGAAGGGGGAATATAAAATCTCCAAAATGAGCGATAGTAGTGTCGAATCCATAATTTTCGGGGTCGGTGAGATTAATAGTGACACTCCCGATGTCGTTTAAGTGCAAGTTCAGCCCCCCCATTACCATAGGGGGTGAGGGGGGAATATAAAATCTCCAAAATGACCGAGAGTAGTGTCGAATCCATAGTTTTCGGGGCCAGTGAGATTAAAAGTGACACTCCTGATGTCGTTTAAGTGCAAGTTCAGCCCCCCCAATTACCATAGGGGGTTAGGGGGGAAGAAGGGGGGAATATAAAATCTCCAAAATTACCGAGAGTAGTGTCGAATCCATAGTTTTCGCGGTCGCTGAGAGGAACAGTGGTAATCCCATTGCCGTTTAAGTGAGAGTTCAGCGCCCCCCCCCCCCATCACCGTTGGAGGGGAGGCGGGGGAGAAAATAAAATGTCCAAAATGACCGAGAATAGTGTCGAATCCATAGTTTTCGGGGTCACTGAGACGAATAGTGACACAACTGATGCCGTTTAAATGCAAGTTCAGCCACCCCCCTATCAGCATTGGGGGAGGAGGGGGAAAGGGGGGAAAATGAAATGTCCAAAATGTCCGAGAGTAGTGTCAAATCCATTGTTTTTGGAGTCACTGAGATGAATATAGAAAACTAAAATTGTTGTTTATAATGAAGTTTTGATTTGAATAATAGAGTGAATTTGTAATTTTATTTTATCATTTGTATACTGTACATATACTTTTAAATAACCGTAAATAAAATTACTTAGATTTTACACTATAGGTAGAATTCATTCCTTTTCCTGTGTAGTAAAGAATTGAGATTAATAAATACCTGGGCAAAGCCGGGTAAACAGCTAGTATATATATATATATATATATATATATGAGAATGTTTGTGAGTGTGTCCTGTATGCGTACCCGAACGGCTCATCCCATTGAGATGAAATTTTGTACCGATGTTGTTCTCACTCCCGCGGGAAACACTGGGGGGGAAGACATTCCTAGCACCCCTGGGGGGCAGGGGGCACATATAAAAATAATCGAAAACGACTAATATTAGTGTAGAATCCATAGTTTTCGGTGTAGCTGACATTAATAGTGATAATTCCCACGCCGCTTAAGTGCAAGATCAGCCCCCCTCAGCATTGGTGGGGGAGGCGGGGGGGAGAAAGGGTGAGTATAAAATGCTCAAAATGATCGAGAGTAGTGTCGAATACGTAGTTTTCGGGGTCGCTGAGATGAATAGGGACACTTCCGATGCCGTTTAAGTGGGAGTTCAGCCCTCCTGAGTATGGGGGGGGGAGGCGGGGGGAGAAAGGGTGAATATAAAATGTCCAAAATGACCGAGAGTAGTGTCGAATCCATAATTTTGGAGTCACTGAGGGGAATATAGGAAATTAAAAATGTTGTTTATAATCAAGTTTTGAGTTAAATTAATAATAGAGTGAATTTGTAATTTTACTTTATCATATGTATACTGTATTTACTTTTAAATACCTGTAAATTAAATTACTTAAATTTTATACTATATATAAAATCTATTCCTTTTCCTGTGCAATAAAAAAAAATTGAGACAAATAAATACCCGGGCAACGCCGGGCAAACAGCTAGTGATGTATAAATAGTGTTTAGTACGATATTTCCCATTGTGTTTATAAAGATTGACTAGTATAGAAAAATTCCATCCAAATTACAATTAAAACGAAAAAACTACCGGGCCTATTACAGAGATTCGAAAAAACAAAAAAGTTCTCCAATTAAGTTCACAAAGTGACACATTTGTAACTGATGATGAGACTCCAGATATCAAGAAATTGTTTGCCTACAAAAAAGCCTAGTTTGTGAATGGTTATTTACCTATTTCAAAAAAAATAACTGATATCCATTAAAAAAACTTTTAAAAAGTAAAAAAACGCCAAGCTTCAAAATAAAAGTTACGACTAAAAAATGGTGTGATATTCAATTCCAAGCTTATTAAGTTCTGGTACATCTAAGTGCTGTGGTTAAGCATGACTTGTTGATAGAAACCCTTCTTCCCTAGACCAAACTCATCATAACCTGTTTCTGAAAATTTAAGTTTTAAATATTTATACATACCAGGTTTGGCGGCCGTCTTAACAAAAATAAATAAATAAAATAGTTAATGTGAATTTAAAACATCAATTTCAGATTTTAATTGCGCACTTCGGTGCTCTGTTAGACAGTATATTTATAGCATCATTCCAACAAAAGGTACGACAAAACATGATGTTATATCCAATTTTATTAAGCACTGGGACTCAATTACATTTCTTAACAGATTTTTAATGGGATATTAGTCATTTTAATCAGTCTTCTATTTGAAGTTAGTGCATGGGTTATTAGTCATTTTAATCAGTCTTCTATTTGAATTTAGTGCATGATGTCAAAGAAAACAAACCGTTACTAGAAAGAAAAATAATAAATAATGTTGTCATTCCCCAGAGGAAAATTTTTGCATTAAACAACAAAAAATATGAATACCATGCTTTGGAGTTACGTTGCCCAAATGTAATGTGAAAAAAAATTTCAAATCTATAGAATAATTCGTGACCATCTTAAAATTGCTGCTACATTCATTTTAAAAGTAATCAAATAATAGGACACACATATTTTGCATAAATAACTAAAATAAATAATTTATAGAACTAAATAACATACTTTCGGCGTTTCAACAAACAAAATTTATTTATTCCAAATACGAAAGGACGGCCGACAAGCCTGGTATGTATAAATATTTAAAACTTAAATTTTCAGAAACAGGTTATGATCAGTTTGGTCTAGGGAAGAAGGGTTTCTATCAACAAGTCATGCTTAACCACATCACTTAGATGTGAAAAATTCGTGATTAGGAAATTAAGTACCAGAACTTAATAAGCTTGGATATTTGATATCACACCATTTTTTAGTCGTAACTTTTATTTTGAAGCTTGGCGTTTTTTTACTTTTTAAAAGTTTTTTTAGTGGATATAGATAAAATCTATAATATTCAAATAATGTACTACTTTTACTTACTTTTGGTAATGTTGATTAATATCTTGAACATTTTCTTCTAAGCACTTATAAAAAAACTGATGAAATTTAATGACTAAGAATTAATACGTATTTCACTATTCCTATTGGGTGAGTTATTCTCATAGTTAGGGATTATAAAAGGATATATTAAACAATTGAATTATGTCATGTAAATGATTGTATGAAGAACACGTTCAGCAACATAATATCCACTGTTTAAAGTCTATATTTTCCCGTTATAACATAAACGTCTTCAAACTTATTGCTTTAAATGACGTTAATATGGAGTTGAAGAAAAGAACGTGTTTTATTCAAAAATTCATTGAAAACTGTATAATATTAACATTAAATAAATTAAACTACTTTAACGTACTTTAGGTAGAGTTCATTATTATCTGGCACATTTTCTTCCAAGGACTTATAAATAAAATAATTAATGACATTTAATGACATGACTAAGAATTAATTTCTATTTAACTATTCCTATTGGGTGAGTTATTCTCATTATAGTTAGGAAATATAAAAGGATATATTAAACAATTCAATTAAGTCATGCAAATGATTTTATTAAGTACACGTTCAGCAAGATAATATCCACTGTTTAACGTCTACATTTATAACTTGAACGTCTTTAAGCTTATTGCTTGAAATGACATTAATATGTAGTTGAATAATGTGTTTTACTGCCAAAAATATTCATTGTAAACTATTTAATATTAACATAATCTCAAATATTAATAAAATAAACTACTATAATGTACTTTTGGTACAGTTGTATAGTATCTGCTACATTTTCTGCCAAGTACATTTTCTGCTTATAAAAAAATGTCACTTATAATTAAACAATCATAATACAGGATGGAAGGCCGCGGAAATAGAATAAAACTTAATTCTGGTAAAAGTTTAAAAAATATATTTTGAATTGTTGGATGGTAATATAGAAGTAACGTATGTTTGCAAGATCAGTCTCATACTATCACTACTATGTTCTAAATCTAGGACATCTATCGCAGCATGATATTTCTTCATCATATAGTAAATTAATTCTTCTGGTTTGGTTTGGTTTGGTTTGGTTTGGAGTGTTACAATGACTTTTTGCTACAAGAGAGCTAATTAGATCGAGATCTACTGCTGAAAGCCGATTCCGAACGACTTGCTGCGGAATGGGTATAATAGTAGTATAATAGTAGTATTGTTGTATAATAGTAGTAGTGACATACGTTTGCAAGATCAGTGCCGTGGTATCACTACTATTATCTGCCATCTAGAAAATCCACGGTAATATGATATATTAAACAGCATGTGGTAAATTAATTCTTGTTGCGAAACGGGAACAAAACAAAATTTATGAAAAGTAAAACAATATTTTGTACTTGTTGCATAATGGTAGTAGTGACATACGTTTGTAAGATCAATGCCCTGGTATCACTACTATTATCTTTCATCTAGGAAATCCACGGTAATACGATATTTTATCAGCATGTGGTAAATTCATTCTTGTTGCGAAACGGGAATAAAACAAAACTCAGGAAAAGGAAAGCAATATTTTGTAGTTGTTGCTTATTAATATCGTAGTGACATACGTTTGCAAGATCGGATCTATTGTCTACAATCTAGGGAGTCCATGGTAATATCATATTTTTCATCATGTGTCATGTGGTAAATTAATTCTTGTTGAGAAACGGGAATAAAACAAAACTCAGGAAAAGGAAAACAATATTTTGTAGTTGTTGCATATTAATATCGTAGTGACATACGTTTGCAAGGTCGGTATCATAGTATCATTACTATTGTGAACAATCTAGGAAATCCATGGTAGTATGATATTTTTAATCATGTGGTATATTAATTCTTCTTGAGAAACGGGAATGAAATACAATTTATGAAAAGTAAAACAATGGTTTGTAGTTTTTGCATATTAATATTGTAGTGTCATACGTTTGCGAGATCAGTATCATAGTATCATTACTATTCTCTACAATCTAGGAAATCTATGGTAGTATGATATTTTTTCAGCATGTGGTAAATTACTTCTTTTTGTGAAACGGGAATAAAACAAAATTCAGGAAAAGTAAAACAATATTTTGCAGTTGTTGCATATTTATATAGTTTTTTTGCCTATTAATATAGTATTACATACGTTTGCAAGATCAGTATCATAGTATCACTACTATTCCTTACAAAATAGAAAATCCATAGTAATATGATATTTTTTCAGCATTTTGCAGATTAATTCTTGATGATAATTCAGGGAAAGTAAAAACATACTTTGTATTTTTTAGATATTAATATAGCATTGACAAACGTTTCAGAGAACAGTCCCATAGTATCAATACTATTCTCTACAATCTATGAAATGCATGGTAATATGATATTTCCTCAGCATTTGTAAATTAAATCCTGCTGCGAAATGGGAATAAAAACCCTATTCAGGGAAAGTAAAACTATTTTTTATAATTATTGGATGTTAATATATCAGTAGCATATGTTTACAAGACCAGTCCAATAGTATCACTACTATATTCTAAAAGTAGGAAATCTATGCTAACATGATAAACTCTAATTCTAGGAAATCTGTGGTAACATAATATTTCTTCATCATTTCATAGATAAATTCTTAATTGAAACAAAACCATTATATAAGAATGTAGTATCGCATATAATAAAGCAATCAATACCAATTATGACATTCCCTTTTATGGTTTAATGACGTAATAATCACTGATTTGAAATTAATGTCCAATTATAATTCTAAATATAAAATTACTTTCATCTATGTTATTAAAATCCCATGAACGTTTAAACAGGAGATTATAAACTAAGTTTTAACTATCGTAATAATCCCCTAAATGATGCTTAACTAGAAGTATTGATTCCAAATGTATTTCGAGAGAATAACTGATCTCGTGAAGGGATAAGATATCACATTGTCTTTTCCAGAAAGGAAAAGCATGTTCAATAATTACTTGAAGATAGCAGAGGATAGTTCCCGAGAGAGATATGGAGCATTATTTTAGTCTAAGAAAGATTTCTATGTCGTATTCACATATTGTGAGACATGTTAATAGTGTACGCTTAAGTTGAGATGTTTTCGGTGACATTTCTTTAAATAAATAGAAATTTAAAGAGTCATTTAAAAATACTTTTCGGATATTTTTTTCGCAATACAAAATTTTCATGAATTGTCTAGACTAACAGTTTAAAAGATGTTTGATATTCAAACGAATTAATGGCAAATTTCGCACCAAAAATATTTCTCTTTGATGATAAAATATGGTATACTAAATAAATTTGACAAAGAACTGATTAACAATCTGTATTTTAAAGAATAATTCATTAGTATATTTCGGATTTCTTTCCTATAGTACAAAAGCTTTATTATTCCTATGAATAATAATTTAAGAGATGATTGATATTCACCTTCCTGTATTGAAACGAGTTACTGCAAAACTTTGCAACACAAGTAATTCTCTTTTATGATAAAATATGCTATATTACAGGAATTCGAAAAAGTATTGATTGACAATCTGTATTTTAAAATATAATTCAAAAATATGTTTCGGATATTTTTTCCAGAACACAAAATTTTCATTAATTCCTAAAAATAACAATTTAAAAGATGTTTGATATTCAACTTCCTGTATTGAAACAAGTTAATGTAAAATTTTGCAGCATAAATATTTCTCTTTGATGATAAAATTTGCTATACTAGATAAATTCGACAAGAAATTTATTAACAGTCTGTATAAAGGTGGAAGAAATAAAATTAAAACTGAAAACGTAGTTAAAAAATATGCAGTGTTGTAATATTTCAACACAAACAGAGAATATTCTTAGCGTGATGACATGAATTAGTTCAGACAATGATTAATACTTTGCTAGGTATCGAATAACTTTTTTGCATAATTTGTTATGAAACAAATTAACGTGTTAATTAACAACTCTCAATATTTAATTAGGTTACATTATTTCTAACAGCAGTTAATATTAATTTCTGTCACTTATCATTAAACAAATTGATAACTACCAAAACTCTCAAATTTTAAATGAAAGTATGAATCATGATACACACATGCAAGCGAAAAAATATATTTTCACTTATGAAAATCATGTAGGATTACGGAAAATTTCGAGATAGTTTGAGATCTCATGGCACAGATTATTCAAATCCATCAGTTTTAGTTTAATTTTATATACAGTTGATTTATTGTTGGAAATATCACAGCTATTGTTGTGTATTTTATATTCTCTAAGAGACTCAATCGTGGGGTTTATCATTAGGAACAAATAGTACTCAACTTTTTGAAAAATTTAGTAAACCTTTAGCTTACGGGGCCCATTTTTCCAATCCCCTCTTTAGAAAGGGAAAATTCATACCCCCTTCGTAAGAACGGCCATTAAATGGCACTATACACACACACACACACACACACATATATATATATATATATATATATATATATACACTGGTTATAAAAATTTAGGGGAAAGTTACAAAAATAGCGATTACTGACAAAGTTACTCGTGGAATTTAATGAAACTTGCACACATTATACAACACATAGGTAGGTAAAAAATAGCATAGAAAGAAATCGCCAGACAATTATGGTGTTATAGAAACTAGCATATGTATACAATGAACAAATCGGATGTGTCAGTTTGGTATAGGAAAAGTACCTTTAATATGTCTTATGATCCCCCCGACAAGCAATATAGCACATATGTGATGCTGTCAATTATGCGGTCTATAAGATTGGTAGGAAGTGAGAGCCATTGCTCTTCCAAAGCAGTTGAAAGCGTGGATAGGGTCCTAGGAGGAGAATTGAGAGTAGCTATACGTCGTCCTAAAGCGTCTCAAACATGCTCGATATGATTCAGGTCCGGTGATCGAGCTGGCCACTCCATGTGCTGAATGGTTTCCTGCTCAAGATAAGCATCCACGATGCGAGCACTGTGCAGTCTCGCGTTATCGTCCTGTAGCACGAAAGCATCACCTATGGCCCCGCCATAAGGGCGCACATAAGTACCAAGGATGTCATCTCTATAGGTAAGTTCACATTTCCACGGGGAAAGACGTGGAAGTCTGTGCGTCCATCCAAAGAGACACCACTCCAAACACAGACACTGCCTGATCCGTATGCATCTCTTTCACGGATATGTGATGGATGAAAACGAGTTCCAGGTTCTCTCCAAATCAAAATACGCCTACTGTCACTTTGGAGGCTAAAAATATTATAACCGTCACTATTTTACCGATTCCATGGTCTTTTATTATCTTAACCCATTAATGCCCAACATCGAATTCTTTAATTTTCTTCACCTAATTATGTTCGTACAGATGCAAAATGAACTGAAAAAATAATAAAAAACTTTCCTGCATTAAAATTTTAATTTTTATTCAAAATAATGTTGCCGTCCTATTAAAAGGACGCTAGGCACGGGAGGGTACAGGTTTTACACAAACACTTAAACCCTTAGATTTTCTTTTTTAATGTCGTTTTTAGATAAATAAACGCATGAAACCAATGGAATTCTGCGAAAAAATGCATAATAAAATAAACACAAGGTTTTTAAATTGTATTTTAATCATTTAAAAGAAATCAAAACAATTTAAAAAGCTGAAAATGTCAAAAATAATAGCTTAAAAGGCACAAATTTAATAAATTATGTCTTATGACAAATTTTACACACTTTTATATTTAAATTTACATATAAAAGGGGCTTATTAAAATACAAAATAATGAAAAAAGCTATTCGTAATTTTTTTTTTTACACAATTTATATAGAAGCTATTTTGTGCGAAAGATTTCAAAGCATTTATCATGCAATCCAACTAAACATTTATTGCATTTTCTTGTGGATTTTTTGCCACAGTAGGCGCATCTTATCTGTTTTGGATTCACAACGATTAAATTATCTTTTCCGCCATACCGGACATCACCAGACACTCTTTTTGAAAGTATTTTTGGTTTCTCTGCAGCCAGACTGTTATTTGGTCTCTTACTGTACTTAGAAAAATATGTCTGACAGATTTCTCTTCTAAAGTAGAGGAGATCCCTTCTGTTACTGTCATTAAAAGGGCATAATCTGTACAATAGCCACGCATTTTGGATTGATGCTTCTAAGCTAAACAAAAACAGTGGCCACCTCCATTTTTTAGACCGTATGGAACACTGTATTGTGCCAGATTTTGATCCATTTGATCGGTGCCTCCCATTAATTTATTATATTGAGACACAATATACGGTTGGTCAATCTCTACACATCTTTTATCAATATTCGACCAGCGTATGGCCTGAGCTACAGGTTCAATACCATAATGGTTAGACGCCAAAGTAATGACACTATTGTCATTCCACCGAACCATTTTAAAATTTTTGCTGTTCTGAAAATCAAAACTTCCCCATCTCTTCTTTTTAACAGATTTAACATCTCCAAGTGGACATTTTTTAGTTCTATTAACCCGTATAGTGTCAGTCATCGGTAACTTCCTTAGATGGTGGGTCCAAATAAATATCCGCTTCATTGAATGTATCATTATCAGATAACTCTGCCATTAAAGCTAATGCCTCTCTACAGTCAAACTTAAAATAAAAACAAAAATATAAATAAGAGCTTTAAAACTTATCGATTGCTCATTTCAGTATATTTAGATCAAATATAATTTGGATTAAAAGACAAAATTCTTAAAATTTATTAAATTATAGACATTTAAAATACACATATTTTTTAAAAATCCAGACAATTACTTATGTACTTCGTAATTTTTCTTTATTTTTTAAAATCACTAAATACAGAACACATCCTTTAATTAAAATTTTTGTATTTAAGAGGCTAATTTGTTAATACATTTAGTACATTATCAAGAGGCTAATATTTCTCTTAAATAAGAAATTTTTTTAATCATTCCTTAATCAACAGAACATTTATTTTTAAATTATTTTCATAAATAAGGAATACTCAATAATCTTTATTTATAAAAATAATTTATAACATCATTTTTATGAAAATAAATAGCATTTCCTTTTCTCTATGGTAATAAAACATCATAAATTGAGAAAAAAAGACTCATTCGTATAGCGGAACAGGTCAGAAAAACATGTACCCATCCGTGCCTAGCGTCATATATATAGAACGCTACGCAAAAGAAAATATAACAGTGTTAAAAAATAATTTTGACAATTTTGAAAGATACATATTTAAGAAAAGAGTATTGACTGTGATAACAGCATAAAATATTTTCGTAACATTGAAAAACAATAAAAAAAAACTTACTTTTTGCGTGACGCTCTTTTGAAAACCTAAAAAACGACTAACTCTGACTTTAGACCCTCAAAGCAGAAATAGAACATTAATGTAGTGCTACCAACTGATGGATAATAAGAAATAGAACACTTTATCATGATATTCTGCTATTTGGATCGAAAAAAAAAAAAATTCAGTGATTTAGAGCTTATTATGTAAGCGTCCTTTTAAAAGGACGCTATGCACTAATGGGTTAAGTTTCACTTCTAAGTCTATTACACTTCTATTTTTTTTCCTAGAACTTTTACAATTTCCTGCTACACTGGGAAAGAAATTACTTATGTACTTAACTTCACAGAACTCTACATATTTAATATGTAGAGAACCTCTACATATTTATTAATACAAGATAGTTAGTAATATTTTTATGTAATAATAATTACAAGATAAAAAGAACTTTTTATAGACCATGTTTTTAAATTTTCTTTTGAATCATATAAACTTGACAATTCTATATATTAATAAATACTTTTTGAGATTTTTTGATGAATTATCCCATCAATTTGAAAGAAAATGAAGTTAGTTGGAAGTTAAATTGCTTTTAACTTTTCGATCCCTTCCTGGCCGATAGATGGCTGCGCCAATCTACAAAACATAATTAACTGAAAAAACATTCAAATTCTGCTTAAAGATGGCTAAAAGTATCAAAAGAATGCATTGTCATTATGTTCTGAGCTATTATAAAAGTTTCAAATGTCTAGCGAGTCGGGAAGTTAGTTAAAAATCGATTGCAAGATTTTTACCGGACAAACACACACACACACAAACAAACAAACAAACAATAAAGCGAGTTAATAAAAACATGGAAATAATGAAAAGAGATGACTGCGCACTTGTTTTGTTAACTCTCGAATAAAGGTTTATTTGATGTATTGTGTTGATATCGAAACTATTGCATCATGCATTTTTGTTATTGCGTCATAAAGTTTTGCAGTTTTGCAGAATATTGAATCATGTTTTTTTAACAATTATGTAATACGTATAGGTATGTATTGTGCATTCCAGGAACAATATATTTCGGATTTTTTTAATTAAACAATTTCCGTCGTAAGTGCGAGGTGCCGTAAGTTGAGGAATACCGGTAGTCTTTCCTTCCAACCTCAAGACTCTACAGATGAAAGAAACGTGCGACCAGGCGTCAAGTAATAAGACCGGAAACGTCAGAACCTCGAGCGAAACTTAAGGTCGTTGATAATAAAACATAGTTTTTAAAAGTCTGAAAATAAACATCTGTTCAAATTCAGAGGCGCGACTGACGTGTCAGGCCCAACGCTTTTGGTTGTGTTATCGAGAAATTGGATTTTCGGCAGCCGTTTGCGCATCAAGTAAGATTAGAAATAGGTTTTCGTGATTTGCCAAAAATACCGGTTCGATTTTTTTTTAAACTGACACTACTCAGAGCCGTCTGTAGCGCTATCTATCAGCGGGAATTCCACCAAAATTGATAGAGGGACTGATGACGACATGGGAAAGAGTTTCCGTGAAAAAAAAAAGTTCCGAAAGTCACGGATAGCGGAAGATATGGCGCTGTTGTCGTTGGCACACCCGAGAATTTGCATAAAAGGAAAGTAAAACATCAAAATGCAAATTCATGACTACGTATTCGACAGCAATCACAGTATTTTGGGCTGTAAAGATCGGTACGGAGTCTGTTTCTCCTTCGTTTCACAGAATGGCCATCAGTCGATCTTTTCCACTTGCATGGCCACCTCGCTCCCCGGACCTAACCCATGTGACATTTTTTCTGTGGGGTTATTCTAAGGTGAGTCTCGAACTTGGCGGCCCAAAAGTACAACATATCCCAGACTTTGATGAACATTCCTGGTGACATGTTACGCTTGGCCGTTGAGAATGTAGTGTTCAGGATGGAATGTGTCGTCCACAAGGACTGTGGTCACACTGAAGGAGGGAGAAGTGAATTTGCTACATAAAGTGGACATGCAGTGAAATTTCTTTGTCATTCATTTCTCTGCTTACAACTTTTTCGGTATTCATCTCTTATCCTTATAGCCCGAAATACTGGCACTGCTGTCGACTACATAGTCGTGGATTTGTATTTTGATGTTTTACGTGCCTTTTATGCAAATTCTCGGGTGCGCCGACGACAACAGCGCCGTATCTTCCCCTATCGTCGACTTTTGGAACTTTTTTTCACGGAAACTAATTCCCATGTCGTCCTTAGTCCCTCTATCAATTTTGGTGGAATTCCGGTTGATAGATCGTGCTACAGATGACTCTGAGTAGCGTCAGTTTAAAAAAAAAAATCACCCTGTATGTTTGAGAATCAATGATTGGTGGTATTTCCCACACATTTTGCATATCCTGTTATTAGAACAATGGTCTATTCTATATGGCTCTAAACGATTATAACAAAGATTTTTTATTGTTATATCGCAGATTCTGTCTTGAGCCGACAAATCGTGAAACATTTTACACTTATAAATAGGATGACTATCTTTACAAATACGACAGCTAAATTTTACGTTTTTCTTATCATTTAGCTCTTATTTTTAAGTGATAATTCTACTGTCAGTTTCGTAAGTAGAACTCGTGGGATGTTTTGTGGTATATGACTCTTTTTTTCAAAAACAATAATGAACCCTCCTCAATATGTAGCTCATTGTTTTAAGCGACATCTCATACTGCTTTCGAGAATCGCAATCTAATTTTTCAGTAGTTGCATTAATTTACACTGAGCCTCTTAATTTGATTTGCTCTAGATTCAACAGCTCTAGGACACGTAATTGCTTTGAGACATTATCTATTAACTTGTGAAGTCCATTTTCTGACACATAATTAATCTTTTCTGTGTGCAAAATTGCATTTATATTAGCGTCAGCGATAAAAGCTTTCGTCTGCATATCGTTTTTGTTATTCTTTGAGCAAGGACTCAAACATGCCGTCTGAAGTCTGTACCAATGTCAATTGTCCCCTGAGAGCAGCTCTTACATAATGCCATTAATCAGAATCTTTTAAGTTTTCATTAGATGCAATTACGGTGTTATAATGACTTTTGAAATTGTTTCAGTCTTCGTAGCGACCACTAAAATGTGGAAAAGATATTTCTGGTCATTTAATGGACTTGAATGAAATTTCTTATGGAGTAATTTTCTGCTTCAATTCGGGCTTAGAATTCTTAGAAAGAGGTTATTTAAAACGTACCTCCCAAGTGTTCGTTGTGGAATTTAAAGTAGTGTGTAGATCCAATAGGTCAATGTTCCTCAACCTTGTTCCAGTTGCGCCCTCCTTCAATGGTTTCGACGCATCCTCGGACCATCTCCGTTCACCCCTCCCCTCTTCCTAACTAGCAAATTTTCACTGAAAAACACTTGACATAAAGGAAATATTAAAAGGTATTTTCCACAATATAATTGTATCTAAAGGGTTAATATGACAAAGAAATTTGTAAGAAAGTTTGAGAAATGGAGAACTTTTAGAAACGCTCAACCATCTTTCAAGGGTGTGTAAAAGCAAGAACAGAACAGAACAAAACCTCAAGAAAAATGATGCACCTACCTTATTGGTTTTTATCTAACAATATAAATATAAAAACTCTTACCTAAATAAAATCATTTTATTCCGTTGGAGCAACTTCTATACTAACTCCAAATGTGACAGCAGAGACTGATGAAAGACGAACTGATGTTTAAAATTTGTGTACTAAACGTAGTAAATTACTTCGATTTTCATTTACAACAAAATTAAGGCCAAAGAAAGGTAGATTCACCAAATAAAGGCAGATTTCTAACTATATGGGTTTGCGCTTTGAATGATACTTTTTTATTTAAGAAGCATCACTACTTTGGAGTTTGATGGTAAAAATACATTCAGGAATTTTGATGGTGAAATTCGCTGAAAAGTTATTTCAATTGAATAAAAACTGTGATGACCCCCCTAGAAAACCCTTCATGACCTCCACCCACAGGTTAGGAACCCCTGTAATCGATCGTCAACGTTGATGTCCTATTATAATACGGGCTGTCAGAAGTTTAAAGTGTTAGGTAGCGTATTCGCAAATTTTCAATTTGAAGATCATTAGCGAATTGCTTTTGAAACGGCGAGTTGAGAATTAAAGTAAACGGGGATTAAATGCCGCACGCTGTAGCCATGCGCAAATTTGGCGACGGGAGACAGCGCCAAACAGGTTTTCGGCCGGTTTTGATAAGGACGGGCTCGCGGGAAAATCCAGTTCTATCAGTAGGCATGAATTAGTGAACATGAACGAGTTGGCATGATGATCAACCTCTGAGTACGTTTTCTTTCCCCTCTTCTCTCTCTCTCCAACATTGTAAATAGATTTAAGGAGCTATGGCTCTACAACAATTCTAGTCAATATAT
This sequence comes from Dolomedes plantarius, assembly GCA_907164885.2. Lineage (NCBI taxonomy): Eukaryota > Metazoa > Arthropoda > Arachnida > Araneae > Dolomedidae > Dolomedes > Dolomedes plantarius. The sequence continues at coordinate 22,106,442 of OU015496.1, read as the reverse complement.
ATTATAATGAATGTGTTTTAATTGTTTATTAATCAAGACCTGTTGAATTGAATAAAATGTTGTATTTAAGTTTACCTGATGCATCGCCTGAATTATTTAGCACATGTCGCGGATCCAAACCAGGTTTAACATCCACTATACGAACCTCTAAGTTTTATAATTATGATAATTATTTTTAAGTTTAAAACAGCGTTGCATCAAAAGCGTGTAAAGGGACTTTTATACAAAAAAGAGAATAAACAGAGGACGAGTTGTACGGAAATATGTAAATATAATATGTATTCACACCCCAACAGTAATTTATATTTACATTAATTTACATAGCGAGCTTCTAGTGTAATTAACATCAGCTAATGTTAAAAATCTAGACACCTATTTGAAAGCTAGGCTTAACTTGGGTCAGTCCTTTGAAAATTCAGTTGGCATAGGTAATAATTAATAAAAATATTTTTTAATGACAAACCAGGACATTGTGATATATATATATATATATATATATATATATATATATATATATATATATATATATTGAAGATTGGACAAAAGCATTAGAGAAAAAATACAAGAGAACATGAACACTTTAAAAGAGGCAGTCTTGCAACCCTACCTTCTATGTAATTTACAATTTGACTAGATTTCTTCAATCGTCTAATAAAACACTCTTTTCTATTATTAAATAGTTTCATTCTTAGTTTTGGAAAGACAGTCGTGCTTTAAAACAAATTTCCATTATAATCATTATATTTTTCCAAATTATTGTTATTTTCGCATTGACTCCGGTTAATAAATTGCTAATAATATTTTTAAATATTTTAAATTGTTCTCATTGAATAAAAGATTGTGACATTAACAAAAGTTTCTGGCTTCTTTTATATATAATATTCATTTTCTTACTTTTCGAAACTAACAGAAGCAAACTAAATTTAAAATCCCGTGATAATTAATATGGGACTCAGGTTGATAAGAAATTCGACGCGAAATAAAATTTGTGAAGCTAAGAATTAAGCAGTTTATCTCAGGAAATAGTTTTTGCAAGAAATATTGAATGGGAAATTACTAATAACTTATATTACATTTTTATATTACATTATTTTAGTCATGAAACACATTTAATTTTTCTCGGATCCTTTTTAAAAGAGAAAATGCATTGTTCTGTATATGAAAAGGCTCGCATTAGAACATTGAAAGCAATCTTTTGAAAACTGGAAAAGAAAGACATAGCATAAAGCTCTTTTTTTCTTCATTTTTTCCTAGGAAAAGGAAGCAGATATTCCGTTTCCTAGTTTCAAATAAAGACCGTAAGGAAAACATTTTTTTATTGAAGAATGCCTGACTCTCGGTGCATTCTGATGTATGCAGATTTCAGTAATGTATTATCTCCCTTTTAACCTCGAAAATACATCAAAGCAGTTATATGGAGGCCGATGTTTTATACGATTTTATAAAGTTATATTTAGAATTGTCCTCGAAGAATTACGTCACGGTAGCAATGTCAAAAATCGTTGGAAGTTCTTGTTTTTTTTACAATATTATATATATATATATATATATATATATATATCCTTTGAAACAAATTGCATCACGTCTTGCAACATGAGAGGAAAAACTAGCTCATATTTACATGGCTGGACTCAGCCTGAAAGGGATAAAATTAAATTTGGAAGAAGTCGGGCCGAATCGTTTATTAGAGCGACAAAAGTACATCCGTTCATTTCAGAAGACGGCTCGAAAGTAATATCACCTTTCAACATTAAACGCGAGGGTGAGGTAAACATGTGACTATTATTTGTAGGGTCAGCAGATTTTGGGGCTCGCGATGCTAACCACACTCCTGACTCCAGACGTATACACGTGTAGAGTGCAAAGGAATGCGATTCATGTGAAGTTCTGTGGCTAAGGTTTTAAAGTGATAAACTTATATTACAGGGGATTGGATTTAGGATAGGGAGTTTAAATGCTAGAGTGGAGGGCATAATATTTTATATATTGCACTTACACACACACACTTACACATACATATATATATATATATATATATATATATATATATATATATATATATATATATATATATATATATATATATATATATATATATTGTGCAATTAACCGCTTTCATCTATAAAATGTATTTAAAGGTTGTGTAGCATACAGAGCCTATTCATTTATCAAATGGAGCCGCATTCATTCAAATGTGTCAGAGAATGTTCACGTGTCACGGAATACGTGTATTATAAATCAACCACCACGTAAGCATGATGAATTGTTTCTCTGTAGCATACGATACTTATAGTAATATTGTTGTGATTCAAATCAGAATCTTGTGTGTGCTTGCTTCATGAATATTATGTTCATAGTAACATTCACTCACAACTGACATTTAAATTAAACCTGTTAGAGTAATTATGATTCTCGAGAAGAATTTCAGTCATTTTTTCAGGAGTTAGATTTTACCAAAATGCGGGATTCACCACTTATGCTTGCTACTAACATAAAATGCGGTATGGAATTTACAGTAATATAATCGTATTTTAAATGTGTATATTTTGCAAGGTGATGGGAAGTTTGATAAAAATTTGGTCATTATATCTGTAGATGGGACAAATTGCTTTGAAAAGGCTGAAACGCAATTTAAATTATAGCCATTTGGGTTTTTAAATAATACCGATTTATAAATGTGATTATGTACACCACATAAAGCCAAAAACGCCTTAAATATATAAAGTGAAAAAATAAGATACAGAGAAAATATATCCTCAATGAAACCAAATTCAGCGAGATTTGGCTATTTTTACGTAATAAAATAACTATTTGTTTTAAACCTATAATTATTTATGTTATCATAAATTTATTTATTTTCGTATTAGCATCAATAACTTGCTCCTTGTTTGAATTATTCAACAATGAAAGAAAACAAATCCTACAAGAAAAAAACTATTAAGAACACTTTTTCATAACAAAATAATTTTTTACTCCTGACGCACTTGTAAATGTAACTTAAAATGAGAAAAGCAATATAAAAATATCTGTACTTGTATCTTTATCTATGTGAAGCACTTGAAGAAGTTCATAGGTCGATAGATATATATTCTACCGTTTACACAGCGTGCACTTCAATACTAAAGGATCTGTGTAAATATGTGGCCACAAAGAATTTTTTCGCTTTTCCACAGCTTGATACGAAACGCCTGAATTCCATTGTTCAAAATTCTTTTCATCAACAAGGCAAATAAATTAAAATATTCCATTGTCTTTAAAATTGCATTCCTGTTTATAAATGAATCAAGTTCAAATTAAAAAATTTCATTGTGTGTAATTATGATATTATTTCTTGCTTAAAAAATTATATTTTGACCTAAGAAGTTCCTAGTTTTGTAAATTTGTTAGAATTTAAAACGCGCATTATAAACAATAACAATCTAAAATTTAACTAGTTTTTTTTTCAGATTTGATATTAGTAACAGTATTTAAAGTCTCAATTTTTTAAGCATCATTTTTTTAAAGTGTTCAATTTTTTAATATGGGAAGTTTGAATAATAAATCAGTTAAAACATAATTTTCGGGAAATTTTATTACAAGTGTAGATTTAAATTAGTGTACGTTACATAAAGACCCCAGGATTATTTCTTGCATTATGCTTTCGCTGATCGTTCAATATATGTTGGAAATTAAGTAACTTCTTTCAATTGATCACGAAGTATATACATATATATATATATATATATATATATATATATATATATATATATATATATATATATATATATATATATATATATATATATATATATATATATATATATATATATATATATATATATATATGTGTGTGTGTGTGTATGTTTATATGTATATTTGTTTATGTATATATATTTGTGTACAAATGGTTTCTTAATCGAATTGATGAACAGATATAGCAATATTATAGCACATATTGTAGTAAAACGTTCATGAATAGAAAACCACAGGAGAGGTTTGAATACGAAATGAATTATGTGTACTTGTCTGATGATCACAAATGCAGTTTTGAAAAACACCTACAGTGAAATCTCAGGATAATTCAATTAATACCTGCTTAGGAGAAGATTATGTTGCTCCGCCCACTGACTCATTTCCCATTAGCTCTGCTCGTAGAATTCGCAGCTTCGTTGTCATTGGATCTCTGTCCGGCCATCCATTCTCTTTGAATCCTCCTCGATTGTCTCAGGTTAAATACTTTTTCCAAAATCCTCTCTCTCTTTTATTAATCTTTTTTCTACACCCCCAGTTATTTCTCCATTACCTACCAACTGAAATTGTTAAAATTTTTTGTAATTTAAATTAATTCACTTTTTTTCTCCTCTCTTTCTTCACACACACTCTCAGTACTATTATAATCAATGTCAGAGAACGGTAATGATGATACATTCGACATTAAATACAGGGGATATGGAGATCTAGCTCCCAGGAGTCTCTAAAGTTAATTATGCCTATGCCTATTCCTATGGAGATTATGTCAAAAAGTTTCGCAAGATGCAAATTTATTTTTGCTGTCATATTTCAAGTGGTAATTTTTACCAGTAGTAATCAGGCAACTGAAATTTTACACACCATTCATATTTACTGCACATAAATTTTATTTAATACAGTGCTTAATCTAACTCTGGAAAAACATATTAAGGAACAAAATGCATTGAAATCCTATTAAAAAAAGAATAAAAAAACCTATAGCTCACTGTTATACACATAATGGTATGTGCAGATCCATCAGCTAGTTTTGGTACACAATAAAGTGCAATGGGAAAAAAATGGCTGTGGGTTATTTTATTGAAGGACGGGTATTAGGGCGTTGCTGGGATTAAAGTTCAGAAAACGTATGGTTAGACTTAAATATACAATTATCTAGAGAACAGCTTTAGTAAAAAATTCATTGTTTTGCTGCTAAAAACCCATCAAAAATTTGCTGATGGGGGAAAAATATCATTTGTCACTAAAATAATTCGGTCCCCTAATGTCATTCTAAATTTAGTAACGATTACCGCATCGAAGATAAAACCACCTTTCAAAATGAACTTTTAAAACTTCAAATGAACTTTTAAAAAATGTAAATCTAGGAATCTACCTTAATTAACCTGCAGCAGTATAAAAAAAAAAACACTTCATAATTTTTTAACTCCCGATTTCTGAAATCCGCTGTATCACTTTACTTGGATCCTAAATTCAAACTCCTTTATGGTTAATCGTAGAATTATGAAAGCAATTCGGAGAAAATCGAAGAAAAAATAAATGAAAGTTTATCTAACATAATCTGAAAGTTGACATTAGTTCTCTAGGTTAAACCTTCAGCGAGTGCGCCCGTGTATAAAGTGAACATTTTCATAATTTTGAATGGTTTGTTTTTACATGTAAGGTTTGAATGTTCTAAGCAGGTTATATTTATCGCTATACGCTTTCTAATGCAGGTCTGATTTTCTGACCCATGTATCCCTTTCCATTCATTTGTTAGTTGTGATTTAACCGTGATAAACCAGCGATTATCCTGGATTACAATACGGCAAAGCCAGAAGCTGATGTAGTCGATTAAATGTGCAGCTATTACACGGCATCCCGCATATCACGAAGATGGACAATCTCATTGTTTTTTAGGTTTTTGGACATTATAGGAATCGATTCGCAAGTTGTCCTTAGATTCAACAAACCGGACAGTTTTGAAATAAGGCGAGTCTATCTGCATTCTTTGGCCTTTAATTATAAATATATCTCAATAATATCAGCATTTTATATCTTGTCATAAAACCCAGAATCACTATTTTCAATTTCAAAAGAAAAAGTTTATTACAAAAGGAATAATCAAGATTGAAAGAAATGTTGCATTTTATGCCACGCGCGCCTGCTGATGTTCCAAAAATTGGCACGCCCGCTGAAAGTTTAAAGCCCGCTAAAATAGTATTTCAAATGTAGAAATATATACAGGATTTTACCTCATTAATTTATATACCAATAAACAAATGAACTGCCACATAAAAATTTTTCTTCATACATAAACTTCATCCATAATCTTTCAAAGCAAATTTTAAAATAAAAATTCGACATTATCAAGAATTTGAAAAATAATAATAATAATTTTAAAATTATAAAGCGTGAAATATGTGAAAGAATAAGGCAAAACACTACGAGTGTCATTAATTTAAATTTCCTTTACCAAGTTAGCCATATGATGGTGTGAATGATTCTGGGAGATCACGCCAAAACGGCTAAAACCGTGCCAGAAAAGAAAGGTTTCTTGTAAAACGTCCAGAAAACGGCAAATTTTTGGCCGATAATACACTATTTTCCTCTCACAATATCCTGCATGTTTATCTTTCCTTATTGATGTGACGGCGACGTTGTACTTATACATTCAAAATATATATTCCTTTAAAAATGCGTTTCAAGATTAGTTTGGAAGTGGTATATTGTTAACTCCTATCAGAAAAGTAAATTCTTCGTTGCCTTTTTGGTAGGGAAACGGATTTCTTCTCTGATCGAAAGGGAAACTGAAAATTCTACACTGCGCATCAACAGAGATCAGCAACCAATCGAGAACTTATTGTGGTTCAAGCTTCATAGAAATGGCAAGGTGAAAAAGTGAAAAATATATATTTTTCTCTTCCTTATTATTGATTTGATTTCTTACAGTAGCACTGAAACGAAACTTTGAAATAATTTTGGAAAACGTAATATAACAAATTATACGCTAGCTTCAACAGAATTTACTTATTTCATTAATTCTATTATATTTATAACTAGCTGAAAACCCGTACTTCGCTACGGAGTACATTCAAATTAAATACAACGGTCAATGTATGCAATTAATGCCCCAAAAATACGTTTAAATATATTTATAATAAATACAACGATCAATGTATACAATTGATGTAAAAAACGATAAAATATATTTATAAAAAAATCGTAACGGATATTATTACAGACAAAATAATGTAGAGGAAAATATTCAAATTAAATCTAATAGAACATACTAAAGAATATTGTAGAGTTAATATAGTACAGTTTGAGGAAAATATCTTTTACTGTATTTTAATATTTTTTTGGATAATTTCCAATCGTCTGCCACATTAGCAAGAAAAACATTTTTTGCTGTCTATTTCGTTGCTATGAACATGACGATAAATTAATTTTAAGTACCAGAAAAAGAAATCACGCGATCAGCATTTGATAAATTAAATTCTAAAAATTAATCTTAAAATTTCACGAAAAATCAGAAAATGGAGGTAAAGATTAGAAAAAGATTTCAATTTAAAGGATTTTTTAGGATTATTCTCTTGATATAAATTTTATAACCCCCAAATTATTATTTTAAATGCAAAATTTTAAAAAAAAAGTTACAAAAACAGCTTAAAAATTTAATTAAAAAAAAGTAAGAAGAATTTTTCAAAAATCTTTCTTAGTGCATCCCTACACTATATGAAGAATCGCCATGCAAAATTTCAGCCCTTTAGGTTCAGCGGTTTGGTCTGTGCGTTGTATGTCAGTCAGTGACTCAGTCAGTTACGGAACTGTTTTATATATAGATATTATACCTTAAGGGTCGACGGAGTTTCGGGGACTACTGAAAGATATCTCTGCTTAATAGGCAGTGAATTCGATACCTCATAGATGGATTTGTTATAATTTTTATGAAAAGGAAGTCTGTAAATGTATATTTGTACTGATTTCAAGTTCTTATAGTGGCATACTCAACATAATTTAATTACATAGGTGTGTAATGTATTTTTATGTACTAAGCTAAGACTGTAGAAGCACTTCTTTCTTCTGATATTAATTTCGTCTATGAAGAAACGAAATTATCTTAAAACATGAGCTCAGAATACATTAACGATTTCACTACAAAGTGTTTGAAATAACTGGCATTAAAAATTTTCTACAAAACTGCTATTGTTAATTACAAGATGAAGCAAGATTCATTTACTAAACTTGATTTATTCGCATGCACAAAGGAATTAATTTTCCTTAATTTTCCTCCTGAACTATGGCCGCAGTATTACTAGTTACGATGCTTAGCTTTTGAATTGGAATATTTTGGGAGATAGAGTGCTTTAACCCTTCAGCGGGCGCGCCAATTTTTGGAACACCAGCAGGCACGCGATGAACAAAGTGCAACTTCTCTTTCCACCTTGATTATTCCTTTTGTAATAAACTTTTTTTTTCAAACTGAAATTAATAATTCTACGTTTTATGACAAGATATAAAATGTTGATAAAACATTGGATCTACTACATCAACTCTTGGTTTTGTCGTATTGTAATCCAATATAATCGCTTGTCTACCACGGTTAAATCACGACTAACAATGAATGGAAAGGAATACAAGGTCAGAAAATCAGACCTGCATTAGAAACGGTGTAGCTATAAATAAAAACTGCTTAGAACATTCAAACCTTACTTGTAAAAACAAACCATTCAAAATTACGAAAATGCTGCACTTTATACACGGGCGCTCTCGCTGAAGGGTTAAAAGAATGAGGGAATAACACCCTTTCACTTGGTGCAATACCAATTAAAGAATAAGTTACGAGCACTTCGTTCACAATGAAGTCATAAAAAACATTCTTCAAACAGAGGTAAATGAAATGCTTTATTCAAATCTGTTGACTGATAAAGTTGTGGATAAAATATAAACACGGATATCAGTTCGCTTGATGCAGATAAATAATATCCTCTGACATAATTTCCACTTGCCTAGATATTGCTCGAGCTGGAAGCTGAAGGGTTGGTTAATAAGTAAGATTGTGGAGCATACCAGTCACACGTGGACTAAACACACAGGGACTTACAGCTAAAAACCGATTCCGAACGGCCACAAGTACCCATGCATCTATGGGACTCGGAGCTGTAGACTCTGAAAAGGGCATATATTATTTTTATATTAATTTATCTGTATATATAAAACAGTTCCGTAACTGACTGACTCACTGACTGACATACAACGCACAAACTAAACCGATGGACCTAAAGGGCTGGAATTTTGCATGGCGATTCTTCTTATAGTGTAGGGGTGCACTAAGAAAAAATTTTGTATTTAAAATAATAATTTGAGGGTTACAAAATTTATATCACAAGAAAGATAAAAAAAATTCCTTTAAAATAAGATCTTTTTTTAATGTTTACCTCCATTTTCTGATTTTTGGTGATTTTTAAAAGATTAATTTTTATAATTTAATTTATTAAATGCTGATCACATGATTTCTTTTTCTGGTACTTTCAATAAATGTATCGTCACATGCATAACAACTAAATAGACAAAAATATATTTTTTTTCTTCCTAATGCGGCAGACGATTGGACATTATCCCAAAAAATACTACAAAAGATATAATAAAAGATATTATGTTCCTCAAACTGTACTATATTCTTCAGTATGTCCAATTAGATTCAATTTGAATATTTTCTTCTACATTATTTTGTCTGTAAAAATATCCCTTACGATTTTCTTATGAATATATTTTTTTTTACATCAATTGTATACATTGATCGTCGTATTTATTAGATATATATAAATATATATATATATATATATATATATATATATATATATATATATATATATATATATATATATATATATATATATATATATATATATATGTATATATATATTTTTTTGGCATTAATTGCATACATTGATCATTGTATTTAATTTGAATGCACTCCGTAGCGAAGTGCAGATTTTCAGCTAGTTAAACTATAATATAATTAGAATTCAGCTTCTAAAAATCTTATTCGCTAGACTCTTCAAGAGTCTTTTTTTTCCTGTTTTCCCATAAACTGCAAAAATTTGTAAGCAAAAATAATGACAATTTTTCTTTCTTCACAACTTTTTAAGAGCATAAATCATCATCACGAGTATTGGCACTACATCCCAGTGTAGGCCCTGGTTTTCTTTGTTTCCTTCCTAGCAATAGTTTTCCAGTGTCTACAATCAAAAAGATGGAACTGTGGTCAATAGAATCAGATAATCTTTATAATGGTCTACCTACTGATCAGTGGTCGTCAACCTAGTCCCTGCCACCCACAGTGGGCGTTAGGGACCAGGTTTGACTTTTAAAAAAAATTATTTTGCTATTTACACCTGAATTCCATCTCTAAACTTTGAATACATATAAGAATTCACCGTTCACTTCTCGAAGTATACACGTGGACTAGGGAGCAAATAATGAGCTCCCCAGCCAAACGCACGACTTAAGTGTGCATAACGAAGTCTAACGCTTATAACCTTCCATCGTTCATTCTTCGAGCTGCATCTCTCTTGGAAACGGAGAAACTCATAAAATTTTAGTTATCTATGCATAAACTTACATTAAGTATAAATAAAAAGATAAATTTATGGACATATTTTTTTACTAACTATGTTATTGCGAAACCGGTTGGCGGTAAGGAAATTATACCACCAACAAAGATATAAAAGCGGGTTGTAGGTATTAAAACGTTGACGACCCCTGCTCTAGATTGAGAGTCAGTTGGCTAAGCCATAAAATTTTTCTATTGTTACTGTCTTCAGGCAGACGCATCAGATGACCAACCTTTTTCAATATTAGTATTTTAACAGTCAAACCGGCCCACCGGTCATTATGGCCGGCAGCGGTGGAACTAAGGGGTGGGGCAGGAGTGGGGAGAGGCGTGAACGCTTGGCTGACTTTCACATCCTCAGTCAGTTCCTGGACATCAGAGAGAGCACTTCAGGGTTTCACAAATGCTCGCCATTTGCCAGTAATTTTCAATTTTGTAAAAGTATGGCGGTCAAAATGACCGGTAGACCTGTTATTGCCACTGAGCAATAACAGGCCTACCGGTCCTGATAGGGATGGTCCTGATAGGGATTTCAGTGTTCTGTGCGATTTTTGAAATATCCTGTGAAGCCTTGACATCACTCTTCTCTACCTCAATCACTGGCAGGCTAATATTTCGAGCAATTATGTCTGAGAAACATTGTGCAATTCTTTTAAGAGCCTTGCGATTTGATGATGTAGATACCAGATCAAAATAAATTAAATAAATTGAATAAATAAGTGTAGAGGATTTTTTCTCTCACAATTCATCACTAATATAAATCAAACAATCCTGTGCACAATATCAACATCCAGTTCCATCGTAATAACGCAAAATAACAGCTTTTTAGGCATGGGGGTCAATTTGAACGATAGTCCTGATAGTGGCAACAAATTAATTAGCCGGTTTGAAGGTTAAAACAACTTACTAACGCCAGAGTCTTTATAAAAATGATAGTTATCATGGTTGAATTTCTTTCTCCACAATCCCTTTACCTGGGCATCACCAAAGATATTTCTTATAATGTTCCTTTCGAATAAACCCAGGTAGTCTTCTTCTCTTCAGGAGGATAAATAGATTGTTAATTATTGTTTCTCCCATCATTTTAGTACTATTTGTAACATTACTTCTATCCAAATTTAGATTATTGTTATTCGGAAGAAATTCTTTATTATCTTTAGAATGTGTTGTATGAAAATATATTTTAATATAACATTTTTCCAGCTATTACCCTATCTTATCACCGCAAACACAGTCACGTGCATTTTACTACAGTAAAAGGTAATTATATCGCCATTACCGATTAAAAATTTTAATTTGACTTTTAAGCAGGATTCATTCTTGCACTCATAGATTCGAAGCACCTGATATAAGCACTCGTGTGTCAGTCACCTTGATATTTTGCTTTGTTCGGATTGCAACCCAGATCACTGAATGTTGAGTACAAACGACTGATACAGAAGAGTTGATACGATAAGATTTCTTTTATGTAACGAAAGAGGTGTATGATACCAAAATCCATTTAAAAACAATCACAAAAATATCTACGCACGAATGCTGAATTGACAATGCTCGGACCATATGGAGATAATGCTCCCTTGGGTAATTGAAGTCTAACAGCACTAAGCCGTGTGTGGGCAAGTTGGAAAACCACAAACGATTCCAAAAAGCGGCTGCTATAAGCATTAATACAGATGCTTCTTCATAATGCATAAACATTTTGCAATTGCGTTGCATGTTCTTGGGTGACTATCATAGCTTTATCTAAACGTCGTAGGATTTCGTAGAAAGGTAAAATCTCGCAGGATTTTCAATAATTTATTTTTAATTGGAGATGGAAAAAATTATACAAGGTTCTTCAGAAATACATAGGTTAATACAGGGGTCGTAAATCTTTTAATACCTACCACTCATTTTTGTATCTTTGTTCATGGCAAAGTTTTCTTAACGCCCACCGGTATATATTCGCAGTGACTCAATTTTGCACAAGTGCGAAGTAAATTTTAGAGGGGTGGGTTTGCAAAAAATATGTACTTAAATCTATCTTTTTATTTATACTTTATGTATATATATATATATATATATATATATATATATATATATATATATATATATATATATATATATATATACATAAATAGCTACGGATGGCTACGGAGTTAATTTGTTGCTCCCTCGTCCACGAGTATACTTCGAGAAGTGTCCGGTAAATTATTACCTGTAATGAAAGTTTAGAGAAGAAATTTAAAAGTAAATTGCAAAAGCATATTTTAAAAAATCAAACTCGCGAATGTCTTAGCAGTGTATTAGATATATGGAGGAAGAACTAAACTTGTAACAACGGACAAAAATTCCCACCGCCCACGACGAAAGCTTGAATCGTCCACTAGTGGGCGGTAAGGACCAGGTTGACCATCACTACGTTAATGCTTTATTTCAAAAAATGAAGTAAAACCTAATGTTCTCTCCATAAAGTTGATAAATACTTTGTACATAATACTTAAAGAAGAAAAATAATGCAATGTATGTATGCTACAGCTTTGTCTGCTTTCCTTGTATTTTTTTACCCATGGAAATAATGAAATGAAAGAAGCCATATCAATTAAATAGACAGTCGTAAAACATATATTTAATCAAATATATAAATTTGTATACAGATGTAGGTATAACTCATTTAAGTTCAACTTTTAAATCCTGGAATCAGTTTTTACAGCACACAATTTAATAAAACACAAGCGACTGACGCCAGATATACAGCGACAAAAGAAATAAATTGATGACCATTCTTGTAAAACCACATTAGGGTCAGATGACAAATTTAGAGTTTTTTTTCGAAAAATATAGTTTTATGGTGAAGACAGGAATAAAAAAATAAAAATAAATAAAGCTGTTGAAATACTGAAACATTTGTTTTGCGGGAAGAAAACAAAATAGTTCCGTTAAATTTTATCGCATGTCATAAATAGCATTTATTAAAGTAAATAAATTCCGTTTAGGAAAAATGCTAAAAAATTAAGAAAAATTCAGTTCATGCAAATTGTTCACTTAACTTTCTGCTATGGTATTTTAATTATCTTACAGATTTTTGTCTTTTATTGCACTGTTATTCGACAGCTATTTATTTAGCTTAGGGACTAAAATTATTTTATCCTTGCACTGAAATATGGTACCGAATCACCAATATTATTCTCATAAATGGTGTATGAATATTTTCGGCAACAAATTTTTAGAAAGAAATTTGTAATTTTTCTTAGATTTTTAAAATGTCGTTATTCTTCCATCCTTCTTATATTTTTTTCCTATTGAAACCCTAAATACAATGAATATAATATTATAGGCACACAAGGAAAAACGCATGCTATTAATCTCATATTTATAGCTAAATAATTTATATGTGTTATGCATACATACATAATCCATACACACATATATATGTATATACAATTAGTTATCAAATTAATGGAAACACTAAGAAACATCATGAAAACCTATATTAATACGGGACAGGATCACCTTCTCCATATAATACCACCTGATTCACCTTGGAATTGGATTATACAAGTCATGAATAGTGGTTAAGAATATAATATACCATTCTTCAAGGAAAAATCAGGAAAGTTCCTGTAGAGATGCTGTGGTGGATATCGATACCCAGATCTATCCGCTTATACAGATCACAGTGGTTGGATGATACATAGTCGGGAGGATTGTACAGGGCAATATAAGATATTTGTCTTCTTTTTCATGCTCTTCAAACCAATACTTGATAGATTTAGCTGTATGTATAGGGAGATTATCATTCTGGAGAACGCCATCTCCTGCAAGAAACAATGTTTGCACCATAGGTTGTATCTAGTGAGCTAAAATTTCGGCATCGTCCTCCCCAGTCAATCTCCCTTTTAGGATTATAATAGCGCCTGGAGAAAACCATGAGATGCCATCCCAAACTCTAATCGATCTATATTTTGTATCTACATCTACCGGGTGGTCATAAAGAAACTTTGCCGATATATGGACCTCTAGCGGCCGTTCCGTTCAACCTATCAAGATGAGATTTCAGATATAGTCATTCAGAGGTATATGCTCAATATTCTGAGAGCGGCAAGACAGTGACGCTCATGGTTACGGTTATAGGTACAGAAACTCGAAATTTTCAAATGGCATCGCCCACTTTTTCCCGTCGAAAAATGCTCAGCGCATGCAAAAACCCTAAAAAGCGTTGGAACGGTACGTGTATCACAAAAAACGGACGCGTTATACACGCACAAAAAAAAAAAACAGATTTGCGAACGGCCAACAAAGACACGATCGGGGCGCACGGAGGAAATTTGCATATGACAGAGGCTAGAAACCAATCACAGAACGCCGTTCACCAGATATTTAGCCTAGAAAATCGATAAAAAGCTCTCCGATAGTGTTTTTGTTAGCCATTCGCAGAGCTGTTTTTCTGTGAGTGTATAACGCGTCCGTTTTTTGTGATACACGTACCGTTCCAACGCTTTTTAGGGTATTCGCATGCGCTGAGCATTTTGCGATGGGAAAAAGTGGGTGTTGCCACTTGAAAATTTCGAGTTTCTATACCTATAGCCGTAACGATGAGCGTCACTATGTTGCCGCTCTCAGAATCCCGAGCTCATACATCTGAATAACGATATCTGAAATCTCATCTCAATAGGTTGAACGGAACGGCCGCTAGAGTTCCATAAATTATTTTTGTAGGCCGTTCGCAGAGCTGTTTTTTGTGCGTACATAACGCGTCCGTTTTTTGTGATACACGTACCGTTCCAACGCTCTTTAGGGTTTTTGTATGAGCTGAGCATTTTTGCGATGGGAAAAAATGGGTGTTGCCATTTGAAAATTTCGAGTTTCTGTACCTATAACCGTAACTGTGAGCGCCACTTGGTTGCCGTTCACAGAATCCCGAACTCATACCTCTGATTAACTATATCTGAAATCTCATCTCGATCGGTTGAAGGGAACAGCCGCTAGAGGTCCATATATCGGCAAAGTTTCTTTATGACCACCCTGTATTACAACTGGCTTGAGAATAGCTACTCCTCCGGAAATTCTTTGTTTGTGAAGTTCCCTTCTACCTCAAATGGTTGATACTGGAACATGCAGATGCAGATGGGGCTCTTAGGTCATTTTGGTTGGAGTTGCTTTCTTTCTTCATGTCGCAATCCGCTTCAATACCTCGTCCGTCTCTTTCACTAATCTCTGCCTTTCATCCACTATTCTGTTTGGCAAAGGATGTTTTTCCGTGCACTCTGTATGCTATCATGACTTTCCATACCATAGCTCGAAAAAACACCCGTTAGCCTGGTGGTTGTAGTAAAAGATACTCCCATTTAAACGCGCTACAACAATTTGTCATTTTCACAAGGTCTGCAAGGTTTGACATTTTACGCTGTCCCCCCAAAAGCACGATGGGTTTAGCTTCATTACTGCCACTTGACAGTAGAATAATACCTACACTATATTATATAAAAAATACCGGTGGCCAGACTTTTTTTTCAAGGAATACAAAGCACATTCATAAACACCACTAATATTTATAGGTGTTTCCATTATTTTGGTAACCACGTGTATATATATATATATATATATATATATATATATATGTGTGTGTATATGTTTGTGTGTGTGTGTAAGTAAGTAATATTTAGATGTCTATAGAAAGCGGTAACAATTTTGACTGCAGAATATATTTATCGAATACTGAATTTGTATGCTCACATTTTAATTACACTTTATTGTACTCCACACTACACATTTTTTATATCAGTGTCTCTATCGAGAGCAGTAAAATAATATATAATTTTAAGGATTTACGCGAGGATTTATGTTGGATTCTATTTATAGCTATTATTTTCCACTTGTGAAATAATTAATAACTCCTTAAATACTAACAATTGGACTTTTCTATTTCAAATCTTGCATAATAGGATCAAAAGCAGGTATTAGTCAAGAATATGTCGTTTGAAATTTTGCCTTCTATCATGAAACCTTTTTACTGATTTAAATCCCGAAGGAAGTTTCGGACTGAGATGTATCAGTTTTATAAATTCAACTGTTTGAAAAAAAAATGTCCGGAAGGCATTGTTGAAAAAAAAAGACTTTCGAAGAATATATCGACAGATTTTTAAATATCAAGAGACTAGAAATAAAATACACAGCGTTTTATCTTAATACCTGCGAGCCATGTATTATATATATGTATATATATATATATATATATATATATACATATATATATATATATATATATATATATATATATATATATATATATATATATATATATATATATATATATATATATATATACAAGGTGCCCGGACTAAAAGTATCCAAAAATTATGGCTTATTTTTACGTAATTACCCATTTGAATTTAAAAAAATATATTTAAATAGATAGAACATCTAACCATGTTTCAATATCAATAGATTTCGATGTGTGCACCTTTTGTAGCACGACAAACGTCTAAACGGTAATCCAGATCTGTCCAAGTGACGAATTTCTCTCCAAATTATTAGACTCTCCAATTTATTTGACGAATTAATGAATGATACGTTTCTTCAACCCATCCACAGTTTTAATTTCTTGTTTATACACATTTTTTTTTGTTTATACACTGATAACTCTTGATATGCTACGAAACAAATAGAGAGAACTGCATTACCGTTTAGACGTTTGTAGTGCTAAAAAAGGTGCACACATTGAAATCTATGATACTGTGATCGAAATATATGATTGATATTAAAACTTGGTTAGATGTCCTTTCTATTAAAATAATTTTCTCTTTTTTATTGTAATGGGTAGTTCCGCAAAAATAAGCCAGAACTTTAGGATAATTTTAGCCCGGATACCCTGTATGTATGTATATATATATATATATATATATATATATATATATATATATATATATATATATACAGTGCTAGATTTCTAGAAATAGAGGTGCCGGAACGGTAACCTTCCGGGGTGTGTGTGGGGGGGGGATTCCAAATTATTGGCCTGAAAAAAATAAATCGTTGGTTATACAGAAACTTGAACATTTTATTTAATTCCAAATTTTATTTTGCAAGACAAGTACAAAAAAATTGACGAATTTAAATATCTTTGCACTATAATTAATGACAAAAATAAACTAAGAACAGAAATTGATAACAGAATCAAAATGGCTAATAAATGCTTCTTTGGGTTGAGAAGACAAATGAGATTTAATCTCGCAAAATTTAATGAAGAATTTATAAAACACTAATACTACCTGTCTTACTTTATGCAAGTGAAACATGGACCTTGAGCATAGACACGCTTCTCTCAGTGGACATGTTTGAGAGATCAGGCCTCAGGGCTATCTTTGTCCCAGTGCAGGAAGAAGGACGTTGGAGAACCAGATATAATTTTGAACTGTATAGGCTTTATAGGCAATCACAAATAACACAAGTCTTCCGTAGTAATAGATTAAGATGGCTTGGCCATGTTTGGAGAAGCTCGGAAGATAATACCTCTAAGATCTTGGCATTTAAAAAACCTGAGCGATCCCGAGCTAGAGATAGATGTCACCGTAATATATTTATTAGTTATAATATTAGTGGTAGTACGAGTAATTAGAGAGTGATGCTCATATGTATAGTTCCAAATCAATTTATTAAACCAATCATAAAACATATACAAACAACATTATTCATTGAAGATTTCCGAATTTCTATTTCATTAACACCATATATCTACATATACATTTCAAATTATCTTCCTTCCTATATCTTATCAATACATTAATTCTGATTATTTATCTAACCTTCATTCTCATCAATATCAAACTACTAACCTTTTTATCTACTCCCTAACATTGTTATATTATCCTACATTCTTAATTGCTATGCATAAACACATTACAAAATTATTGCAAGATACTACTTCAATTAATATGGATATACACAAGCACTATTTTATGATAGATATTCTATGCATAAATGTAAAGATTTCACCTAATCTGCCCTATCTAATTAACTGCGCTCTCTAGTAGGCATTGGGCATTGCTAGGATAAGTCAAAATACTCTCCTACCTTTTCTGACGACACATCGACATCACAAGCCTTGCTGGGAGAAACATAGGGCTCTTTCGGGCAGCGGGCTGTCGGTTCCGGGGGAACTGCGGTCACTATCTGTTGCTGCGTCCTCAGGGCGCACGTCTCCGAGAATACACTCGCGTCTGGAGAGCGTTCGTCACTCCGAAGTTCCGTACCTCATCACAAGCATGACTGGGGGGTCATCGGGCTCTCTGGTCCAGGGTAACAGCTGCGATCATCGGCATGCGGCGGACTCAGGGTGCTCTTCTCCGCATCTAGGCCTTTGCTTCGGGGGCGCGTTGGTCCAGGGGAACGGCTGCTCCTCTCTCGCTAAATGACAGGTTAGTCGGTCGGCCTCTCCGGTATTGGGGTCTGCATCTATCTTATATCGGTTTGCTTTTTCGGGTACCGAGGACTTGGCTTGTCTCTCTGGTATTAAGTTAGCAGCCTGTCATCTCCTTCTCTCTTCCTTCGCCGTCTACAGGGGCTTATGTGTTCTTAGTGAAAGATCTCAAATCATTCTGCTCTCTCTAAAAACTTTTCCTCTCGAGCTCAACTTCCATCATTATTTATTCAGGCCCTCATTGGTGGCCACCTTCTGTCCTATGGGTCGATCCGGGACCCCTTCATTGGCCGATCACCCCTTTTATATTCCTATCTTCTCCAATCAATATTGACGGGGGCGTTCGCCCTTGCACCTGTCTGGGGTTTCTCACATTTTTGACTTCCCACGCTCTCGCCTGGGCCTCCTGTGGTTTTTCTAACGCCGGTCAACCTCGTAAATTGCCCTACCCCTTTTCTTCTCCTAACTGTGACTCCGTTTTCAGATTTTCCTCAGCTCATTATCACCAGCTGGCCCCTTCGTTAAACGCAGCTGTTGACCGTTTTCTCATTTCAATTGCCCCCTCTTAACTTGTTATCTCTCCTTGCCATTCGCATACGCAGTACATTATCCCGCTCTTCAAGGCATCTCTTTTGTCTGATTCTTTGAATTCCATTTTCTATCGCCCCTTTTCTGAACACATGTCGTGTCTCCACGACAATAGACCATCGACTAGATGGCTAAATGACATTGAAAAAGACTTAAAATCTTTGAAAATTAAAAAATGGAGAGGAGTCGTCGCAGATAGAAGACGCTGGAAGGAGTGAGTGGTTGAGGCAGCCAGGGCCTGTAAGGGGCTGTTGTGCTTGTGCTTGTGAAGAAGAAGAAGAAGAAGACAAGTACAAAAATATGTTGTAGAAAAGTAATAAAAGCAGTAAAAAAGCACGGTTTCATGATTGTTTAAGTTTTGTGTCCATCCAAAAAGATTGTCCAAAACTTCAACATGTTTTCATCATACTTCTTGTCCCTTGACCTCTCCTTACTCTTGATCGCTAATGTTGAATGGTGTCCAGACACAAGCCAAGACTCAACATACTTAGTTGGGTTCAAGAGCCGAAGAAGAGGTCCATTGATCTTTACAAACTACAGGCCAGAAACTGTTGCAATATTCAGTGATGATATGAATGGTGTGATAATAAGATTCATCTGTGAGTAACCTCATTCACTCGAAGATATGGCTATCGAATTGGTTGACTGTTTCAACGGGTTGAGACTTTCCAGGAACACTCTGAAGTGGAGATACTCTCAGAATCCTGTAATTAGTTGATTTTCATTAAGTTTGAACTTGGAAGCAAGTTTCCGCATTTCATTTTCCCCAAACGTTAGTGGGACATTTTGTGGCTAGTTTTTTTCATACATTACTTTGATTGTGTCAGCAAGCTCAAAGTCTTTTTCACTGAGCAGTTTTGTTTCAACAGACTTTTTAAGTGCCTCGTAAAACTTTTCGGAGTTCAAAGGCTGGTTGTTTTTTCAACTCTCTTTTTCGTGGAGAGGAACTCCGAAAAAAGACAAGTTGTTTACTGCTTCTTGAGCCATCGATGAGTAAAACCCTGGGACTGATTTTCTTTCCTCAAGCAATGAAGCTGTAATTTTTAACTTTTTGTTAGCATAGCTTAGATCAACGTTGTGATGTTGCAAAGCTTGACTTAACTCTGAGAGCTCTTGCAATGCATCATCTATCAATCACAGGTCTAAAATGAAATTAGTTTCAGTAATATTTATGAAGAGGCCTTCAAACGTGCTTTTTTCTTTTATCTCTCTTGTTTAGTCATTTGAAGCTTCTTTAAAGTGATGAACTAGTGCTTCATAAGACCTCCAAATGGCTGACACAGATCTGAAACTAAACGCAACCCAACGTGTGCTCAAAACTCTTCCGATTTTTAAAAGTTCTGTCTCTAGTAAACTTGCACGGGTTCGCAGTTCCCTGCTGTTCTTTCGTGAAGCAAAATACACAACATACAGTTTGTAGATGAAGGATTTAAATCTATCAACTCCTGAAACTGACTGAACTACATCAGACACTGAAAGCTCAAGCGTATGGTTAGCACAGTGTCACACAGTAACAGAAGTGAATTTTACACAAAATAATGCTCCAATACCTTTGTTTTTACCAATCATAGTAGCAGCGCCGTCACATGTTAAGTTTGTTACGTTTTTACTTAAAAACGTGTCAGTTATTCCATTAGAATGAAGACAGTTAATCAAAGAGTCAAATAGAGCCTTAGCAGTAAAACATCCAGTTCTACTAAATCTAAAAAGACGTTGCTAGAACCACACATACCAGTTTTGCGCAAAGAACAACGAACGTAAACAATCAAACTTGACTTGTTACTAAGGGAAGTTGACTCATCAATTATCAGGCCAAATTTTTCGTGTCATTCTTCATTATTTTATTAACAAATGTTTTTTTCACTTCTTTACTTATATGCAAAGCAATGTTAGTACAGGCTTTGTATGATTGTAAAATGCGACCCATGTCAACCCCATTAAGTTCTTGCAAATCAATTTCTGTTTCAAAATTGTGAAATGACTGATTTTCTTTAACAATCTTATATGCAGTACGAAATATATTTCCAGTAGCTTGTTTTTCGTGAGCCCGATGCTTCAAAACAACTTTCTCCAATACTTCATTTTTACCTCCACGTAAAATTTTGACAGCTCCTGCATGATCAGCACTTTCTTTGTGTTCATACATTTTTTTCCTTAACGAAGTTTTCTTTTTTTTTTCCTTTACTGTCGCCGTAGCTACTTATCTCACCACTTGCCCAGGCTTTTGAAATTTTCATACATGTTTTCTTATAGACAGATAAAACCCCAACCTTTTCACAAGCACTGCATCCTAGCGTTCCATTTTTAACAAATAACCAGTCATATTTTTGGAAAAACTCGTTTTTTTGTGAGTTAGTCCAGCAATCTGGCAAGACATTGTAGCACTCAACAGGTGTATCTTTTTCTTTAGGGTATTGTACATTACAGTCAAGCTTTTCAGAAACCATTGTTTCGCTTGCAGTGTTAGAGGACGGTTGCGAACTTAGGCTTTTCATTTCGCCGTAATCGTCATTAACCACTTTTTCATCACTGGTATCGTCACAACTAATGCTTTGCTTGAGTCTTTTACTGCCACCCGAAAGTGAGAAAAAATCGGTTAGTTTTTTGCTCATTTCACTTCACAATCTATCGCACTCACACCGACTTGACACTGCTCAAACGCAACTAACCTCAACAACACAACATGGAAGAAGGGTAGCTGCTTCGGGGAGGTCGATTCTCGATATGAGGGGTCGGAGCTAATCAATACCTCATTTGCAAACCCGCGAAAAGTCAGTACAGTCCGCAAAATTGAGTCAGACTACCGTCCCGTCAGCCGGCCAAGGTCAAGCCACAATACCACCCGCTTCAGTGAAATAATCGCAGGTCGCTATACTCAATAGTAACCCTCAACAAACTACCCTAGCCTCACATCAAAATCGATCGTTACGACCTGCGAATGGTTCTTTTACGTGAAGTGTAAAGTGTAGTAGGTCAGGCACACTCACTAACAAAAGAGTAATTTGTGATTAAATAAATGTTTTTAACTATCGTAATTTTTTTTTCCTAAAGAGAGGTACCGGAACGCCGTTGCAGCGCATTCCGCCTCAAATCTAGCCCTGTAAATATATATATATATATATATATATATATATATATATATATATATATATATAACTAAATGTTTCATAGTGAAAATTATAGACAACTAGGAAATATTTCATCTAATTAATCATCTAAAAGAATTGAATTGCTTGCAGAAACTTCATAACACGTCAGGAATAATACCAGTAAATTATTTTAAATTAACTTTCATAAAAAACTTGTAAAAGCATAATAGACTTATAGTGTCCTTTAAGTCAAAAGTATTGAGAAATATGCAACTAAGTTTGGCATATAACATTTGGATAAAATGTAATTAAACGTAACTGTGTTCTCCACTTAACATACGTTGATATATTCCAAATAGCTAGATGTATAATATAATCTGACATCAAAAGAAAATATGAGGTACTGCGATTGAACGCAGCATGATATTTAAAGAATAGCGAAGAATTTGAATTGTAAAATAATGAAATCATATTTTTGTAAAAATATAAAACTGTATATTCACCAAATTCCTAAACATTATTGGAAACAAATTTACAGTGGGCATATGTATATTCTGAATATACACATTAAAATAAAGAAAATTCCTTTGAACAATTTTGGCACCACCGGAAAAATGCTGAAAAGAAAGAAAAAAAAGCTAACACACGCCATCATTATTTTTTACTTCGTTTCAGTCAACACGAAGGCGACTTCAACAGTCGTGAAAAACAATTTCCGATGATAAAATAAGAGGAAGGCCGGCTGCCAAGTGTTTCAGTCTGGGCACATTTTCCATTTCCCAACTCATTATCAACGTGAACTCCCATTTTTCGCATTTGCGTTCATATTTTCCTGATTGTTTGATATTTACTGCATCTGATAGGTATTAAGATATGATGTTTGAGAGTGGCGATGTTATGTTGTTAATAGTCATAAACATGTCTTTGTTATGCATTTTAATGTATGATTGAATATATGGAATGTACAAAACAGTCATCAAATCAAAATAAGTAAATAAATAATAGTAGTGAGAAATAAAACAGTTGTAGAATTGAATAGTAAATAGTAAAACATCTTTCAAAATATAACTATTAATTTTTAAAATTATTTTCGCTTACTTTTAATTATTTTTTTATAACTATATGTAAAACTCACAATTTCCGCATTTGAGTTCACATTTTCCAGCTTGTTTGATATTTTATGCATCTGATAAGTTACGATGTTAGAGAGTGGAGATGGTATGTTGTTAATTGTCTTAAACATGTCGTTGGTATGATTTTTACTGTATGGTTGCATATACGGCATTGACAAAACAATCATTAAATTTTAAAAATAAATAAATAATAATAATAATCAGAAATAGAACAAATGGAAAATAGATTAGTAGATAGTAAAATATATTTCAATACGTATTTCATTAATTTCA
The DNA here is from genome assembly GCA_907164885.2 of Dolomedes plantarius. Lineage (NCBI taxonomy): Eukaryota > Metazoa > Arthropoda > Arachnida > Araneae > Dolomedidae > Dolomedes > Dolomedes plantarius. Next base: position 22,082,637 of record OU015496.1, on the reverse strand, counting down.
TAAATAACTTTTGTTTGCTTTTAACTAGTACAGTCCAAAACTATAGATAAAACATTTCTCATTGATATTTACACATTTTCCATTTCCCAACTCATTATTGACGTGAACTCCCATTTCTCGCATTTGCGATCATATTTTCCAGCTTGTTTGATATTTTATGCATCTGATAAGTTACGATGTTAGAGAGTGGAAATGTCATGTTGTTAATTGTCTTAAAAATGTCTTTGGTATGTATTTTACTGTATGGTTGCATATACGGCATTGACAAAACAATCATTAAATTAATAAAAATAAATAAATAATCGTCAGAAATAAATCAAATGGAGAATAGATTAATAGATAGTAAAATATCTTTCAATACCTATTTCATTAATTTCATAAATAACTTTTGTTTACTTTTAACTAGTTCATTCCAAACTATAGATAAAACATTGATGTTTACACATTTTCTATTTCCCAACTCATTATCAACGTGAAGTCCCATTTCTCGCATTTGCGTTCATATTTTCCTGCTTGTTGGATATTTTATGCATCTGATAGGTATTAAGTTATCATGTTGAGAGTTTAATAGCAATAAACATGTCTTTGGTATGTATCTTAATATATGATTGAATATACGGAATGTACAAAACAATCATTAAATCAAAATAAATAAATAAATAAATAAATAAATAATAGTAGTCAGAAATAAAAGAGTTGGAGAATAGAATAGTAGATCGTAAAACATTTTTCAAAATATAACGATAAATTTTAAACTTATTTTCGCTTACTTTTTTAATTATTTCACTTGTAAATACAGGTAAAACTCCCAATTCCTGCAATTGAGTTCACAATTTCCAGCTTGTTTGATACATTAGGCATCTGATAGGTATTAAGTTACGATGTTTGACAGTGGAGATGTTATGTTGTTAATTGTCTTAAACATGTCTTTGGTATGCATTTTACTGTATGATTGCATATACGGTATTGACAAAACAATCATTTAAGTAAAAAAAAAATAATAGTCAGAATTAAAACAAATGGAGAGTATATTCGTAGATAGTAAAATATATTTATTTCATCAATACTTATTTCATTAATTTCCTAAATAACTTTTTTTTCCTTTTAACTAGTTCACTCCAAAACTATAGATAAAACATTTCTCACTGATATTTAAACATTTTCTATTTCCCAACTCATTTTTAATGGGAACTCCCATTTTTTCGCATTTGCGTTCATATTTTCTAGCTTGTTTGATATTTACTGCATCTGATAAGTATTTATTTATGATGTTTGAGTGTGGGGATATTATGCCGTTTACAGTCTCAAGCATGTCGTATATTAAACAGCTACTTGTAAGGTCGGATATATGAAACATACAGGGCAATTATAAAATTTAAAAAATAAATAAATAATTCTCAGAAATAAAATAAATGGAGATAAGAATAGAAAATAGTGAAATATCTTTCAATAAATATTTTATTAATTTAAACAATAATTTTTGCTTACTTTTAACAAATTCATTCCAAACTATAGAAAAAACATTTCTCATTGATATTTACACATTTTCCATTTCTCAACTCATTATTAACGTGAAATCCCATTTCTCGCATTTGTGTTCACATATTCCAGCTAGTTTAGTATTTCCTGCATCTGGTAAGTATTAATTTATGATATTCAAGAAAGGAGATGTTATGAAGTTAACAGTCTTATCCCTTACGTCGGCTCATCTCTCTTTATACTGTTCCCGAGCTCATCGGTCTCACAGACCGCTACGCTATAAAATTAGGATGTTTTCTTATTTTTATAAATTTTTCGAAGTTATAAGTCATCAATGCAAAACTACTGTCACCTCTCATTCTTGAAAAGGGTAAATAAAAAAATAGATTATTTAACAAACATTTCAGAATCCGATTCCTCAATCTGTGATAGCGCGAGAGAGACAAAATGTCTGGTTCGATGTGAAACAGGAGGAATTCTTCCAGCCATGCTAGCTACAACAATAAAGCAAAGATCTTGGAAATAGAATGCATGCAGACTGACAGATAATTAGTAGGGTTCAAGGCTTATCGGTCATACAGACCGGCAAAAATTTAAGTCAGTTCAAGGTTCATCGGTCCAAAAGACCGACTATAATTTACAAAGATTAAATTTACCGACAAAATATGAGCGGGCGAAAATCTCCGATGTGTTGTACTTGAAGGTCATACCCGACTGAAGAACTCACAAATCCTCAACAGTCTGATCACCCTTACCACCCCCCAACCCTTCAGAACAGGTGTAATAGTGGTCTCCTGTCCTAGACCGATGAGCCGACGTAAGGGTTAAACGTCTACTAGGATAAGCATTGTACTGTAACGTTGAATATACGGAATGCCCAAAACAATCATAAAATTACAAAAATAAATAGATAATAGTCAGAAATAAAAGAAATGAAGAATAGAGTAATATATTCTAAAACATCTCTCAATATATATTTCATTAATTTTTAAACTAATTTTCCCTTACTTCTAATTATTTCATTTTTAACTATAGGTGAAAACCCCGATTCTCACATTTTGGTCCATATTTTCCATCATATTTGATAATTTCTGCATCTAAGCATTAAATTACAACTCGTGAGAGTGGATTTCTTATGTTGTTGACAATGTAATAAAATTTCACTACTTCTTGGAAAATCTCAATAATCTTAATTAAAGGTAAAGGTAGAATCACATAACCTGCTTTCTTTGGTAAAACTTTTCTTCTATATCCGGGTTGAAGCTGGCTTAGTCCTCTTTCGGGTTAGCTGTAAAAAGGATTGCTACTCCATTTAAATAAAATTATCATTAAAATTCGAGGCTAGTCCTTAGAAGCATGAACACCTTCTCATAGTAACAAAATTTTAATAAGAAAATTATAAAACATAACACAAGTATAAAGAGGATGAACTACTGAAAACAGCCTCTACTATCCGTTACATCGTTACAACTTTTTTTCCTTTTCAAAAGCATCTCACTAGTTCTTCGTTAGTTGCGGTTACAGTTAAAGTCAAAGAAAAAGTTCGCTTTCGGGTTTTGCAACACTCCCCTCTTGAGTTTCAGATTCAGTTCGAGCTGGAACTCAATAGATCATGGTCTAAAGCGATGAGGCGCTCGGACAACTCTTCCAGATCGAGTTGTCACAGGATCAGTTTATCTGACATCTTCAGTTGGGTTTCCTCCGGCATGATTTGGGCTAACACAATGACGTGTGGTGGTATTATTGACAATAATACCATCACTATCCAATTCCATAGGGCAGAGTTTTTGGACCGGTCGAATAAAGACACCTTATTTTGTCTTTATTTTAGCTGAAGGAACAAGTCCATCTTTACTGGGGTAAGTTAATAAAATTCTAGCCATCGGTCAGTTAACTCTCTTTATGTTGTCCCTCCACGCCAGCACTACATCACCTACTTTAGGAACATGGACATTATCTTTACCCTTGAAATTTTCACGTAATTGTCCCAAATATTCAACTCGAAATCTGGAACGTAGATCCTTCAAAATTCGTAATCGGTATGCCAAACGCTTATTCAAAACTTTCCCATGTACTTGGCCAATTTGATCAAGATCAGCCACATCGTTGTTCTTGTTTTCTTGCAATAACATTGCTGGTGTAATGGGATTCAGGTCATTTATATCGTTGGAAACAGGGGTAAGTGGTCTCGAGTTCAGAAGACTCTCACAATCGCACAAAATAGTGGTCATTTCCTCATAATTTAGTGAGGTTCGTCCTAGAACTTTTCTTAAAATCTGTTTCATTAGCCCCACTAAGCGCTCCCAAAATCCACCCCACCATGGAGCTGCAGGTGATATGAACAGCCAAGTGACAGGAGCGATTTCGCCTTTCAATTTCTCTAAATCAACATATTTCAGCAGGTTTTGAAATCCAACGAAGTTAGTCCCATTACCTGAGTAGATCACGCCGTCCACGTCGTGATATGGATCTTCTTAGGGCCAACAAGAATTTGTCAGTGGATAGAGCAGTCAAAAGCTCCAAATGAACTGCTCGGTAAATAGCACATGTTATTAGGAGTATCCACACCTTTTGATTTTCTTTAAGGTAGAAAGGACCAGCTACATCTACTCCAACTACCTCAAAAATACATGCTTCCTTTACTCGATCTGCAGGTAATGGTCCCTCCGGAATATTTGTTGATCTTGAATTAAATCTTTGGCATACAACGCACGTCTTAATGGTTTTCTTTATTATTCTTCTGCTCTTCAAAATCCAATAATTTTCTCTTAATGCCGACATTAAAAATGACACTCCGGAATGTCCTAACTCCTTGTGTTTGCAAATTATTAGACTTTTTAACCACATTATGGTTTGATGGTAAAAGTAGTGGAAGTCAAAAATTTTCTTCATCAACCCTCATGAAAACTTTGGTTTTAAACCTTAGGAGTCCCTCTGTATCCATTATGGCTTTTAGAGACTTAATTTTGCTGTCAAGTGCACTAAAAAATTCTTCATTTTGGACTTTCTTTATGATTATAAGTTCTGCCTTTCTCAATTCCTCAGCACATAATTGTCCAGATTTTGTATCTCCAGGCTTCTTGGCATTTCGAAAAAATCTGAAAATCGAACCTGTTACTCTTATTAGTCTTTTATATGATGATATTCGATTATAATATTCGTCCTTTACTCTATTCAAAGAAGACACCACAGATTTCTTCATCTCAGCGTTTACCACCTTTTCATCTGGAATCAACTTATAATTTGGCCAGCTGTCTCTAGATCCCTTCAGCCATGACGGGGTATGCCACCATTTTCCTTTGATGAGTATTTTCACCAAACACCCTCTAGAAGGCAGGTCGGCATGATTTTGGATTCCTGGTACATAGTTCCATTGGCAAGCTTCTGATAAAGCATTAATATCTTTCACCCTATTGGCTATAAATACAACCTATGGACCCTTCTTGATCTAATACAATGCGTCCATTGAGTCCGACCAATATATTGTCTCAACATCCTTCAAATTCAGATCATTTTTTACCGATGCTGCTAGTCTCACACCAATGTTGCAGGCGATCAACTCCAGTATTGGAATAGACACGCCCTTTAATGGAGACACGCGTGACCTAGCCTGTACTAACTGGCAAGTAACTTCATCTCCAATTTCGGCTCTGAAGAAATGCTAGTAGCATAAGAAAGTTTTGATGCGTCACAAAAAACATGCAAAGTCAAATTTGAGTTATTTAGATCCAAGTATAAAAAATTCCTAGGAATTGAAATGTCTCTTAAATCTGAGAGCTGATTTTTCCAATTGTTAAACATTTGAACGATATCGTTAGGTAGCTCAGCATCCCAAGAGGCTTGAATCTTCCAGCAATCTTGGAGAAGTAACTTTTGGTATTTGAGTTACTGGGCACGTGAACACTATGGGGTCAAAAATCTTATGTGCCAATGATAAGATCTTCCGCTTAGTAATGCTTTTGTCATTAGCGTTTATATCGTTAATATCACATGATAAGGTATCGTTATCAAAGTTCCAAGAAAGGCCTAAAACTGGGATGTTAAAGTTCTCAGAATTAGAAATCTGTAAATTTTGCTCGAAATCATTTCTTGAAGAATATTTACTATCTATCCAGCCACGCAAGTGAAATTGCGCAGACGCTAATAGCTTCTGAAACTCTGAACGAAAATATTCCAGTTCTGTGACTGAATCAACGCTTGCGACACAATTGTCCACATACATAGAATTAGTCTTTTAGTTTTTTAGCTAAATCCTTCAAATCTTCTGGCACGTTTTCCAAATGGAGGTTTAAAACGGCAGCTAGCAGAAAAGGGCTGCATGAAACACCGAAAACAACGCGACAATTCCTGTAAGTAACTAATTTGTGAGGGTCTCCATTTCTCCACCATAAAAATTAAAAAAATTCTCTATCATTTTCGTGCAGGCTGATCTGCAAAAATGCTTTGCGAATATCCGCTATTATCCCTTTTTTTCCCCATCTGAAACGAATTAAAACTGATGGTATCAGGTCTATCATATTCGGTCCCTTCTCGATACACTCATTTAACGACGAATTACGAGTTTTGGCTGATCCATCAAACACGGGACGAATTTTGGTCGTTCAGTTTTCTTTTATGACTGGTCTATGGGGCAAGAAATGTTCCGCGGAGTCTGCAAAAGTTGTGCCATTTTGATCGGGACTATTTGTTCAATAATGCCTTCCTTTTCCTACTCATCAAACATCGTTACAACTGTTTTTCCTTTTCAAAAGCATCTCACTAGTTCTTCGTTAGTTGCGTTTGCGATTACAGTTAAAGTCAAAGAAAAAGTTCGCTTTCGGGTTTTGCAACAGACAATCTTAAACATGCTGCTGGCATGAATTTAAGCAGACATACAGTTAAATAAAATAAATGATAGTTAGAAATTAAAGAAAGGGATAATACAATAGTAGACAGTAAACATCTTTCAAAAAATATATCATTAAGTTTAAAAAAATTATTTTTGTTTACCTTTAGCTTGTTCATTCGAAATTATAGATCAGTCATTCTTAACCTCTTTACTAGTCAACTCCCCATTAAATCTTAAAATAAGCGGTCGCACCCCCCTTGAAAAAAGTTTTTATTTTTTATTTAAGAGAAGACATTTATTGCAAGATAATTTATTTAATGCATAAACAAATTAATACATTTACAATACATAGATACTTTTACAATACATACTATATTATTACATATAAAACAATATCTATATTTTTAATGGATACGTAGCCATTGTTTGTTCATAACTATCCTTTTAAAACGAGCTCGTTTTAGCGTAGGATTACGTTCCTCTATAACGGTCCTCCAGAGAGCAAAATTTCAGACGCTAAAACCGTCCGTGCGTACCTCGCGAGTTATAATTTAGGCAGTGCGCAAAACCCAGTCTGTATCGCCTGGACAAGCAGTAAACGTTTAAACAGAATAGTACCAAAATGCGTCAAAATTTATATATATATATATATATATATATACAGTCGGACTTCTATTTAACGAACCTCTATTTTGCGAACTTTTCCTTGGAACCTTGAACATTTTGCGAATTTCTTCGTAAAATAACCTCCAAATACCGAAGTGCATTCTCTATTTAACGAACTTTTTCTTGCGATTCAATATTTTTTTTCCATATTTCTCAAATTATTTCTGAACATTTTAGACTAATTCTTTCTTTTAAAACATTCCGACGCGGATTACAGTTTGAAGAAAATACACCTGAAGGGGTTTTGGTACATTTCAAAGATGCGAGACGTATTATGAGATAAAGCACTTTTTCAAACAAAAAACTCAGACAAAATTAACAAACTTAACCAATAATTAAATTTAAGGACGCATGTGATAATGTAAGCTTAAAATTACTTGTTATAATAAATGCGATAATGTCATTAAAATTCATTAATTTTAACATAATTTTTTTTAATTGAAAATAAAGTGTATTCCCGGACAATGTTTTGTTTTATTCTTGTTTTTCTTGCTGATTTCTGCTTGATGGGTAAGATATATAAAAGAAATAGACATTAATTTACAAAATAAAGGTGTGAGTAATTACTTTTATTAATAATATTAAATGTTTATGAATTTAAAATATGTCTTGTGTAATTTAAAGTATTTTAAAACGTAAATCTCTATTTAACGAATTTTCCAGTTAACGAACTTTTTTTCGGGATTTGACGACTTCGTTAAATAGAGGTCCGACTGTATATATATATATATATATATATATATATATGCAAAAGAGGTAATCAACGATAAGTAATCTTACGTTAATAAACCGGGGTATTTTCGTTTGAAGAGACTCTGAAATTTTTTGAAAGAGCCACACATAAGTCACCAGATGCATTTAAGCGACTTTTGGCTTTTGTTTTGATGAGCAAAAGTGATGAAAAACTCATTTCACAAAGGTAAGTAGTGGCAAATGGTAGAAGTGTCTCTAATGCTGTTTTAGCCGATTCTTGATAAACTTCCAACTGCGTACACTGTACACCATAACTGTTCTAAGTCCAGTTTTTCCAATTCCATTTCAATACGTGCATTAGCTCCTATTGCGATAAGACCGTCCTTTTAATAAAACGTTGTCGTCCAGTGAATTTACGCCAAACAAAAAAGGATCTATCTATTAATTTTGGTTATATTTCCCGGGGAAAAGTATCCATTGTTATAAAGACTCATGGAGTATATCTATTAATATTCAGGTCTTTATAACTGTCTCTCATAACCGCCATATATTGGCAGAAAAGAAAAATGATTTATTGCCAAAAAAGGCGATGCACGCCAAATCTGGTGTATTGAGCATGTATTGCGCAGGCGCGAAGTACAGCTTGGCGCATGTCATGGCTAGCTTCGAAAAGTAGCGGGAGACAGCCCTTGGACTCGTTGGAAGGAGGTGACACTTTGGAAGGTGGTGTTGAGTGTGGAGCGAGGAGCATGGCATGGCTTGGCTGTTCACAATTAAGTATTCCCTTTTTTCATTATATTTAGTAAAATAAATTTTCTTATTTGCTCCTTAAACCCCTTGTCTGTAATTTAATTTACTGTAGTGGATAATGTTTCTTTGGGTAGAGCTTAAGTTAATGAGTATTGTAATCTGCTTAGCACGTGGGTCAGGCTGTATGTAGGGTTAAGTATTTTCTTGCTAAGCTAAGTGCTGTTAACCTAAAGTAACTACTCTACTTAGTCTATGTTACCTGAGACAACCTATCTGGGTTATCTTTCATGTCGCTTTGTTACTTGAAGTTAATTCTGTAACTTAATTTAATACACAACGCATTTCATGTTTCACCTTTTTTATGGCTGGCTTAACTATTCGAAAATTTGCTACCACTTGTTCCGATACGGCTTCCCATTTTGGCGTCGTAATTTCTCGGCTTCACAACATCCATCAAATGATTCACTCAGTTGGTAATATTCATTAAATATTTAGAACCTTCTCTCGCATCCCTAGAAATGCTCTCTCACACCCCCAGGGGTTCCCGCACCCTCGGCTAAAAACCACTGTTATAGATAAAGCCTTTCTCAGGTTATTTACACATTTTCCATTTCTCAACACTTTATTAACGGGAATTCCCATTTGTTTCACTTGCGTCCATATGTCCCGGATTGTTTGTTATTTCCTCCACCTGATAAGTATTAACTTATGATGTTTTTGTGGGAAGAAATTACGCTGTTAACAGTTTCAAACGGGGCTTCATTTTACTTTCAGATACGGTTTTATTATTTTATACATTTTACTGATTTGTACGGAATGCACAAAAAAAATAAGACTAAAAAAATAATCAAGTGCAGATAGAAATAAAGGAAAGAGAGAAAAGAATAAAAGACACTAAAATTTCTTGCAATAAATAGTTCGTTCAGTTTTATAGAAATATTCGCTCATTTCTAATTTGTTCATTTACAATTAATTCACTTCTAATTTGTTCAAGTAAACGAGTTGTCTTAATATTTACATATTAAAATCAAGTAAATTTAAAATTAATAATTTTTGTGCTTGGGTAATTAACTCTAAAACATTATCACGAGTGTGCAATTTCAGGATACCGAGATCACGTGTTATCCACAATAACGTTTAAATGAGTTGTAACACGATGTCCTTCATCTAAAACATGACCGGTAATAGACGCTAACGATTGAATTAATTACCCCTGCAAAAGGGAGATTAAGTATTAAGTGGGATTGGATATTCTGTCAGTTAATAAACATATTTTAAGGATGGAAGACTATTACACTGATTATTATGAGCGATTATAGAAAGTGTAAAATTCTTTTTATGTCATTTAACGCTGAATATACCCAACCAAGTGTTGATAAACGTTTATCAAATTCTGTTTCCTTTGATAGTATATCCATAAGCTTGTGATTATGGGATTAATCAATACAAGTGATATTTTAGTAGCGTCGGTAATAACTGGTTGTTTGTTGCATTCAGCGAAGAGTATATAAATGAGTTATGTGGTCTCCAAATAAATTGTATGCTTGTTCAAATAAGTTTATTAATAAATTGACTAACCAAATAAATTATTAATATCGTTACTGAAAACCTTTATTTTAAAGATTAGAAATATAATAAAATTTTATAATTTCTCATTTTTATTTAGCTATGTATTAAATAATTGTCCATTTTTTTCTTCTGTTATTTCTAATAATAACTTTTTATTTTATTAATTTTGATAGATAAACAGTACTTGTAATTTTTTGATTTCCTTAAAGCCTAGTATGCCATTAAGCAAAGCAGACCATTAAGTAAGCTAATGTCCTGATTAGCCTCTCTTTTAAGTGAATCAGTAAATATGACTGAATACAAAAGGAACGTTCATACACGCAGTATACGTTTTTAAGACTATGAGTTTCACGAAATTATGCTCTCATATCTCTCGGAAATATCACTACACAAAAGTTATATTGCTCCACATTCTAACAAACATATTGACAGTAAAAATAATTACCTGTGGTAGTTGGTTGTATAAGATGTTAGCTTTCACCACACAAAGTTTCAGAAGTTTGAGTCAATAGCTTGACAACAGGTTTGAACAATACACTGGCCAGCGAAGTCGAATCTGCCTCGACGCAGAAGCCTCGGACACTGGCCACTAGGTATCTCTGTATATCGGACAAGCTGTTGACGCTGTTCTTTACCTGCCCGTTATAACAACCACGGCGCAGGATCTGAAATACGAAAAATTACTGTGTGTCACAAAGTTACCCCTGCAGTCACAAAGTAAATTCTCGTCTTACGGAGTATTAAATAATTGTTGATTTTCTTCTTCTGTTATTTCTATTCATAACTTTTTATTCTAATAATTTTGATAGATAAACAGTATTTGTAATTTTTTTATTTCCATAAAGCCTAGTGTGCCATTAAGCAAAGCAGACCAATAAGTAAGCCAAAGTGGGGATTAGCGTCTCTTTTAAGTGAATCAGCAAATTTGACTGAATAAACAAGAACTGTGTTCATAGACGTTGTATAAGTCTTTAAGACTATTAGTTACACGGAATAAGACTGTTAAAAACACACCTTGGATATTTTCTTGCAAAGTTAGTTCTATATTGGAAGCTATATTGCTAATAATCTGCAACAACTTGAGTTTTTTAGATACGCGTATAATGTATTTTTCTATATTTGATAAATAACTGATTTTTTAAAACAAGAAACTGCGAAACTTTGAAAACCTTTTGTCATACTACAGGGTGCTGCAGGATAGACTCCCACATTTCTTAAGGGCACTCACTGGTAATGGAGTGATAGGGTTACGGCAGAGTAGGAGGTAGCAACAGTTCAGGCGGCCTTACTAATAAAAAGAAAAATTAGTATAAAAAATTAGGTATGCGCCGAGCTCAGAACTAAACCAAACTAGTTAGACCCATACCTCCTTTTCAACGCTATTAGCCTTGGAACAACCCTTTTATCAGTGAAAACATACTTTTCGGAAATGTTGGTACTTACCTCCTATACAATGGGAACGCCTCAATTGTCAGTAGACACCATAAGTTGGTCTGGGGAACATAGCGGTTTCCTTATCGAGGAGTTCTTGAAGAATAACGATTCTGTAACCGTGAGACAGAGGACAATAACGACGCTCGTCGGACTCTTTATGCCAATGATGCCGTTCCTGATCGATAAACAAGCCTGCGATGGGTGAGACCAATGGGTCAAACATGAGACCAAGTGAGTCTGCAAGAAACTACATGGTCGTCCTTGGAATATTTGAACACGTGAAAATGAGGAACGGGTCAGTGAGTCCGCTATGCGTGAGGCAGTTGCCGCCATTTCCTCAGAGATGACCATCAGAGTGATCAAAATCTCTGATGGTCAGTGCATCGCAAATAACGGGCACCACCTGAGTGGTGCAATATTCAAAACCTAGGGGAAAAATAGATTGTTAGTACTTTTCAAAAATATAATATTCTTTGTAAATTGTTCCGTTCATTTTTTATTACCGTTTGAAAAGTGGTAGACCGTTTTGCCACAACCTGTTTCTCTTTAATTTTATAGCAACATGATGCAGACTGTAACACAAATCTATACTAATATATAAAGAGAGAGGGGATTTTGTACGTGGAGGGTAATCTTCAGAACCACTGTACCTATTTGAAAAATTCTTTCACTGTTTGAAAGGTACATTATTCCAGATGGACATAGGCTATATATTATGTATATCTATTCAGTAAAAATAAAGTTAGGGGCTTAATCCTAACAATCTCCATTGTTACCGCTACTGTCCTCTGCCGCTTTTTGTGGCGAAGTCTTCAACGATCCTTAGCGTGGTACTATCTATCTATACTAATATATAAAGAGAGAGGGGATTTTGTACGTGGAGGGTAATCTTCAGAACCACTGTACCTATTTGAAAAATTCTTTCACTGTTTGAAAGGTACATTATTCCAGATGGACATAGGCTATATATTATGTATATCTAATCAGTAGAAATAAAGTTAGGGGCTTAATCCTAACAATCTCCATTGTTACCGCTACTGTCCTCTACCGCTTTTTGTGGCGAAGTCTTCAACGATCCTTAGCGTGGTGATATCTATCTATACTAATATATAAAGAGAGAGGGGATTTTGTACGTGGAGGGTAATCTTCAGAACCACTGTACCTATTTGAAAAATTCTTTCACTGTTTGAAAGGTACATTATTCCAGATGGACATAGGCTATATATTATGTATATCTCATGAGTAGAAATAAAGTTAGGGGCTTAATCCTAACAATCTCCATTGTTACCGCTACTGTCCTCTGCCGATTTTTGTGGCGAAGTCTTCAAGGATCCTTAGCGTGGTGCTATCTATCTATACTAATATATAAAGAGAGAGGGGATTTTGTACGTGGAGGGTAATCTTCAGAACCACTGTACCTATTTGAAAAATTCTTTCACTGTTTGAAAGGTACATTATTCCAGATGGACATAGGCTATATATTATGTATATCTCATGAGTAGAAATAAAGTTAGGGGCTTAATCCTAACAATCTCCATTGTTACCGCTACTGTCCTCTGCCGATTTTTGTGGCGAAGTCTTCAAGGATCCTTAGCGTGGTGCTATCTATCTATACTAATATATAAAGAGAGAGGGGATTTTGTACGTGGAGGGTAATCTTCAGAACCACTGTACCTATTTGAAAAATTCTTTCACTGTTTGAAAGGTACATTATTCCAGATGGACATAGGCTATATATTATGTATATCTAATCAGTAGAAATAAAGTTAGGGGCTTAATCCTAACAATCTCCATTGTTACCGCTACTGTCCTCTGCCGCTTTTTGTGGCGAAGTCTTCAACGATCCTTAGCGTGGTGCTATCTATCTATACTAATATATAAAGAGAGAGGGGATTTTGTACGTGGAGGGTAATCTTCAGAACCACTGTACCTATTTGAAAAATTCTTTCACTGTTTGAAAGGTACATTATTCCAGATGGACATAGGCTATATATTATGTATATCTCATGAGTAGAAATAAAGTTAGGGGCTTAATCCTAACAATCTCCATTGTTACCGCTACTGTCCTCTGCCGCTTTTTGTGGCGAAGTCTTCAACGATCCTTAGCGTGGTGCTATCTATCTATACTAATATATAAAGAGAGAGGGGATTTTGTACGTGGAGGGTAATCTTCAGAACCACTGTACCTATTTGAAAAATTCTTTCACTGTTTGAAAGGTACATTATTCCAGATGGACATAGGCTATATGTTATGTATATCTAATCAGTAGAAATAAAGTTAGGGGCTTAATCCTAACAATCTCCATTGTTACCGCTACTGTCCTCTGCCGCTTTTTGTGGCGAAGTCTTCAACGATCCTTAGCGTGGTGCTATCTATCTATACTAATATATAAAGAGAGAGGGGATTTTGTACGTGGAGGGTAATCTTCAGAACCACTGTACCTATTTGAAAAATTCTTTCACTGTTTGAAAGGTACATTATTCCAGATGGACATAGGCTATATATTATGTATATCTAATCAGTAGAAATAAAGTTAGGGGCTTAATCCTAACAATCTCCATTGTTACCGCTACTGTCCTCTGCCGCTTTTTGTGGCGAAGTCTTCAACGATCCTTAGCGTGGTGCTATCTATCTATACTAATATATAAAGAGAGAGGGGATTTTGTACGTGGAGGGTAATCTTCAGAACCACTGTACCTATTTGAAAAATTCTTTCACTGTTTGAAAGGTACATTATTCCAGATGAACATAGGCTATATATTATGTATATCTAATCAGTAGAAATAAAGTTAGGGGCTTAATCCTAACAATCTCCATTGTTACCGCTACTGTCCTCTACCGCTTTTTGTGGCGAAGTCTTCAACGATCCTTAGCGTGGTGATATCTATCTATACTAATATATAAAGAGAGAGGGGATTTTGTACGTGGAGGGTAATCTTCAGAACCACTGTACCTATTTGAAAAATTCTTTCACTGTTTGAAAGGTACATTATTCCAGATGGACATAGGCTATATATTATGTATATCTAATCAGTAGAAATAAAGTTAGGGGCTTAATCATAACAATCTCCATTGTTTCCGCTACTGTCTTCTACCGCTTTTTGTTCCGAAGATTTCAACAATCCTTATCGTGGTGCTATCGCGGTGGGCTTCTGTTCTGACGCTAGCGGTTCGAACCTAGCCGTTCTCTGGCACGCCTTTTACTTTTAAAAAATTATTTTAATTATTAACTAACATAAAATTAATTTAATGTATTATTTAGGTTATTATTAAGGTAAAAAAAGATTTACAATTTATTGGCTATCAACTGGAAATTTATTGGTATAATATTTTGTTCAACCCGGACAAAGTCGGGACGGGCCGCTAGTAAGTTATAAAACAAAGAAAACTTTTCAAAAATAAATATATCCTATTATGATCCGTACTGTTTAACAGCATTGTCATGATTTTCCATCTGAATCCCTTTTAATTAAAATAGCATTTTTCATGCAGTCAGTTAAATGTTAGAAATGAAATTCAACGCTAGAAAATATAAATCAATACACCGTGTTACTGATGAAACTGTGTGAGTACAGTAAAGTTTGTATCATGAAAGTCTTTTGATAAATGTTCACTTTCGTGAAAGTTTTAAATTCAGTTTTCAAATTTCAAACTGTAAAGAAAACGACAAGCGTTAAGAAATATTAAAAGAAAAATTGCACTAAAATCAAATAATTTATAAATTTTCCATTTATTGGAAAAATGTTATAATTAATGCCAAACAAATAGTGAAAAAATCACTTAATATATATCCAAATATGAACTTGTTAGTTTTTAGAGCAAAAATAAAACGTATTTAGTGTCTTAAACATTGTACTAAGATGTGTTTTTTTTAATGAGCCATTTTTAAATGGATCATTAGCCTTTTTGAAACCGTCTTTATTAAAGTAACATTGCTGCTTTAAATAGCAAGCAATTATTACAAAAATTAATTATTTTAATCATGATTTAATGTTTATTATTAAGTTTTTTATACCTTATATGAATTTACATTTTATGCCGAGCGTCTCAAATTGTCTATCCAATTCTTTCAAGCACATTACCTCACCAGACTAGGAAAATTGAAATATTATTAAATTAAAGGGGTTTTTAAATTTTTGTATCTCTTTTAAACCATGTCAAAAATGTATTTTAATTTTATGGTAAGCAAGATTATTTTTAAACTTTTAATATTTTCATTAACGATTCATTTTAAAAATAATTATGAAACAAAATAATTTTTAAAAAAACAAGCTCTGTTAAATAAGTAGCCAAAATAAATTTTTTTACTAAAAATTACATTTATTACA
Organism: Dolomedes plantarius; assembly: GCA_907164885.2. NCBI lineage: Eukaryota > Metazoa > Arthropoda > Arachnida > Araneae > Dolomedidae > Dolomedes > Dolomedes plantarius. Next base: position 22,066,889 of record OU015496.1, on the reverse strand, counting down.
GAATCTGGAGTATTTAAATTCAGACTGTTTTTATTCCTAGTCTTTAACCTTATAGCAGACATGACGGTTGCCGTATTCATTTATAAAAATAACACTTGGATTGATTTTAATACTTGAATTCAGAAATGAAACGTTTCAAAATCTTATTCATAGTTCATCGACTTATATTTTTCATGTTGTCAACAGTTCCCAAAAGTCTTTTAAATTGGAAAGCTGCAGGAAAATTAAGCTGAAATTTAGTAATTTCCTTAAAAAAGAAAATGCAAGTCGCATCAAATGTACGACTTCAAAGGAATACTGATGCTTCAAGCTGGGATTAAGCAAATGATTTCACGACGTGAATGCCTTAAAATATGAGTTGAAGCCGTCAAGGACTTTCATAAAGGAATACGTTTAAATACAGAAAACGAACTAATATTTATCTCTATGCTAAGGAATATTCTAGGGATATCTACAGTGTGTGATAGTTACCTTTCTTTAAGATTACATGAATAAAAGTAAAAAATAATCATATACAGGAAGTTCTAAATTTATAAGATAAAAAAACTAAAATTGTCTTATATAAAGATATTTTAAATGCAGCTTTTAACAATACAATGATACTATAATTTACCCAAAACAATAAATCTTACATCGCTTTCTATGTGAAGTTGTTGCTTATATTAAAAAGAGCAAGCTCATTCGTATCTGTACGGAATACTTTTAACATAAAGTACTTCTCTTGACCTAAGGTTTACAGTAATATTGGTTAAAAATCTAGGACAGCTCTCTTAAATATTTATGAGAAAAAAAAATTTAAATTATCTTATGTAGAAAGATTTTAAATGCAGCTTTTATACACACAATGATATTATACCTTACCCTAAACAATAAATTTTGCCTAGCTTTCTATGTGAAGTAGTTGTATATAGTAAAAATAGCAAACTATTTTGCATCTTGAAGGAATCCTTTTAACATAATGTACTTCACTTGAGGTAGGGTTTCCAGTAATATTGGTTCAAAATCGGTGACAAGTTCTCTCAAAATATCTATGGGATGCAATACTCCTCTCAAGACCTGGAAATTATAAATTCACACGTACCTAGGTCCCAAATCCAGGTACTACTTATATCATCATTCTTTTGTAACATACACGTTAGCAACTCGTGTAGACAAAATTTAGGAGAACGTGTTCGGCAAAGTTATCGTGGAATTCATGAACACAATTTCTGGACACTCGTGGATCCTTTAGCTGTGATCGACGTGTTTGCAGTTGTTTCATTAAAACTACGGGATAGAAACCATATTGGATTCAAGCTGAATGTTCACCTATTGAGAAATGCTTTCCACTGACTGTCGATTTGTAGAAGCGATATTGGATTCGCTCTGCTCAGTGTTAACATATTGAGAAATAGTTTCCGTTGACTGTCGACTTGTAGTAGCCATATTGGATTCGCTCAGCTTAATGTTAACCTACTGAGAAATGTTTTCCATTGACTGTCGACTTGTAGTAGAAATATTGGATTCAATCAGTTCAATGTTAACCTGTTGAGACATATTTTCCAATAGCCCCTTTACACGTACGCTCTTTCGCGAGTGCTTGGAGCGTACGGGATTACGCACGGAAAACATGCAGTACACTCCATGGCGGCTTCCCTTCCTCTCCAACACCTTCACACGTGCACTCAATCGCGCGGGATTGAGGTTTCATGCGGGAAAGAGCGTACGTGTAAAGGGCGCTATTGACTGTCAACTTGAAGTAGCCATATTGGATTCGCTCAGCTTAATGTTAACCTATTGAGATATGCTTTCCATTGACTGTCGAGTTCTAACGGCACAGGAATGGCTAGTTACGGCACTGTTTATACGTATATACATACATATATATATATATATATATATATATATATATATATATATATAATGTATGTATATATATATATTAGGTCTGTAAGTTGTCGGTGCTTCTGTTTTTTCCTGTTAATGAATTTTTTTGCAGGTTAAAGGGCCTGTTCACATAGGAGTCCGTTGCGTTGCGTTAAGCGAAAGATGACGTTGAGACGAAAATAAACCAATCATAGGCCTTCAAACGATTAGCAATGAAATTTTTAATGCCTATGATTGGTTTATTTTCGTCTCAACGTCATCTTTCCCTTAACGCAACGCAACGGACTCCTATGTGAAAAGGCCCTAATGCGTAAGTATGTAGTAATACAGAAATTTAGCCATGGTGAAGTTAGTAATGTTTTACGTGCACGTATATAACGAATGAGTCATAACCGTAATAAGTTTGATATTAAACTAAAAATTATTTTGCAGGATATCAAATGTGAGTTCATATTTCTACGCATAGAAACTGAAGACACTTTTAAAAAAGATTTGTAGAGTTGCGGTCACATTTGTAAAACATCCCCGCATTATTTTATTTTTACTCATCTATCATAGAAATAATTTCAAGTAAAAAGGAGAAAAATGAAGTATATATTTATGCAAATTTTAAAAAGTACATATGAGGATGGATGCTTTATAATATATACTTTATTCTCAATACATCTTTTTGTGCAAATATATATTTTGTGACACAATTTGAAAAAAAATACACCAGTGAAAAAAAAATGAAACCAAAGTGAACAAAAGTATTGATTTTGCAAGTATTAAATTTATAGAATGTATGTTTTACATTTAAAATATAAAAAAGCATGCTGGATGTGTTACATTTTTCTTGCAATTTTATGTATCTTAAGAATACTTCCTCAGAATCTAATTTTTATGATATTATATGAATGCGACAAAGAGATGGCATATAGTTTATATGAGAGCGACCTTTGGTCTTTAAATATATTTGAACTGCTATTGGCGTGACTGCCTTTCGATTAGAATTGGGCAGTGACATCACGCAATCAGAATATTATGGTTTGTTACCCTTGGTTTTAGGATTCTTCAGGTCAAAATGCTTGCTGAATAAAATGATAGAAAGGAGTTCAGTTGATCGGAGTTTTGCCTCGAAAGGTAGAATTAAATTTAGCTCATCTACTGCACCTTGGGGAAGGGTAGACAGGTGGCACTCAATGCGTTTATAGTGTTGAGCACATCTCACGTTTTTTACACACTTTAGTTTACTTAAGAATATAATAATTTATTTTGGTACCTCATATGTAGTATAGGCCTAATTAATTCAACATAAGTCGCCCGCTGAAGGGTTACTTCAGCGGGCGCGCCAATTTTTGGAACAACAGCAGGCGCGCGTTGCATAAAGTGCAACATCTCTTTTAACCTTGATTATTCCTTTTGTAATAAACTTTCTTTTTCCAAATTGAAAATAATAATTCTGAGTTTTATGACAAGATATAAAATGTTGATAATATTAATATATATTTATAATTAAAGGCGGAAGAATGCAGATACAATCGCCTTATTTCAAAACTGTGTGGTTTAATGCATCTAAGGACAACTGGAAAATCGATTCCTATTATGTCCAAGAACATAAAAACCAATGAGACTGTCCATCTTCATGATATGAGGAATGCCGTGTAGCAGTTGCACATTTGATATACGGCATCAACTCATAATTTTGTCGTATTGCAATCCAGTATAATCGCTGGTTTATCATGTTTAAATACTACTAACAATGAATAGAAAGAAATGAAAGGGTCAGGAAATCAGACCTGCATTAGAAAGGGTGTAGCTATAAATAGAAACTGCTTAGAACATTCAAACCTTACTTGTAAAAACAAACCATTCAAAATTACGAAAATGTTGCACTTTGAACACGGGCACGCCTGCTGAAGGGTTAATATGAAATATTTGTTATAATGCAATATAAGGTAATCCATATCTTGATTATTATATATAAGTTATTATTTTAGACAACAGCAACAATACCTCTGCTTTGCTAACACCCACGTAACGCAAAAATTTGACCAAAACTTAGGGATATTGGTAATAGACGGATTCGTGACTTTCTTCGAACCATATTACTTGATTGTTCAACAACTTATTTGAAATATTATAACTTAAATTAATGTAGCCCTTTTACAGTACGCGAGATATGCAGTTATTCAACGAATGCAAGTTTCTACCTCTGTACTTTTAATTTTTTTCTAATTTTAATAAAACTGATAGGTTGATTTTTCTATAAAACTTTGTTATAAGTGCCTGCTCACCGAAGTAAAGTTTTAGTTGCGGCATCAAATAGAATGCTATTTTACAACGTTGTGCATAAATAAAAACATCTTCTGTCACTGTTTTCCAGAAAAATCTAAAACATTAATCTGTTCTTAAATATAACTGTGGAAGACGATAACTGACAGTTGTTATCAGATAAGCTGTATGTAGATATGAATATGTCGTTACAATTATTTCAACGACGGTTTCGATATGATTGGTAACATTATCTAAGATGTACGAATCTAAACGCAACAGGAGAATTAAGTAGGAAGGTAATTCAAAAAAGCATTTGTTTTTCACTTTCTACGTAAGTTACAGGATAGCTTTGCATATCTGAAATGTTAGATAGTATTTCGATTTTTTTTAAATATCGAAACATAATCGGAATAAAATATTGTCATCCTGAATATATCGCCATTTTATCAATGCATTAATCTGTTTTAATTCATTTTGAATTCATCGGTCATTAATGAACATACTTATTTTTGCAATACTCCTACTTATTTTGACAATGGATTCATTTACTTTTGCCCGTTGAATGATGTCGTTTCACGTTTAACATAAACAATTTGAGCAAACGTTCTATTTCTCCTAATTTGAGAGGCATTGTATTTGCAATTTCCAGAAACTCCCTACCATCATATATTATGAGACTATATCTAACGATAACAATACAACTGACCAGCAATAAATTAAGATGCGTCTTCAGGCATTTCAATAACACGGATTTTCCTTGTGACTGTACGATACCAGACGATGAAGGCTAACGATAGTACACCACCACCACTGACTAGAATTAGGACAACTGTTAAAACCATGCACCCGCAACGGATGTTTATTGTCATAACATACGCAATAATATTTCTTAAGTTCTTTTGTTTGTGTGAAATGTCATACATATGTTGATATAATAACATCCTAATTTACTCCGTTCCTTCTGCTCTATACTAAAGTACTCAACTGTACATATAATGACTCTCGAAAGGTATCAACAAAACAGGGTTCGAAACATAACTTAATGCGTATCTGATGAGGTATAAGTCTGCATGACAGAGGTTTTAATCTATAATCTTTTTTATCAAATAATTAAGTCTATTAAGCGATTTTCATGCTGAATATGCAAACAGCTGAATCAAACAACCACCCGTTACAGTTTTTTGTTCCCGGATTTTCCGAATGCATGCGGCTCACCAGTTTTCTTTGAAAATTTTTTATTTACTTTCTTTCGCAGACGTAAGATCTCCATATTCATAAGTCAATAGATTAAGATATATATGTATTTAAAAGTGAATGTTCAGAGTATTATAATGATATCTAAAGTCACTGATAAATATTTATAGCTGTCCCTGATTTCACATTCTCCCCTTCAACAAACATGATTAGCCATGCTGAGGGACCACTAACAAAGGCGAAATACGGACCTAGGGCTACCAAGCCCAGTGGAAATAATTAACTTTTCAAAGGATGTACCAGTTACGTGGATTATGACATAAGAATGTTTGATTTTCATCAATCATTCTTATGTTGTAATTTAATACAAATAACTGCTTAACACTTCACGATATCATGCTGAATTACACAGATCTCTCCAAGGGAAAGTCAATAGCATAAAAGTTTGCTGCATGCTATTTTATAGAAGAATATAAAATGCTGACTTATACTGAGAAAAATTGTAAAAATCCGGTCGTAGGAACAAAGTATTGTATCCTTATTTTATGTTTGTTGTTGTTGATGTTGTTTCATATGCCCCTTGGCCGGATGTATTCCAGTCCAGGTCCATATAGACTAGCGGGCTGAACGGTGCGGCTCCAGTTTATAATGTCACCACAAATCCGGTTAAGCCAGGTGCCACATCAATTTTGAAAATCAACCCCAGGGTGGCATTTGGGAGAATCGTACCCTCTCCCATCATCTCTGACCTCATAGAGGAACTTTTCGGTCTACGGATTTAACGTATCCATATCCCGTCTAGACACGAATGTAAATAATGGCACTTGTCGGTATTCGATCCGGGCACTCTCAGCCCCGACAGCCGACGCGTTGCTACTAGGCTACATGAGGCCCACATTTTAAGCTCAATAGATGTGTATGTATAGACATAATTATCATACAGTTTTTACGAAAATATGTAAAAATGTGTTAATTAATTTACCATTGTCCAAAATTGATTTTCCACTATTTATTTTTAATTTATGATATATTTTACATATGATATAGATATATTTATGTGAAATAGATATATTTAAGTCAAAGCTAAAAGATTTTAAATTTTTAGATTTATAATTTTAAATCATTTTATCTCATTTCCAAATAAATGAGAAAGAGAAAATATACAATTTTCCCTGATACACGGTCAAATATATATATATATATATATATATATATATATATATATATATATATATATATATATATATAAGTAAATAAATAAATATATATATATATACAGTGGAATCTCGATCTATCGTTTTTCAAGGGACCGATTGAAATGAATGATAAATGCGGGAAAACGATAGATGCGGAAACATAACAAAGCAATATGATCGTTGGGACTGGAAAAAATGAACGACACATACAGAAAAACGATGGATCCGAAAACGATCTATCGAGATTCCACTGTCTATACATACATACACACACATATATATATATATATATATATATATATATATATATATATATATATATATATATATATATATATATATATATATATATATATATATATATATATATATATATATATATATATATATATATATATACATTGCATATGGAGTACGTAACTTTTCACTTAAATATAAGAATAAAAGTTTAAAAAATGTTCACATATATTTCATTCATCTTTTGAATATCACGAAATAAATCTGATATTGAAAGGAAGCGAGCCCACAAAAGGGAATGATTTTATTTTTTCTGCGGATTGCTTACCAGGCTTGCTATATTTAGGTCTGGAATCTGAATTCCGGTTTCCCACATTCTGTACAAGACATGACCTTTGAATTCAAGAGTTCTGATACGGCCGAATTCTTGACATATATTTCCTCCTTCGTAAGCATTTTTCCTTGCAGCTTAGTTCCTTTTTTTAAAGTAATATTCCGATAGGATATTAGAATTTTCAAAAAAACGTTCAAATGTGTAATCCTGAACAGTAAGTAGTGTGTAAAACACTTTAAACTATGACGCATCCATTATTTCAAATATTAAATGGTGTAAATATGAAATAGATATTATTGACATATAATAATATAGACGTCTTTTTTCAGAAAGTTATGTATATGTTACGAACGTTCAATAATGAAAAGATACAATGTTTAAGACATTAAAAATATAATTTTGGAATTTTAAATGATGAATGGAGAAAACACTTGATGATGTAACTTTACTTGATATTTTGTGTTTGTTACAACTGGGAACATTTAAGACATCACACAAATATAACCCACCCCTCGAAAAAAATTATAAAAAGGAGCATTTAAATAGAAAATAATGTGCACAAAAAAGATAAATAATTAATTTTTTTACGTTTTTGTCCAAATAATTGTTCACTTATGTAAAACTTTATGCACAAAAAAATATAGTACTAATGCTCTAAGTTATGCAGTTCTAAATACAGATATGTCATTTTATATGTTATGTAAAGGTATCCGACTACGTTTAAAACATAGATTTTCACGAAAATTCCGAAATGGTTTTAATTCCTTTTTTTTTAAGATTGTAAATTTATGTTTCTAAATCTGCTTTTATTTTTTCAATACGATCATTAGAGACGAAATTAGAGTGATTTAAAGACCAGCAGCAGCTATGAATTTCAATGCAAGTTGAAAGATTTAATCGTGTTTTCTGAAGAACTTATTTTTCATCAAAAATGTAAACGACTCTTGCGATAACTCAAAATCTAACCATGACATATGTCTACGAAATTTTTGACGTATGTTTTTCATAATACTGAAAATGTAATGGCCTACAGATTTGATTCTAGGTATATTATTTGTTGATTTATAGCTACATTAATAAAAAAATTTCATGAAAAATTACTAAAATTTTATATGTAATTGCATATAATAACCTGCATTTTGTTTAGGTTTTGGAATATCGATTAGCTTGTATGTCATTACATTTAGAATGTACTTACATACATATGACAAAAAAAAATGTTTATGCGTATATTTTTTTTGTTTGTTTGCGCTAGAGCCGTTTTTGTAAAAATTTGCATAGTTAATGTCTGTTTTTCCATCATTTTCTAGTTTTGGTGTAATTTTCCTTCGAAAAATAAGATAGAAATTTTCAAAAGTACAGTTTTTTAAAAAAGGGCTGCAAACATTGTCGGATACCTTACGTTTTAAATTCAATATATTAAAAAATTATTTATATTCTACTGTTATACTTTTGAAATGGCACGCGGTAAGTGCCATTTCAAAAGTATTTACCTCCTCGTTTCCTAATATTTTTACATCTATAATTAAGCCCTTTAAGTTCAGAACACGTGTCAGGATATTCACTGTACATAGGAAGCTCTGAATTTCAAGATAAACCAATCATTTGAAATCCTGAGCCCAGTATGGAACAGATGAGCAACAAAACAGCCGTTTCCTATCAGAAGATGAAACAAAGCAGGTGAATATTCTTAAACCGAAGCCCTATTGTCCGTTTTCGGGGTACATTCGGCAAAGCGTGGAAGTATAAGAGAAAAGAAAGATTTCGGAAAGGACTTTCAGGAATTATTTAGCGTTATGACGTCAGACGGCAGGATCGTCTAGATCGCGGACGTGTCGGAGCTCGAATCGCAACAAGTATGGCCCCTTTCCTCGGGATCGCCCGTTCTCCTCGTAATTTTCAAAATCTCGCAAATTTGAGTACCCATGCGGCTCGGAGAATCCCCACGAGTGAAGGGCACGTGGAATCGTCTCTAAAGGTCAGCGTTGGTCTCTGATAGGTGGCGGACAAATCGGTAATCGCGATAGTCTGACGTCACTACTTTCATGGTTCAGTCGGAGCCTGTACAAACGGTTTAATTTCGGAGCCCGAATCGTCCCGTTCTTCTCGGGGATTTTAAAAATGTAGCAAATTCGGCTACTTTTGGGACTCGGGGAGACCTGACGCGTGAGGGGGACATGAGAAATCTCGAGAACTCGGCGTTTGTCCGATGGGCTACGAGAAGTCAGAAAAGCAAATATTGAATCAAGATCACACTCCCAATGCTTTTCCATTTTCCTTGTCAATAAATAAATAAATAAAATTCATACTTGAATAATCCTTTGTGAAGAATTACTTTATTTTGTTCTCGCTGTGCGCTTTAACAAAGACACTGGACATGGCTAAGAACTTTAAGGCTAAGAATATTACAAGCTAAGAATGGCTAAGAATATTACAAGCTAAGATGGCTAAGAATATTACAAGCTAAGATGGCTAAGAATATTACAAGCTAAGATGGCTAAGAATATTACAAGCTAAGATGGCTAAGAATATTACAAGCCGGAAAAACAGGAAATCTCATGCTCTCAAACTTAGAAGGCGAGGTAACATAGAGTAATAACCTATTTGAGTAATACTCTTTTAGGACTCATCACTATAGTTTTAATACGTATTGTCTCACCTAGAATATCTCTGTAAAAAATGAACGGGCGGATTGGTTTGCAATGATACAACTAGTTAAGTAGGCATCATTATATTCATAGCACTTTCCATTTCTGAAACTCTCTCATCGCATTCAAAACAATGATTTGATAAAATTATGAATCCCAAATTTATGTTGATTAGAAAATTGTTAATGCAACCGTCGCTAGTTTTTTTTATAATTTTAACAACTAAGGCTTTCGGGAAAAGCACTCCAAATTCTCATTATGCTCTTCACTGTATTCTTTTTAATTAAGCACGATATTCTATTATTTCCAGTTATTTCCAAAGCATCTTCCAAATCGACAAACTTTTGTTGCCATGGAGAATTCGGTTTGAAATCAATTAATTGCATGTCTACGTCTTCGAAATTATCTAATCTGAGTTTATCTGTTGATGTTGCCAGTACGTGTGTTCGGCAGAGAGAGAGAGAGAGAGAGAGAGACTGTGCAGAAGTAAAATACATTTTAAGGTTTCTGCTAATTGCCGGAACTGTGTAAATCATAAAGACATATTGTTGATTATCGACTGAATAACTGCAGAAAACAATTGTGTTCGTTTAACTTGGTGTGGTTTCTCATAAGAATTTTAGATCAGCAGAAAACTCTCTTGAATATGGAAAAAAGGCATTTGAATTAAAATCGTGATTGAAAATTTGTAATTTAGCCTAGACTATTTTAAAAAAGTCGAACATGACAATAGTTGCGTCGTTAACATCTTGAAGCTTATCATTTAATTTGTTTTTTGTTTTTTTAATGTAAGCACATATCTGAAAAACCATTAATTTGTAAATCCATTCAACGACCATCAATTATTAGAAGTTTTAACGATTTTCTCGAGTAATAAAATGTGAACTTCGTCTGGACATTCAAGTAATCTTTGGGGAACATTCCAGCGACTTAAACCACCGGGTGTTATTGTGCATTAGTAAGGCGTTGTACATATGAAGTTTACCTCATTTAGAAAACCTCAAAATTTTCGATCATTTAAGGCACGTGTCGATAAAAATTCAACAGGTTTTTATAAAAAGTTCACAGCTTTGAGAGACTTGAAAATGCCTTTCATCTTAAAACCTGATGATGTATAATTCTATGAAAACCCAGATCTGAACTTCCAAAACGTTCAATAAATTAAATTGACTGAACCATTTTCCTTTACAGTCATACTGCTAGCACTGTGTGTGGTTACGTATGAAACTTTAGAACAGCGAGAGCATTTACAAAGGTGTTGCACATATCTATACTTTTATTGTTGATTAAAATGGCGATAAATTGATTTTAGCTGATCAATTCTTCATTGATAATATTCCAAACACAATCATAAATAAAAACTTCTAAACCAGTATGTTCATGAAGCCAGATAAAAATTTAAACATATTTTTACTTTTATTCAGATGAGATATGTTTCCAAAATTCTATTATTTGCCATCGTTTTAACCAAAGGCGAATCTTTCATTCCTTGAATAAATTTCGCCTTGCTTCCAAAATCTTCAAGGAGAACTTCCTTGTTTTGAAAATATTCACCACTGTCCCTTACCGCAACTTTTATGGGGAAAGAAAAATTTGTCTATGTTTTAGACACGCTTCTTTCACGCGTTTTTCTACACTTAAGTGCTTCCCTTGTTTGTCAAATGCGTTCTTGGCAAACTGAAAATTATCAGTAGTAATATTTGACTGTAAATAAATTTAATTCGGGATGTTAACTAAATATTTCCATTTTAAATTGCCAAACAATAAACATTTTTTGCTGGTCCTCGTTTTCCTCAAAGAGCGACTTGTGATTTGTGCCACAGTGCCGTTTCATTGCCGGAGTTCTGTGTACAACTTTCCTGGAGTGTAACACACATAGTGCTTCGTTGCCTTTCAAAATCATGCCATGTTCTTCAGTACAAAAACTTTGAGACTCTCTGCATCTTGCTTCTGGTAATATTTGTTTTTTATATTCACTAGCCATTTGTAATAGTGCTTTAAAAAGTTATTAAAAAATAAAATCAGGTGCTATTTTTTTAGGATTTCAAATATTAACATTATATTATGTTGCTATATTTAACTACTAATTTACGAACATACAGGAGAAACGAAACACAGTACACATTTGCATTGATAGTGCTTATGTACACACAGATTACGTTTTGCCAGTTGCCACTCGTTTATGCTTAGCGCGGACAAACGGCACGATATGCATAATGAAAACACGTGCGATTAGACATGGAAAGAATCCAGGAATCCTAATCATGAGTTATCTGCAAAAAAACGTAAATTTATGAAGTGATAAAAAAAAAACATTCGTTGGTTAGTTTCTTTCATGTAAAACAAACTTTTACTTGTAGGTATTAAAAGAAGTAAAACATTGAAAAAAATATATGCATATGAGAATATTATGCGAATAATGATATCACATTTTAACGTTTACGTGCCAGGAGCATCTTCATACGTGCCCCGTTTGGCACACGTGGTTCGCCATCCCTGTGCTATTGCGGTATGGAATACATGGTGTTTTGGCGGAAAAGGCGTATTACAAGGATCTGGTTTCGTGGGTGTTTTAAATAGCGTATCATTACAATTTGATTTTTTTTGTTTTTGATAATTTTTATATTGATATGGCTGTTTAGTCAGAACAAACCCAAAAATAAGCAGAGTTTGGCAATTAGTGGAGAATGCTAACAAAACATTCTGTAAAATCTGCCAACTGATTGTTCATCTGTTATATTTTCAAAAACCTAAACGTTAAGATGTGTTTTCTTGGCATTTAAATGTCTTGAAAAATTTCACTTTAGTACTACTGGAATATACCCGTACCAATTATTACAGTAAAATGCAGTCATTTGTGAATAATCAATGACCTTCGTCAAATTTATCTAGAGATGGAAATGGCAACCACTCTTTACTCTTTTATGTGTGTGAGTGTACGTTTTAGTGAGAAGTTTCATTATCAAGTTCGGACATTTTCCGTACAGTGATTCTATTCCAATGTAGTGAACTAACAAAATATAGATTGCGTCCATATCTAAGGTTGTCCGCGTAGTAGGGGTTCATAAAAATGAGGTGTCCGTTCAGAATCTTTCGTTGTTATTGCTCTTGTTTGCCTTTATACATAAATAGCTGAAAACGCGCACTTCGCTACGGAGTACATTCAAATAAAATACAACGGTCAATGTATGCAATTAATGGCAAAATATATGTATATATATATATATATATATATATATATATATATATATATATATATATATATATATATATATATATATATTGAATAAAACTGAAATTCGTTATTACATAAACTGCAGATTGAAAGCATCATTAAACAACTTCAATTGCCTTGAAATTTTGTTTAAGTTACGTTAATATTTCGTAGAAATATTCACTTGAAAATATATCAAAAACTAAAAGAATACGCAAAATCAAACTCAATATTTTAACCTGTTGCCACACTGAAAGTAAACAAAAAAATAAAGATACTGAAACACAGAAAAGCAATAATGTCAAAAACTCACTAAATGGGCACGCGCCCTCTGCCGGAAGGTTTTATGTTTAAATGAAATTGAACATTCTCCCTCCCTTGAAACCACCCAAGGGTTTCAAAAAGAAAAGAAAAAAATCACTATCACAACCATAATCAAGTTAATCAAGTGGTAATTTGCTAGTTTTGAAATTGGTCTTTTTAAGAGTCCACTCTCACATTTCACAGTTACTACTCTAACTTTATCATCCTTGCTTGGATGAACTTCTAAAACTCTAGCAAGTTTCCAATGTAAGGAAGGGACAAGTTCATTTTTTATGAGAACGAGATCACCAATAGCAATATTGGGTTTAGATGAACACCACTTTGGTTGTTGCTGCAACTGGCTTAGGTATTCACTGCTCCACCGATGCCAGAACTGTTGTAGAAGTCGCTGCACAAATTCCCAGCGCTGTAAGCGTGAGATTGGAGTGTTTGTGAAGTCGGGCTCTGGAAGAGTAGTCAAGGGTGCACCAACAAGAAAGTGACCCGGTGTAAGTGCTGACAAATCATTTGGGTCCTCTGAGCTTGGACAAAGATGTCTTGAGTTTAAACAAGCCTCGACTTGGCAAATCAGAGTTATGAACTCCTCAATAGTTAGAAGTGCATCACCCATGGTTCTCTTGATGTGAAATTTCATACTCTTCACACCAGCCTCCTAGAGGCCTCCAAAATGAGGAGCTGAGGATGGATTGAAGCTCCATTTGATACGTTGTTATTCGGAGAAACATACAACACTGGCATCATTTGAAGATGATAGAAGTTGTTTCATTGTTCTTCTCAACTCGCTGTCTGCTCCAATAAAATTAGTTGCACAGTCATTGTATATTTTGCTTGGTCTACTACGTCGGGAAATGAATCTTTTTATAGCTGCTATGAAAGCCTTCGAAGTAAAGTCACTCACCATATATATATAATAAATACAACGATCAATGTATACAAATGAAGTAAAAAATAATAAAAAAATATATTTATAAAAAATTAGTAAAGGATATTTTTATAGGCTAAATAATGTAGAAGAAAATATTCAAATTAAATCTAATAGGACATACTAAAGAATACAGTACAGTTTGAGGAACATATCTTTTGCTGTATTTTAATATTTATTTTGATAATGTCCAATCATTTGCCGCATTAGGTAGAATTCTTTTTTCTGTGTATTTCGTTGTTATGCCCATGACGATAAATTAATTTAAAGTAACAGAAAAAGAAACTTTCTCGAGATATAAATTTTATAACCCTCAAATTATTATTTTAAATCGAAACTTAAAAGAAGTTACTAAAATAGCTTAAAAATTTAATTTTACAAAATCTAAGAAGAATTTTTCAAAATCTTTCTCAGTGCACCCCTACATTATAAGAAGAATCGCCATGCAAAATTTCAGACCTTTAAGTCCATCGGTTTCGTCTGTGCTTTGCATGTCAGTCAGTCAATCAGTCAGTCAGTGAGTCAGTCAGTTACGGTATTGTTTTATATATATATAGATAACTGTGTGATTAAAGTTTTTGGCATGTACTTAAAATCGATTAACATTAACGACTTAATATTTTTCCGAAATTGTAGTATCTTCTTTTATATAATAATCTTTCTGTCTTTAATTTTCCTAAAACCATTAATTTCTTTTTATGACACACTTTATGTATATAGCTAATGATTGCTCAACGTCAAATTATAATTTCGTATTCCAGAAATTCAGGATTTTTTTTTCTAACTTAATCTAATGAAAAGACAATATATTTAATCAAGCACAAAACAATCCCATTCTTAAAATTAATCAAAGATATATTTTTTTTCCACTGGAGCATACTCAAATTTTGTAAGATATAAAAAGTTTGCTTTTCATTTTTAATAATAAATTACTAATAGAAAAATTAAGCTTGTATGGAAAAGCTACTTTTTATCTGAATCAGGATAATTTATTTGATACTTTGTTTGTATTTTTTCAGTTTAGTAATACTATTTTGAAATTGTTTACACAAATTATTATGATGAAATTCTTTAACTACGTTTATATTTAAAATTATGTAAAAAAGATACTTTTAAATGTACTTGAATTTGAAAGCTTTAATAAATATTCCTATTAATACGCTTTTAGATTACTTATAAATTAATTCCAATATGTACTAAAACAGTTATTTGCATTATGTAATACCTATTTGTTATTCCGGTATATTTAAACCTTCAAGAAATTTTCAACTTTTTCTATTGTTGTTATGCAAGAATAAATGTATATTGCTAGGAAAAGATTTTAAGCTGGGGACCATGGAAAAATTAAGCTTGTGTGGAAAAGCTACTTTTTTTATTTCAATCATGATAATTTATTGCATAAGGGAACGGTGAACGATAAATTAATTTTTTTTAATTTTTCATCATAGAGATACGAAATTTTTTACATATATACATTTCACTATATATATATATATATATATATACCATTTTAACAACTTGAACTAAGACATCTATTAAATCCTCTCCTAATGTTCTTGATATCAAGGCCTCTCTATGAAGGAAGCAATGAGTTACAATAACATTTTAGTTTTGTTACTTTATAAAAGATACAAGGCCCTTGTTGCAGCCTATTATAGAAGGAGCTCCATCTGTGCAAATGCCTACACACGATTTCCACGATAACTGCCATTTATCAAGGTAGTTATTCAGGATGTTAAAAATGTCCCCACCTTTTGTAGTCAAGCTTAATTCTTTGCAAAAAAGAAACTGATTTGTTATTTGATTTTCATTAATGAAACGAATGAATGCTATGAATTGCGCCTTGATGGTAATGTCGGTTGACTCGTCAACTTGCGGTACAAAATCAGAACACTGGAGTTTATTACCACATACATTTTTCTCAATATCAGAAGATATTTCCAAAATACGCCTGTTGACATACGTTTGTGGGATCAGTTCTGAGACTTGGTAAGAGGCAATTGGTTAAGAAACTTATCCATTTTTATGGGTGAATTATTTTTAACAAAGACAATTATATCAACGGTAGTTATTCTGAAAGTTGTAAAAGGTACAATACGTTTACTCTTGACGGCAGTTCACAAGACACGACACGCCCACTCACCAACGCCTGTTATGCAACACTGCCAGTTGCCACGTGATGAAAGCTACTGCCGGTGTTAACATGCCGTTCCAGCCACATTTGTTACGTGTTTTAAACGCGTAAAAAATTTGCGGATCAAAAGCTAGTTGCAAGAAAAGTAACTTATAACTATCATAATAATGCCAAAAACGAAACAAGCCGAGTGTTCGTAAAGAAATGGTATAATATAGTAACTTAATATACATTTGCTTTTCATATCTGGATAGATTTTTAGGAATACTACGGAGTGCACCTGGAAAAGCTCTGGGGCGCACAGTTTGAGAACCACTGCCTTAAGTAGTTAATTTTTTAGAGATTTCTTTCTGAATTCCATCTCGATTTTCATCAAAATTTTGCCTTTTTATAAGCTATTAATCATATTTAATTACCTTAATGAAGTCGAATTGTAAAATACATGCACAGATTCTGAAAACAGTATCAGTATTCTTCCTTATCAATTTCATGAATTTTGAGCGAAAATTAAGTTGCATGGAACATTAAGTAGCATGAAAAATTAAGTAGCATGGAAAAATCTGTTTTGAGAAAACATATTTAAAGTTTATTACTACACTTACCCTTTATAAATTACTTCGTAGAAGCTTCATAAATGATTTAACTTGAAAAAAACTAATTTGGTACTATTAATTTACAGAAATGTATTTTTTTTTACAATACCACAATCAATATTCCAATAACAAGGTTCGCCCAAATAAAGGTCCACAGTCCCCATAATGTGTTTTTTTAAAATTTAATAACACTATTTTGAAATTGTTTACACAAATTATTATAATGATACTATTTTAACTATGTTAATTTTTAAAATGATGTAAAAGATACTTTAAAATGTATTTGAATCTGAAAACTTTAAGGGCACACATACCTTTTAAAGGCCAAGAGACTCGACATATACCCATTTCAATCAAACACATACCCATTTTCAATCATCAGTAGTTACAAAACTAATTTATTCAGAAATATGAAAATTTTACTGTGACTTAAACACTCTTTCTTCTTTATAAATAGGGCTCTCAGTTTTTTTCTACACTGAAGAGAAATTTTGTAATTGTTTAAAATTTTAACCATTCTTTTTTCATTGTTATGTCATTTCACATATGATATCCCCAAAACACTTGGATAGAATAACATGAAATTTTATACACGGGCAATATAAACAAGTATCATTAAAATGACCTACTATTATGAAATTCTTGCCATCAAAATTTTAATTACAGTAATATTTATCAATTTTTTTTCCAAATTTTAAATTTTTTAAAAAAAACCTTTTTTTTATGAAGAACTAAGAATTTGGATTTCAGAGTAGTTTATTTGAACAATATATAATACAATATAATTTTAAAATTAAAAAATATGTATATTCATTAATATACGGACGCAAGTCTACGGGCATTGCCATAAAAATGAAAAAAAACAATGATTGACATTTTTAAAAAATTAAAATATTTCTCTTCAAGCTAGAATAAACTGAGAGCCATATTTTTAAAGAAAAAATGTTTAAGTAACAGTAACATTTTCATATTACTGAATAAATTATTTTAGTAACTACTGATGATTCAAAATAGGGATATTTTTGCCGAGTCTCTTGGACTTTAAAAGGTACGTATCCCCTTAATCCACATACTTATAATTGTATTCCAACATGTACTAAAACAGTTATTAGCATCATCATTTGTAATTACTATTTCTAATGCCGTATATTTTACCCTTCAAAAAAAGTTCAACTTATTTTTCTATTGTTGTTATGCAAGAATAAATGTATTTTGCATGTAAAAGATTTTGTGCAGGGGACCAAAGAGAGGAATAATAAGCTTTTGTAGCTCCATATCATGATTGGTAACCTCATATCGCCATTCCGTCACTCTTAAATAAAAAAGCTGAAGATGAAACCTATGATTTTGGCATCAATAACCCCCGTAGGCAGAAAACTTCAGAATATAAATAGAATAAAAGCTCTCATTTTGCAATATGTTTCAGTTTCGATTCGTCTGGGTTTCTATCCATACCGCAAATTAAAAAGAGGCCATTTCCTCTTGACAAATTGGAAAATTAATAATATTGATGTAACGTGCCTACTGCATAAAGCACAATTTTGATAGCTGAGATCGATCGTGTTAGTTATTAGCCTATATTCAAGGATGATAAAAATTCAAGAGAATATACAATATTTATATTACAAAGAGAAGTATATCCAATTAGTAAAATGAGACCGAATAGTATATTTTATGATTAATAAAAACATATAAGGGGATTGCTGTTTATTTTTGCACAATGTAGATATTCATTGATTAAAACACATTCTTGTGACGTAATTTCTGTACCTCTGTTAGACTCCCTTCACTTTGGGGCTCATTCTGCAGTGTAAAGGTGCTCATGCAGTGAATATAGAACGTTTACTCTAATTGTGTTACACTTACGCGTACTACAAACCTACTGATTCTATGGTTGTTTTGGATACATTCTTAGGCAAAAACAAAACCACACACTAAGAAGGGGTAATGCAAATTAGACACAAATTGATATGCATACAGGTTTTTACGGAAAATACAAAATTTCAAAGTTATGCGACCAATGAATGAACATGTGACGCTGCGGCGCATCTTAACTGCGCAACTGGCATGGTATTAAAGTGGAGAAATTTCGATTTCAGGTCATAAATTCTTTTCGAATTTCCATCCGTGTACTCGGGTAGACAGTAAATATACCTCGCACACAGGTGCGCAAACAATATACGCAGAGGTCAGCATTTGAGAGAGGACGTGCAGTTGGGCTCAAAGAATCCGGTTGGTCTAATCGGCGAATTGCTCGACATTTGGATATGAGCGATGCCACTATTAGACAATGTTGGCAGGAATGGGTGAACCATGGCGGAACACGGCGTCAAGGAAACGGTTGGCCTAGAGAAACGACAGAACCTGAGGACCAAGCAATCGTCAGTGCGGCACCCGCAGCTCCAGATTCATCATCATCATCTATCGTACGTGCAACTGGGGCTTCAGTGACCAAAAGGACCAATCATAGGCGGCTCAGAGAAAGGGGACTGAGTACACGGGGCCCATTGCGCCGACTACCATTGACCTCTGTACACCGACAAGCCCATTTGCAGTGGTGCCAGGCACATTCGACCTGGAATGTCACTAACTGGAGTAGAATTGTCTTTAGTGATGGGTCCCGCTTTGAATTGAACCCCAATAACCAGCGAATACGTGTCTGGAGACGCCCCGGACAGTGATGGAATACCAACCTGACTGTCTTCCGCCATACGGGCCGACAACCACGAGTGATGGTCTGGGGTACCATTTCAATTCACAGCAGGACCCCTTTGGTTGTCATCCACGGCACCCTTACAACACAGCGGTACGTCGACGATATTCTACGCCCCGTTGTGTTGCCCTTCATATCACGCCATCCTGGGCTTATATTTCTTAAAGATAATGCCCACCCGCACACGGCGAGAATTTCTACTGCTTGTCTTCGTGCTTGCCCAACGCTACCTTGGCCAGGAAGGTTGCCGGGTCTCTCCCATTGATCACGTTTGGAGCATTATAGCAGGGCTCCCCAATCAGCTCGAGATTTTGACGATCTAATGCGCCAATTGGACAGACTTTGACACGATATCCCGCAAGAGGACATCCACCACCTCTATCAGTCAATGCCAAGCCGAATAACTACATGCATAAGGGCCAGAAGTGGAACAATTTGTTATTGACTTTTTCACATTGTGAAGCTCTTTCTCTTGAACTAATCATCCAGTTTTTCTCAAATTGTAATCATTTGTTTGTCTGGACATGTACATCACATCTACCGATTTCCGTCTCATTCGGATAACTCGGAGAGTATGAACTACGTGTATCATGTTACCGAACAACTCGGGATACAATTTAAATTTGAAAAGTGATGGATACAGACGAGATTGATAGTAAAATATCCTTTGTGCCTATTTATCTGTTATTCTGTATGACACGATGTCTCTGCCAATGCACTTGATGCGCTAACGATCAATTAAGTAATGATTATTCCGTCAACGATAAATCGCTACCTGTTAAACGTTGTAACTGCGCAGTCTAGGGGAACCATCTAATACTAGGAAATATGACACATTTCCCAAGTCATAGAGAAATCTGTAGATAGGAAAACGTCATTACTTTCGGTTTGTAAGTATGTAAATTTAATAGTTAGTGGCTCATACAGAAGAAGAAAGGAAAAACGGTTAGGAAAAAAATAACTTCAAATGTGCCAGTAATTTTTTCTCTCCTTAGACCTTAGGAAAAATCTGATTTAACTCAGAATTGTATTTTCATAAATATTTCACTTTAGTGACAAACCATGAGTTCAAACTTTCTCGTAGAGCATTTAAAAATGTACATTCCCTTCGATTTGTCCAGCTGAAGATGAACTGGATCACGTTTCTCATCGGTATCAGTTGTGAAAAAATATAACTTTTTGTCCCTCCCCCTTAATTTGCGCCCCTTGCGCCCCCCACTTGTCCGTTTTTTTAAGTTCAGTCCTTAAGTTTGTAAGGTATACACAAGATTCGATTCACAAGAATCGAACTTTTGAGTAAATGAATTAAAGAAGCTGCTTTAGATATGCTAATTTCGGCATACGCGCTTAGTATAAATACCATGCAGCGTCATTAATTAAAAAAAGGTGATTAAGGTTGAAAAGGTGTTATCCTGCGCTAGTGCTTAGCAGGCCCGAAGTTTACGTGGCAGTACTGCTGGTTTGACTTACTGTTTGTGAGTATTCGAAATGTGTATTTCTATTGAATGATATTATATATATTCCGTACAAGTAGTACGTATGCTTATTGCTGTAAAAGCCAATTATATGTGCAACGAATTCAATAAACATATTTCAAGTTAAACTGTGTTTGTATAAAATACAAATAGAGTGCCCCCCTTAGTAAATTCTCTATAAGTTTTCAGTTCCTAATATTTTCTTGCTTTTTTCACTCTTTCTTTGATGCAGAGGTAACAAAACTGTTCTCCCCTCGATTTTGGAAAAAGACTTCACAGGGTTCGGAGTCGAACTCAGCTAGGTGCCATTGCAATTCTAAGCGATCACCCCCAGAAGGCTCGTAGTCTCCTCCTACACACACACCACGTTAGAACATTCCGAGCTACGGATTTAACACGCCCATACCCGACGTAGACACAAAGGAATTCAGTGGCGCTTTTCGAGATTCGATCTGATCTCCCTCAGTCCGAAGTCCAACGCGCTAACGACTTGACTGTTTGGGTGGCATGAGTTCATGTTATTAAAGAATACTACGTATCGTTAACACTACCATGGACTTAATTCTAAGTCTGTCTGTGTGAAATCGTATGAAGAGTATACGTTTACAACACAATTTATTCTATACAATAATTGTTATACATAATTATTCTATAATCACATATTCAGTTGTAAATACAATGATCATAAGAGTTTAAAATTATTAATAACTGGAAATAATATCCGCATTCAGAGTCTAATACCATATATTCGAATTCAGAGTCTTATACCAAAAATCCGGTAACTTTTATGTCTTCCATATTAATTGTTTTTAAACAGAAGATAAAACAAAAAAATATTCACACTATTTTAATGAGAAATAATGACACTTCATGTTTGTTCATTTCATTTAAATAAAAGATAATTTTTCAAGAATAAATATTTTTTACACGAAATAGTATTTTACATTAAAAATTACAGCGTCTTTACAGAATGAAACATATTAAGGATTATTTTATTTGCTATTACATTTATCCCCTCTCTCAATATGTTTTTTAAAATCCATAGAAAAGAAGAAAAATTTAAAGAGAAGTTTAAACTGAGTGTAATATCGCAAGATGTCGAAAGAATGGTGAAGACTGAAATTATCGGAAATATTTTTATGGTCGTGAAAAAAAAATATCCATCAGTAATATTTTTTGGGGGGCATCGAGAAAGCAATCGATTCCCAGTTTTGGTTAGTTTTTCTCTGTTACCGAAAATTGTGGTTGGTACTTCATAAGAAGTTCGAATATTTCTGCTACATAATTCCTATTCCTTTCTTAATACATTAAAAATATAATCAAGTATAAAAAAGTTACTATCTATATATTTAAATTGCTAAGCCGACTTTTCGGGCAGTCTGTGAGAGAAAACTAATGCCTCAATTCACTTCATATTGGTCTTAAACGAAATATTGTAATCTGTAGATTTCTCAAATTTGGTTTTTGTAACCGCAATTTCTATTAATTAGAGATAATTTAGAATTAAAAATTGATTTCTTCGCATGCTCAGTTCCATATTTGAATCTGTCTTTAGAAAATCACTGTTTTTGCGCATGCTCTGTGACATGTTTTAATGATAAACACGTTTATTCCGAGGAGTCTCTCTATATCTCTCTCTGCCGTTTTTATTTTATGATAATTATGTTTGTGAAATATAACATTAAACCTCACAGAAATTGTTTATTTCGCGCTGTTTAATTAGCGATAATTTACAATGGAAAAATTACTTTCTGCGCATGCTCAGTGACATTTTTAAATCTGGCTTTATATACACACTAAGCACGAGTCCGCTTAAACGCATTAATTTGTTTCTGCGCATTTTTATGATTTTCAACATTTGGCAATGATGTATTGAGTATAATTTGTATATTAGTATACATTTATTTACTATCTAGCCGTCATGTTTTGAAGGGTATCAACTAGTAATATATAATATTAAGGGAAATTTTAAGGGAAAAATAAAAGCATTAACCCTAAAATCATGCAAAAAATTAAGCTAATTACAACAAATTGAAATAAAATAAATTTGAAAGGGTTTTTAAAAAGTCCTAAAACTGTAATAATATTGTATGTTTTATACTTTCTGGATACGGTATGAATATACTGTTGTAAACAGCTTATTGATAATAATGGATACAATTCCATAAGGGTCCGAGGTAGCCTAGTAATAGCGCTTTGGGCATTGAACTAGCTGTGCTCGGTTCGAACACATAAGGTGGCCACTAAATTACTTCGTGTCAAGGCCGAACATGAGCACGTTAAATCCGTAGGCAGGAAATTCCTTTCATTAGGTCAGGGAGGGTGGGAAGAGATACGATTTCACTAGAGGTCTCCCCTGTGGGTGTTCCGTCAAAATTAAGCGAAATGTTTAAATAGTTAGTTTTTTTCCTCTGCGACAAAATTTGTATATGCACTACCAACTGCCAGCAACCCTGGCAAACGCCATAAAATTCCTTCGTGCCTAGGCGGGATATGGACTCGTTAAATCCATAGAATGGAAAGTCCTTCATGGTAGCTCTGTCAAAAGTTAGGTGACACCAGTCTAAATTATACTAAAACCCTTGTAGTGCCTTTGTGAATCGTAGCCGCAAGCTTATATGGACATAGTCTGGAATCCTCGCATAAGTAACAACAACAGCATAGTGTCATGAAGATGAATCAAATAAAAGAAATCTTTCAATTTATTTTCCCAGTTACAACAAAACTTGTATGCCACCTATAGATTACAAGCTACGCTCCAGCATAAAATAAATTAAACAGTATGTGAGCACGGAAGATGTGTATGAAGACAATAGAAGTTAGAAAATACTGTGCCCAGCGTGAACAATGCGGTGAAAAATGCTGTAGTAAATTTCTTAGAGTTCAGTAAAATTAGTAATAGGAATAGCGTAATGATATGCACTTTATTAAATCACTTTCAATTTGCTCTTGTTAAAAAGTAAACTATTATCCTTGAAAGTAATAAAATTGTTCAAAAAAATAGTCTTTCTCTTGTAGAAGTTTTGAATATTTAACATGAATTAGGTAACAGTTTCCGTTTAAACTAAATGAATCGAATAAGAATACGGAGAAAGCAATCGATTCCAAGTTTTGGTTCGATTTTTTTTTTCTGTTACAGGAAGTTTTCGTCAGTTCTTTAAAAGTAAAGTTCCAATAATGCTGCCAAATTATGACTATTATAATCTAAATCCTCTTAGAAAGAGCTCATTGATAAACATGACGCACTTTCGTAAAATTACTTAATCAAACAAAATATCTCTGTTAATTGTCGTTCCAGGTCCAGCAAAACTTGCCTGTGAGCTGTAAATCGCCAACTACATTCTACCACAAAGGAAAGTCTATTTATTTGATTTATTACCCGGCTTCTATCGGGATTCAGTTTCTGTTATTACTTTTTCAATGATTAGCGTCATGTTATGATGTCCTAAAGTTATAACAATACTTGAACAAATTAATTTCGTTTTTTCAGTAATAAAACATTCATTTTTTAACTAATTTGTTATTTTAATACTTGCCAGTACACAACATTTTTGTTTCTTTTTTATCATCTGCGACAATGTATAATTCTCATTGATTCCTTGCTCTAGACACTCCCATATATAGCTGACTATGCGAAAAACAGTCTTATGTCAGTTCCAGTCCCGTGCTCTTTTCTTTTTGTGCATTTTAAAGCATTAATTTACAGCTAGTCAATAATGTTTGAATGGATTTATTATTACAGAAAAATAATCAATAATGTTTGAATGGATTGAGAACACTTTCAATATTAAAACACAGCAAATCTGATAATTATTATAGAAAAAGTATATACACATATTTCTTGCTCGGAATTCTTCCTCAAAACTAAATCGTCTGCTACGTTTCAATGCCACTTTCAGACTGTTTTAATTAGAATAAACACGTATTTCATGATTGTAAACCTTTCTCAAAACTAAATCGAGTGCTATGTTTCAATGTCACTTCAGTTTTATAAATCTTCAAACATAATTCGGGAATGGAACATCGTAGCGGGATGAAAATGGTTATATTCATCCTGATTTTCCAAGAACATTAAACCGTGTAAATTTCATCAAGGTAAGGGTCACGGTTCTTGAGTTTTTGTGACTCACATATACAGACACTATCAATTTCCCGTTTCAGCTTTATATATAAGATGTGAACAACGAATAAATCTATAAAGATAGTATAAGATGTTAGGAAATACGTTTAGTCATGTGAACAATAAGTAAAGAATGTAATATATTTGTTAAGTTCTATAAAATGAGTAAGAGGAATAGCATAATGATATGCAGTTCATCACATTATTATCCACTTACTTTTATTGAAGAGTAAACTATTATCCCTCGAAGTAATGTAATTGCGCCATAAATAAGTCCATCTCTTGTTCGAGTTCTGGACATACAATAGAAACTGGGTCAAGTAATTTCCGTTTAAAGTAAATTAATCGAATAAAAACACCGAGAAAGCAATCATTTTCGAGTTTTGTTTAGTTTATTTCCGTTACAGGAAATTTTCGTTAGTTCTTAGGAAAAAAAAAGACTCCAATAATTCTGAAAAATGAATATTATTCTATTTTAAATCCTATTACAAAGAACTTATTGATAAACTGGAAACAATTTTTAAGAAATTAATTAATTTATAAAAAATTTATCAATTGTTAGTTGTTCCTGATTCAGAAGAGCTTGTATTTGAGATAAAGAATGAGAGCTACACTCTGCAATAAAATAAACTAAATTGCATGTGATCTAGGGATGCTACATCGACAACAAAACATCGATGCGTTGAAACATCGATATCCAATATTAAAACATCGATGCTAATAAAACATCGCCCAAAAAATATCGATGTTTTTAAACATTGATGTTTTAGAACATCCATTTTTTAAAACTGGTTTAGTAACCTCTAACATTAGTGTTACTTCGGTTAGTTTTTGAGGGGGGGGATTAATTTTACTCTCTGATTGGGCTGAGACAAATGACAAAAACGTAGTTGCTAGAGTCAGAGCATATCACAGAATTTCCATCATGCATTTTATTACTTTTACCAGAAAACTCAGGAAGAACTTATTTCTTTAAAAACAATTGATAGGACCAAAGCCACAAAAAAATCCGTGATGTTTTCTAATTTAAATTGGCTGAATGTGAAAAATTATTATAATATTTATTTACAAGTTGGAGTATAATTTACTTCCAGGAGGCTTAAATAATTTAGTAAAAAAATCTGAAGTTGTTACATTTAACAAGATTTTAAAACCCGCGTCTTCAATAATTGAAATCAGCTGAGAATGTCTACAAATCATGTAAAGAATAGCTTGAGAAACTTTGCTGTGACTATCTCCACCAAATTTTTTTATTATGGGGCTTTTTCATTGAAAAAAAAACATCGAGCACAAAACATCGATGTTAAAAAAAATCGGCTTCAATAAATCGATGTTTAGAACATCGATGTTTTTTTTATCAAAACATCGAACATCGACATAGATGTCGCATCCCTAATGTGAATCTGGAGAATTCTATGAAAGTAATAAGACGTTAGGAAATATTTTTCATGATGTGAAAAGATTCATCATAATGAGTAGCATAATGATATTCACTTCCTCATCATATTTATCATTCACTTTTTTTGAAAAGCAAACTGTTATCCTTGAAAGTAATAAAACTGCTCACTAAATAAATCCATTTCTTGGAAAAGTTTTGGATATTCAACAGAAAGTAGGTCAAGTAATTTCCATTTTAATTAAATGAATCGAATGCGAATTCGAGAAAGTCATCGATTGCAAGCTTTGTTTAGGCTTTTTTCTGTTAGTAAAAATTTTCGTAAGTTCATGAACTAAAAAAAAATATTATGTTTTAAATCTCGTTATAAAGAGCTTACTCATAACCTGGACATAATTTCATAAAAAATAATTCATTAAACAAATGTTTTAATAGTTAGTTTTCTAAGTTGCTACAAAACTTGTATATGAACTTCCGATCACCAGTAATCACCAACTGCCGATCACCAGCCGAAAACTAGCATAAAAGAAGTTAAGTTTAATCTGAGCACCGCAGAAATCTATAGAGATAATAAAATAGGTTCGGAAATATTTTGCATGTGTGAACAGAGTCATTATAATGAATAGCATAATTATATTCCCTTTATCATGTTATTTTACATTTTCTTTTATTCAAAGATGAATTATTCAAAAATTGAAATTAAAAAATTTGTTTACTAAATAAGTTTATCTCTTATAGGAGTTTTGGACATTGAACAGGAATTTTCGGGACGGTACCACGAGCCGCTAACGGTTTGGGTGTTGTAGATCCGCAAGGATACTCGACTTCGCGAGATTTAAAAAATCCCGAGGAGAACGGGGCGATAAGGTTTCCGTCACGTGACGATCTCTCCGTATCACGTCATACCGCTGAAGACTTCCCTAAAAACCTTCCTAAGGCTTTTGTTAGTCCTGGAGAACTATGTTCTGCCAAATACAAGCCAAACAAATTAAAATTGGGGCGCAGGTTTCAAATTTCTCGTGAAGGCCATGACGTCACCGAAACCACCGTACAAATGTATTGTTTTTTCGGCACTTTGCCGGCAAAAAAAATAGCACAACAAAATTTACACAAAAAATAGCATAAACAAAATGTTCGTTGTTCCAGTTACAGCGACGCTTGTATGTGAGCTATGTTTCATTAACTACACACTAACATAAAGTAAATTAAACCAAGTGTGAGCACCGGAAACATCTATGAACATAATAAAGAAGTTAGTAAATGTTTTTCATGGTGTGAACAGTCGTTATAAGGATTAGCATATCGATATCCACTTCATCATAATATTTTCCATTCACGTTTATTGAAAAGTAAACTATTGAACTTGAAAGCAAAAAAATTGTTCAATAAAATAGTGCATCTCATGAAAAAGTTTTGGACATTCAGCAGAAACTAGGTCAAATATTTTCTGTTTAAATTAAATGAGTCGAATACGAATTAGAGAAAGCAATCGATTTCAAGTTTTGGTTAAATTTTTCCTGTTACTGGACATTTTCGTCAGTTCTAGAAAAGAAAAGTTCCAATGATTCTGCAAAAAAAATATTTTTATGTTCTAAATCTCGTTATTAAGGGTTTATTGATAAACTGGATATATTTTCATAAGAATTAATTCATGCGTTTCCAATCGATTGCAAGTTTGGTAGTGTTTAATACAGGGAATTTTCGTCACTTATTTGAAACAAAATTCAATAATTCTGCAAAATAATTATTACTCAATTCTAAATGAATTAAAAATTATTTTTTTAAATTGAAAATGCAGTGTATTTCCTTGAAAATGGTTTGTTTTATTCTCGTTTTCCTTGCAGATTTCTTTTTTATGGGTAAGATATATAAAACAAATAGATATTAATTTACAAAATAAAAGTTTGATTTATTTCTTTTTTTAATAATATTTAGTGTTTATGAATTTACAATCTGTTTTGTATAGTTTAAAGTATTTTAAAATGGGACTCTCTATTTAACGAATTTTCCATATAAAGAACTTTTTTTTTGGATTTAGTGACTTCGTTAAATAGAGGCCCGACTGTTTTGTTTAATTAATGAGTTGTTTTTGAAATAGTTGTAGATCACAGCTACACTCTCGCGTAAAATAAATTAAATTATATCGGAGCACGGAAGTATTCTACGAAGGTAAATACTATAAGAATAAGTATTTCAGAAACAATTAATTAATATATAGATCATCAGATACACTCTAGCATGAAATTCCTAAATAAAAAAGAAATTAGGAACTATTTTGCCTGATGTGAGTCGTTATTAAGAATAGCATAATGATATTCACTTCATATTATTTTCACTTTACTTTTATTGAAAAGGAAACTATTTACCCTGAAAGCAATAAAAATTGTTCAATAAAATAGTTCATAGCTTGTAAAAGTTTTGGACATTCAACAGAAACTAGGCCAAGTATTTTTCGTTTAAATTAAATGGGTCGAATGAGAATTCTAGAAAACTCTATCCAAACTGCATGCTGGAAAGTGGAACCCAAAGAACGGGAGAGAAAAAAAATTAAAACTGAGCACTTTTTCGAGATATCCGATTATATTCCCAAGAGCTTCGACCACCCCAGCAGGATCTGATTACTAGTAAGCAAAAGCAATCCCATTTCCCAAAATCGCGATCCATTTCCGAGAGCAGTTTATCCGGCTGTTATCCGGTAATCGGAACCGTGGGGTAATTGAGTGGGGCTAACATGCCATTCTTGAATAACGAAAAACTGGATCTAATGCGCTAACCTACTGAAAACAATTACATAAAGATGATTAGGAGATTTCCACAACATTAATATCTGATGGATTCACATTTGTATTTACGTTCAAATTTAGGTTTCGCGAAGTATTTGCATTTGAAAGGTATTATTTTAAAGAAATGTTTTATGAAAGGAAAGATTATTATTATTATTATTTTTAATATACGAGAATGTCTTCAACGTCTGATTTTTTTTATATAGTATTCGTAGTATCATTTATATTTATAAATTATCGAAGAATTTACATAGATGTAGTACACGAAAAATTTAACATTTGTATTATTATATTAGTATTATATAATTACGAACAAATATTTTCTCCAATCACCGAATACATGTTTCGAAATTCTTGTTGCTGTTTAACTTTTCTGAAAGCTTCCAGTAAATAGAGATTGAAAATTTTCATCCAAACACACCTCATGTCAAGTTTTACTAATTCCTGAATTACAAAAAAGCCATATTAATAAGCTTTTATTATAAAAAGTAATTTTATTAAAACATCTATTACTAAAGACAGTAAACGTTAAAATGTTCAAAGGGCAGAGAATTAAACAAATAAGTATTCTGGTATTTTTAAATCGAATATATATTTTAAATATTTCATGACATAAACGTATATTTTTAGTTGGCTTTCTTTTAAGTTTTTTTTTTCCTTAAATTTTATGACGGACTAATTTAATATACACTTATGGGCATCCAAAATGCAACACCAAGATGGAAGCAACCAAACAGCATAAAATTTGCATCATGCGTATAGCGCGAAGGAATATGCAAAAGATAACGATTGCCGAGCACGAGCACATCATGGGCGGCTGCAGGACTCCTGACAAACTGTATATAAAGACAGGTAAGATAGTCGTTTTGAAGAACGTAAATTGTGCTCTTGGGCGATTTTTTGCATGTGCAACTTCAGTATGTGTAGGAGAAAAACGAGAGCATCATTCGATCACGTTTCGGAGTTCGACCGGGGCAGAATCGTTGCATACCGAGATTGCGGATTATCCTTCCGAGAAGTCGGTCATCGTGACGGACGTAACCAAATCACAGTCATGCGAATAATCAGTGGATGCAGGAGGGAAAAACTGACCGACATAAGCGATTGCATTATCGCACCACTCCACGGGAAGATGGCCAGCAGTATATATTGTGCGTATGGCACAGATGGAGCGCAGTGCCACATCCGTATCCATAGCATAACGAATACAGTCTGTAATGCAACAATCGGTGTCCGCACGAACAATACGACGTCGTTTTTAGCACAGTGGATTGTCCGCTAGGCGTCCATTGCTTCGCTTACCTTTTACTTTAAACCACAGGCGTTTGCGTTTGCAATGGTGCACTGAACGACGGAGATGGAATTCCGAATGACCTGACGTGTTTAGGGATGAATCACGCTTCTGACTGCAAAAGCACAAAGATCGGATTACAGTTTGGAGACACCGTGGAGAGAGGCTGATTAACTGTTGTGTTGGTGCTGTACCGTAGTTAATAATACGACAAGTCTTTGTCTTCAATTACTTTACTATGATATGTTAAACATACTA
Source organism: Dolomedes plantarius (assembly GCA_907164885.2). Classification (NCBI taxonomy): domain Eukaryota; kingdom Metazoa; phylum Arthropoda; class Arachnida; order Araneae; family Dolomedidae; genus Dolomedes; species Dolomedes plantarius. The sequence continues at coordinate 22,035,935 of OU015496.1, read as the reverse complement.
CGACTATAACATTTAAAGCAAGTATGTACAGCGAGTCAGAATATATACAGTTAGATAGTCAGGATAGCTTCGGGTTCAACGACAGCGCTGGCCTATCAGGCCTGTCTGACCAGGAGAGCTCCGTCTCCCTGGCACTCAAAAACAGATCTCTGCCTTGTGGACTATTGGCGTCTTCTTTTATACTGTCGGAGAATTCAAAGGGATTTCTCTGGCGTTTGAAGTGCTGGTAAGTGTTCGAAGTTTATGGGATTCTAAATGTCACTATAGTGTCAAAAATCTCAAGCGCCATCGAACCACTCTGGGATTTATGTGTTCTATAACGTCGAAATCGCCCATTACAAGGACTTTATGGCCTCTTATCCTAGAGTTTATGAGACCACCCAGATCAACAGTTCGCCGATAGATGACATGTTGAGGGGTAGGAACGGGGCATAATATATTCATATAAATACTAATTTCATGTAGTAATTGAGACAGTGTCACAGTGCTGCACCCGGTGTTGTGGTGTGGGGTGATATTAAATTCCACTCCCGCACCCCTCTAGTACGCATTACCGGTACACTGACCATCTGGCGCTATATCTCTGCGGTTTTGCAGCCTGTTCTCCTTCCTTACTTTCAGGGTTTGCCTGCGGCCACGTTTCAAGAGGACAATGTGAGAACACCCGTTGCACGCAGTGTTGAAGATTTCTTCTGAGGCCACCAGATTGCATTATTATCCTGACCAGCCTGTTCTCCAGATCTATTGTCCATCGAACATGGCAGGTCAATGATTGGACTTTCCTAACCCGGCAGCATATTACCATTCCTTACATGAATTCACGCCATTACATCGTTTGGCGGCTGCTGAATGCTCAATTGTGTTTACATCGGTATTTGTGTATTTGGTGCGCTGATGCTTATGAAAGCATATCTGTTTTTCAAGAATCAAAACTTCCATCACTATTTTTGGTAATTTTTAGAAGAGTATTTATAATTTTTATTTTTTAAGAGTAAGGTTAAAAAACTAAATTGTGCAAAACAGCAAAAAATACATAATTTACATCTTGCAATTAAGATTTTAATTTAAAAAAATAAACAAAATTTTAAAAAAAATCAAAATTTGAATTTAAAAATAAATAAAGCTTTCATTTTTTTAATTCAACATTTAAATTTTAAAAAAAGAAAATACCTTTCCTTCTTTTTAATTCAACATTTAAATTTAAGAAAAAATTCAATTTTGAGTAATATTTACTCTATTTTATTCTACTCCTAAAATTTTACAGTGAAATTTCTACGGAAATTGGTAATTTCTTAAAATTTTCCATGCACAATAAAGAAATATGAAGGCATTTATGGCGAAAATTTCTTTTACAAATACCTTGCCACTTTAAATTACATTTACATTAATAGGTGGCGCCACTTAAAAAAAATTCACATTCCTTGTAAAATATGGTGTAAAAAATATATAAAGATGAAAGCAACTAAGAAATAGATTTTATCTCATTTAAAATACGCTTAGGATCAAATATAATACAATTATCGAAATGAAAGCAACTAAGAAATATATTTTAGCATTTATCTCATTTAAAATGCGCTTAGGATCAAATATTATGGCACTTGCCGATGCAAACTCAATTGACCAATCAGCAGCCGCCAAACGATGTCATGGCGTAAATTCATGTAAGGAATGGTAATATACAACCCGGCATGCCGCGCCCGCGGGTACAACAGATAAACTTTGGCTACGTGAGGAGTTAGCATGGGTTGCCATTCCCCATCCAAAGCCTCTTTCAGTCAATACCGTGGCGTCTCGCCGAGGTTATTGACAGACGTGGAGGCAACAGTCTTTACATATTTTCTCGTATTCCTCAAAGAAGGTTGTTTTTCCGATCAATTATCATTGATACTATCTGTAATCTCTGGAATAAATTTGATTTTTAATATGTCTTGTCCTTGGTATTACATTTTGGATGGCCAGCAATGTAATAGGATTTCACAATAAAGTATTTTATCTCTGAGTATTATATAAGTGAGCTAAAAAAACATATTGGTTTATTTTTAACCTTAAATTTATAATGATTAGATTCTACCATGGTAAAATTCGAAGTATTTGGGAACCTTCTGATAAGTTTCAGGCATAAAATATTCTAGTAACATAAAACTGATATTTCTGTGTATTCGGGCATTAGCTGTACATTTCTTGATAACTTCTACCTCTAGTCTAGAAATCCGAGTTATTGATTATACTTATTCTTTTGAACATAATCTCATTATTAATCTGAAATCGCCCATTAATAAAATCGACCTTCTTTTATTGCTATTATTCATGAGGCTAATAGTATGTAATAAAAGCTTCCATCCACGTGTAGTCCTTTCCTCGAAATTACATTATTACATTCCACGTACAATTTTATATAACCTTACCATCAAATGAATGTTGAGCGAAAGTCATAACTTTTTTACTTAGTAGAAAATTTATGTCGACACTTTCACTTCATTTCGTCGACACAAAATGAAGTGAAATGCATTAGGCAAGTTTCTAACAAAAATAAAGACTAATAAATTATGCCCTTAAAAATAAATTCAAAGATTCGGGTAATAATGGTTTTTCGCTCCAAACTTTTTCAATCAGCCATGCATTTTTCGAGACATTAGCCTTTTAGTGAATAATATTCTATTCAATCAACCCCACTGCCGATTTAAATTGGCGTATTTACTTACAAGGAGACATCAAAACAATTTTTTTTAAAATTATTTATGTAATTTTTCTCACTCAAAAGATTTACTGCCCAGTGACTAAAGTTGTAAATAATATATACATTTTGTAAATAATATATATATTTTGTAAATAATATATACATTCAAAACATTGAACTATATTGAGCTAGAATTTTGAACACACATTATTTGGAATTTTGAAAGCAACGAGTTTAGACAATAATTAATTCTCAGTGATTGGGAAACAAAATAGTCTTTTTCTAAAATTTTGTTTCCGATTTCCTAACGAATTTTACTTATTCTCATGAATTTCTTCTTCTTTCCATCTGAAGTTTTCAGATAATTATATTCATTGTATTTTACTGACCAGCAAATTAAACCGTGAAGAATGATAGAATTTAACTCTTTGTTATCATCACTGCCCACGCTCTATGTAAATATCAATGTAGCGCCAATGAGATTTTGACAAGTTGATCTTGAACAGCAAAGATAATGTCAGACATAGCAACAGATTAGAAATATAGAAGAGGAGTTTTTTCATCATGTCCTAAATTGTAACATAATTTTCTTAGTTCTTTACTCAGGGACGTACAACAATGTATTAGTGGTACAAGAACAATATGTTAAAGAAAGAAAAAAAATAATCAGCTGCTGACTTAGCATAGTGTATAACGTTTTCGCCTTCTACACCGTGGGCTTCGGTTTGATTCCGGAGCCTTTTATGGGCTCCAGAAGACTTGTTATCTGCGGTAAATTTAGCCTACCGCCTAAAATACCAACCCCTTCTCGAAAAGGAAACTGCGAAAATACCCCTATCCATCGTCGAGGTCACCATCTGTGTAAAAATAAATTATCTCTGTGTATATGTTTATCGTTCTGTATATTGTCTTCTCTCACTTCATTTGTACTCCGAACTCCAGAGTTGGGACATGGTAGGCCCCAGGGACATAAACAACAACAAAAAAAATCAATCGGATTTGACCTCAGTTTATAATTAAAAAACAGTTTACAATAAAAGTATATTTAATGACTATATGGTAAATACTCTTCCCCCTTTTATAAGCACACATATTTGAAATCCCAGTATTTAACCAGAAGTTTACCATCTTCTCATTTCATAATCAACACGATTTTGTCGGGCTTCAATTCTCTCTTCTTCCCACAGTGGCAGACGATTTATCTCTTTTACTCGTTCTTTATCGATCATTGCTTTGAGCAACAGTAAAAAGCATTATTTTCTTCACTCATCCTAGACATAACAGCCGTTGCGAGATACTTTTCGAGCATTGTGGCAGAAAACTGATCTTAGACAAACGAGTAAATTTTAAAGTTAGAGAGACACTTCGACAATTTTTTTAGGAAAGGCTAAGTTATTCAAATCTCTACATTCATACAACTGAAGATACAAGTAAATGAAGATGTGAAGTCACAATTTTTTAGAAATAATTCATTTTAGGTGTTGTTAGCATAGATTATGAAGGTGTCATGTATCTATCCATTACATAGCTTCAATGAATATTTAACAAGAGCAATAGTTCTTAACATTTACCAATGGATATTCAATGATGCTACTTGAGATATAAACACGTAACACCTTCATCCATGCAAAAATAAGCTACCTTTGAAAAATTATGCCGTTACACCTTCCGTTATTATCTCTCTCCATAATGTTACAGATTATTATAGTAAGCAGGATCAATAGATTTTCCCGCAAAACCTTTCGATAGTAAGTGCTGAAAAATGAGAAGTGCGTTACCCTCTGATTGTAACCACCAGTCAAAGTTTGTTCAATCGTATATTCGGGAAATAACATGTCAAAATGTCTGCTTTTATCAGATAATATTTTCAGTCAATCATTTTAACCGACAGTAACCACCCGGGAGATATAAATCGAAACAATTTACGTCTTTTGGGAAAATTTATAATAGATATCAATCATACTGTGACTGAACATTACCTGACTGAAAACATTAAATCGTATAATATAAAATCCAAAGCTAGATTTGTCGCAAAAGGATATTATTTCCCTTAAGGATACTGTAGACTACGCTGTACCGTTATTACTGCTCCATAGGGAACGAATACAGTACAGCTTAACATTTTACTCTACATAATGCAATCAAAATTTTATTTACCGCAAAGTGAGCTTACACATCGCTTTAATTTTTTTTCCAGTCCTGGAAAATAAATCTAAATCTTGTAGAAATAAAATACCAATGAATTAGAAAGGAGATAAACTTAAAGATTTATTTGAAGTGTTTACGCTCTACCTTTACACGACAATTTTAACTTAGATAAGAATGAAGGAAATGTTCAAGGTTTATTGCCTAATACTGATGAGTTAATACCGCATTATTTGACCTTGCAGATCTCCAATTCCCGTGTTAAATATCAGGAATTTAAATGCCGGGTAATAATCCTGTTATTTTAATGATTGCAGATTAGCAAAGGCATAGATTTGAATGATGTTACATGCATCTGAAAATTAATATTCTAATGCAGTGTACAAAATCTACGATATTAACATTTTTCAAATGATTTTAAATTTTCAACAAAGGAAACTAATGTTTTAATGTCATAACAATATTCGCAAACGTATATATCTGTTTGTGTGTGTGTTTTATGTATATTTATGCACATGTTTATAAAATTAAGACTGTTAATTCTTTTTCAAATTAATTTACATTTCACAAAAATAATCTAATATTTCAATGCCCGGAGAAAAATGTAACATCAGATTAGAAAGTGTTTTTTTTAACAACTGTTTTCAGAAGCAGGAAATAGAATGAAATGTATTAATTTTCTACCGTGTTATTTAAATTATGCGAAGAGTAAAATTATAACACTGACTTCAAGATCCGTGAGGTCAGCTGACGTCAACGCTTTAACTCTCTTGCGTAAATTCGCATTTTCAAGGACAGGAGGGATATTAAATAACTGACAAGCAATTTATTCTAAATTTAAAGAGCTTGGATTGCAAAAATAAAATTAGCCTTTGACAGGAGATAATATGCTTTACTTCTAAATTATTAATATTATACATTTCTTAATAATTATGTGTTAAGCTACTATTTGAAGCTATATATTGAAGTTTCCATCAAGAGTTTAAAAATGTTTTATTGGACTGATGGCGTAATTTAAGATATGTTTACGCTCAGTATTAATATAATATTTTAAATATTGGTTTATTAAAAACATCTATAAAGATTTTCACTATGGATATATCAAAAGTTGTTTGAATTTTAACAATCTTAGATTAATAGAAAAAGTAAAAAATTTCTTCAAGACGATATAATTAAAAATATAAAAAAAAGAATAAAAGAAACATAATTAATAAAAAGAAAAATAATAGATTTCCATATTTTATATCAAATCATTGATCTTATGTCTGACTCTTGTATACCAGCCTAAAAATTCTACGAGGTACTTATTTCAACTGGGTGATAAAATGTTGATTTTCAGTCCAGGAATTATAATATATCTTGTGTCTGATGTAGAACTGACTGTTCAGACACACACACACTATATATATATATATATATATATATATATATATATATATATATATATATATATATATATATTGTTACGGGGAAGTAAGCGTAACATTTGAAATAAATTAGAGAAGGAAAATAATGAAATACAAAGAGGCAAGCGCGAACAGACGAAGTTTAAGGGGATAAATATACGGGGAAGACTGCAATGAGGATTGATCAACACAGGAGATGAATAAGCGATGGACTTAGCTAGATTCTAAAGAAGTAATATGTGAAAAGGCAATTATGGGATGAAAAGAGGCGTCGCAAGGTGAAGTCTAGGTGGAGAAGCAATTAATGGTAGAAAAGGTACAGCACAGAAAAGAGATTGCAGATGGGGAGAATATATGACTTAGCCAAAAAATAAGGTGAACGAAAACAGATGTAGTTCCTGGAACACGGGGAAAGAGCCATGGGAACGGAGGAAGATATACGGATGGGCGGAGAAAGAAAGGTCCCCCAAAAACGTAATTAAACCAATGAAAGAAGGAAAAGGATTTTGAGAGCCAATGGCGAAGAAAGGCGTATCAAAGCGAAGGAGGAATAACGAGGGGAAGTAAGAGATATTAATGAAGGAAATAGAAAAAAGAGAGCAGATCAGATGATGCGGGTATCCTAAAAAATTATTACGACCGAGGAGCATCAAGGACGAACACCTAGCCCGTAGTTAAAGGCATGAACCGACGAGTTAACTTCGAACGAGAAAGCTCGAGATGAAACTCATATCCAGCGTATTATAAATGAATATAGCTTGACGCTTTATTTGCACCGATGTCCCCAAAGAGTAAATACTAGGCAGTGACTAACATCGAGATTAGTTGATTCTGTGAAAGAATTTAGCCGGCCGACAACGTGTAAGCAGAGTGCCCCATCCCAAGAATCGAATCGCCTGAACAGTATGACCTACCGTATGGTACAAGCTGAATTTACGGACCTTGGAAGCGTGCCTCAACAATAGAACGGGTTTGAAAGGAGGATTCCAAGACGACGCGAGCGCATTTGATGTACTTCAGAACGAGTTCATCAAAGGAGAGCGGTTTGAAAGACTAATTCCCAGACAGTGCCAGCGCATTAAATTAACTTCATGAGAGTTCGTCAATGGAGGCATGTTTCATTTGTGCTCCGAATTGATCACTTGTTTTAAACGTATGCCATCGCGATTTCTCATTCATACACCATATATTCCAAATGTATATACGATAGATCTTTTTGTTAGAAATTGATATAACGTTGAATTATGGTTTAAATTAATTAATGCAGGTCAATGGTATTTAAACGAATAAGTGCTAATATATGATTTCTTGTGAGTTGATGAACGGGTTATAAAATCCATTAAATGAGAAAAATATTGTAGTAAAGGTTTAATAATTGATGAGAAATTACTAGAGTGATAATTGTATGTAGGAAGTAACACAATGAAAGAGGTTATAATGATATTGAATAGAACTGTTAATGAAGTGATTATTTGTAATAACATAACGTATAAATATGCTTTACATGATTCCAATTAATAAATGTATCCATTATTATATCAATCAGATGGTCTGTAATGAAATGTAAAAAAAACATAAAGCAGTACTTAATTCTACATATGTCAATCATATCATCGGGTATCATAATTAATAACCCCAAATCCTATGCTATTTTGGTCTCATGACCAGTTACTTCTCCTTTCTCTCCCCCCAATCAATGCATTATATATATATATATATATATATATATATATATATATATATATATATATATATATATATATATATATATATATACTATTTTAAAATGGATATCATACATTTATAGCAACATTCATAACTTTTATTATAATATTATATTCCTTCTTCTTATTATAATCGTTTAGAACATGAACGTTTATTGTAGAGTCCGTAAATAAACAAATAAATTATGTAAACATTAAAATATTTCATTTTCAACATTTAATCTATCTGCAATATATAGCATCTTTATTAAAATTATCTGCCCATATAAGGCTATTTTTTGCGATGATGTCAAATGTACGCTGAATCACATCGTAGACTAATGAGGCAAAAATATGAGATTAAAGGTAAATGGCTCGAAGAAAATAAATTCCAGAGTGAGCGAAAAAATTATCATTAGAGAGGAAAAAAAAACATTTCCCCCCCCCTCTAACCCCTCAAAAAATATCGTTATACTGTAGCAGATAGAATTAATGAAGATAATTTCATTCAATTTCTATCGAGTATTCTGAAGTGAATTTTGTGAATTCAAAAACTTAGAAGAAAATGCTTCTTGGAAATTAATGATTCACTTTTTTATTATTTAGAAAATCTTTATTATCTTTCCAATGATGAAAGAGAAATTATTATTAGATATGTTGATATCTGTTTATTTTTAGATATGCTTTCTATTATGTAATATAGGGAGGACAATGAGAATCTCACACACACACACACACACGCATACACACACATATATATGTATGTATACATATATATATATATATATATATATATATATATATATATATATATATATATATATATATATATATATATATATATACAGTGAAACTGCTATATGGCGGCCAGTAATAGTTCAGAAAAAAATATGGTCATTTTGGGGGGTGGCCGTCGATTACAGTTTTCATCCATGATATTGGGGAATCTTTAATCGGTTCTGATCAATTTATGGCCGTTCAGAGGGGTCGCTGGTTAGAGACACTTCACTGTATGTATGTATGCCCACACACACATTTATATTGACTATGTATATCATTATAATGTAATATACCGATATTAATAGTTCATTTCTATAGTAAATATTTCGACAGCTGAATACTTTTTTGAAATATCTCTTAGCACCTGAACTCATCGTATAGGTTCCGGAAATAAACACATAAATTATGTCGGCATTTAAACTGCTTATTTTTAATCTTCAATGTTCACCTGCAATGTACAGCATCTTTATTAAAATTATCTACCGAGATGAGGCCTTTTTTTCTGGTATGATGTCAAATCTACGCTGAATCACTTCGCAGACTAATGAGGCAGAAAACTGAGATTAAAGGTAAATGGCTCGAGGAAAATAAATTCTAGGGTGAGCGAAAAAATAATCATTAAGCGAGAAAAAAATAATAATAATGAAACCAATTTTTTCAAAAAAAAAATCATTATACGGTAGCAGATAGAATTAATGAAGATATTTTTATTCGAATTCTATCGAGTATTCTGCAGTGAATTTTTTAAATTCAAAAACATAGAAGGAAATTTTTTTAAGACTAAATGATTCATTTTTTGTATAGAAAGTCTTTAAATTGTTTTCAATGAATGAGGAATAATGATATAATATGTTAGATATTTGCTAATTTTTAGATATGCTAAAATTTTCAGTCCTCAAATAAATAAATGAACAAAGACACCTTATCGGATTCAAAAATATTTGCACTATAGTTCTAAAAACCACAAGTAATAAAAAATTCAGCTCCGTAGAGAATTCTTCTAAAAGAAACCTAATATTATAATAGCAATTCTGAAAGTTGCTATAAATCTCTGATGTCTATTTATGAAAAATGTATTCACAATTCCGATTATTTATTCATTTATGAGAAAAAAATATTTTCGGAATTGATAATATTTTTTGTCATATATTTATGTCTCATTATCTGAATTGATAATATTTTTATCACAAATGGATATCCTATTATTGGAACTGATAATATTTTTTTCATAAATGGATATAATGTTATTCGGAATTGAGAATAATGTTTTCATAAATGAATATCAGACATCTATATGACACCATCTTAATTTCTATTATAATATTATGTTCCTTAATCTTATTATAAACTATGAAGCTCAATATTTTTACGCCGTTGTATTTTTTAAAATTATAAGACAAGTTAATGTTTTTGATTCTTATACGGTTCCGTTGTTGAATGATTTATTGATGTGACTGTAAAATAGTGATGAGAATCATATAAGATATTTTTAATATGTAAAATTTTAAACTTATGTATTTCTTGATTTATTTTTATAATAGAACTAAACATGTTATGACTGGGACATGAAAATTTCTCCCGTGAAGGGTTTTGAGCTCATATTTTAAAAAAGCATAATATCACAACAAAATAGTAGTCTAAGACCAAAACGGGCATTTAAAAATTTTTGTCGGTAATCATCAGTCGCTAAACAATTTGAATATCAAGAAGCATAAAAACATCTGTTCAAAATCTGTGAGATTATAACATTTAATGTCAAATTTTCTATCATAAAAATTCCATTTTGTACTTTTTTTTAATATCACTTTTTTCAAGATCTTTTTGGCAAGAAAACAAGTGGTCTACCTTTCTTGTCGCGAATAAATCTGACAATTTATTGGATATAAGCCAAATTTTAAAACCCAGATGAGACCGCGCTTTTAACTTCAAAATTCGGAATCATTTAAATTTTTTTAAAAAAATCGTAAACCTATAAAGGTGTAGTTTAAAACCTGCAAGAATGATATAGAAATATAAATGTATCTGTTATATTATGCTTAGCATGAATAAATTTGCACTATAGAGAAAGATATATACACGCTTAAATGTATATGTTGAAATGAGAATTATGCAATCATAACTATTTAAACTGGAAATCGCAGAGCGTTGAGGGAATCAAGCAGGCGTATCGAATGATTTGCATAAGTATATATTTCGTTTTCTCAGATAGGATAATAATGTACTTAAGCCCTCAGAGGAATCACATTGCAGCCGTTGAAGAACAGAATATTCATGTTAAAACCTCACATTAAAAGTGCTAACTACACAATAACACAACATTTTTGAAGACACTTTTGGCCTGCATTTATATAGAATCTGTTGAATAAACTAAAAAAGGTTGGAACAAAGACAAACACATACAAATGCTATTTTTGTTGTTGTCTCTAGTGCCCCCTGGGTGTCCTGAGAGTATTCCAGACTAGGTCCATATAGGCTACCGGGATGGGGGTGCAGCTCTGGTTTATAATGGCATCACGGTGGTCGGAGCCCAATTTAGCAAGGTGCCACCGCAATTTTGATAGAGCACCCCCCCTCCCAAGAGCGGCATCTGGGGGACTGTAACCTCTCCCCCCCTCTCTGACCTCATAGAAGGACTTTCCGGTCTACGAGGTCACTTATTTAATGTGTCCATATCCGGCCTAAGTACGGAGGTATTTAATAGCGTTTGTCAGGATTCGATCCGAGCACCATCAGCACTGAAACCCGAAGCGCTACCACTAGGCTACCTCAAGCCCATACATAAATGGAGTATATTAAATTAAAGGATACAGAAAGAATTCATATTCGTCAAGTAAAGCACTAGAAAGTAGATTAAAATAATGCTCAGATCTATTTTTCGTTTGGAAGCACTCATTCATCTGGAAGGATTTCTGATTTTATTAACCCTATACTGCATGATTTTTTCTTTAACAACCATATTTTTTCACAAACATATTTGGGCCTAGAAAATATTTTTAAAAATATTTGAATTTTTTTTTTTTTGAAAATCAGAATGAAATGGATAAAAGGATCGATTCATAACAGAACCAGTATGCAATAAATGCAAATTCATTTTCTTAGATTTATAATAGGGTGAAATTTTAATTGATTCACATTGATTCACATATACATCACTATGCAGTGTAGTATTCATGCAATATTAGTGTTTTTTTCCTCAGATATTTTGATGCTGTAGAGTTGTACGCAGTACAAATACCTGTCGATTATTTACGGATGTGGTTATCTGCCACAATACTGTGTACATTTTCAACACCTATTGTATTCATATGTTGGTTCCCCATGGTTGAGTTACACTTTAAACACCCCGTATTATAGAAAAAAGCATTATTCTTAATTTTTCGGAATTTGCTTTCCATACACCCAAGATGGAAGATTTTGATTGTTAAATTAATCGTCCTATATTCTGAATAATTCTTGTTGAAATGTATATGTTTATATGCTTCTTGCGTAAGTCAATAAAACCAAGTAATATAAAGAAAAGTAATTATTCAGTGATGCTGTATAATAATTTTAAATTTACACTTTAAAATTAAGTACAATTTTAATAACTTTACGGCTCGACTGTAGTCCATATGTTTTGAGATCTAATCAATGTTTCAAAGAAATAACTGTATAAAATGTTGAAATAATCCGTAAAATATATCAGACTTTAATATTTATTTCGGTCAAAAAATATTGTAAAATCTGAGCGACCAGTTTGTTTATCTTCAATATACGGCTTAAAAAGAACAATAATTCTGAAATTTACGTATGAAAAAAATACAGGAATATTTTCTGTAAAGTTCATAAGCTCTCTCATTATTGAAAGACAGTTACAATTTATAAAAAAAAATAACACTTTGCTTCAAGAACACTTTATTTAAACTAATAAATAGCCATATGCTTATCTAATTGTAAAAACTACTTGTTATCTTTTCACGATACTTTGATTAATTAAAACTGATGAAGTTGTCATTAGTAGTATAAATGTATTTCATTGGATATTGTCAGTCATATCATTGCTGACTGCAGGGCCCGATTTAGAAAATTCTTGAGTATAGGCACAACTTGGGGGGCCCCCTAACACTGATGTGGGCGTAAAATTTCCAAAATTGACACACACACAAAAAATAATTATGAATCATTGTGAAAGTACCATTTTGCCAAGAATTGGCAATTTGAAGTGTAGAAGCCAAGAACATTATCAAATAGCAAAAGCAATACAACATATTAACTTCATCATTAAAACACCAATACAATGCAACCAGAAAAACTTAATAATCCTTTATATACACTATAACATACATATGATGAACCTAACAATCAAATTTGAAAGGATAAATAAAAAAATTGCTATTCAAAAAAGGTAAAATTAAAAAAATTTGAATTGGGAATTTTTCCTTTTAAAATAAAAATTTTGGGACCCCCCCCCCCACATTCGGGGGCCCCCCAGTAGGCCCTGATTTACCTAGGCCCGGGCCTACTGGGCCTAATGGTAAATCAGGGCCTGGCTGACTGTGCTTGTAATGTAAGTTCCAAATTTGTTGTCTGGGATGGGGGTGTCGAAGTTACAAATTCACATATTCTGAAGAACAAAACTCCCTTGAATATAGAAGATTTACCAGTGTTTATGTTCTATCTAGAAAACAATACACAGGGTGTTTAAAAAAGAATGACCAGATTTGAAATGAGTATATTATGAAAAATATTGAATATAGAAAATTAAAACTAATTTTATATTACATGGCTAATCATAAAGTTTTTTTTTATAAACCAAATTAAAGGTGCCTTTTCACCTTTGGATACATGATATATTTCTATACGGTAGACAAATTCGTGCTAAACTTTTCCGAACATGTCTGCATACACTGCTTCCACGGCTGTTATGCGTACACATACAATCCGTGTCTTGGAATTATTTACACCATCGCCTAATGCTCTAAGAGGTAGGAACTTCAATCTACCAGGATTTTGTCGACGATAATCACGCTGTACTGTTCTTACGGACTCGCACTTCGCAAAGCGTAGAACACAAGCGGATTTATGTTGTGCTGTCGCCATCTTTATAAACACTGAAGTGGCGGACGAAGGAAGAGCGTTAGTGCTATTTGTCGGCAACTGCGTGAAACTCGAAATTTCCCTCTTTCTGCCTATACATTATTCGATCAAAACCGATTGAAAGATGAATAGTTATGATTTTTTAAATTGGATTATTCTTTTTGAAACACCCTGTATTTTCTAAAGCATATACCATGAAAAAATGAATGTGTAAAAAGGATCTCATAACAGTTATCAAATTATTACGAGTAAAACTATATAACACAATTTTATCACAATATTTTGAACGTTTTTATCACACTTTTTGCGATAAATGTGTTGCTGTGGTTACGCTCTAATGCAGTGCTTTTTGATAACAAACGATAAACATTGCTAGAAAAGTAACTCAGCTAATTCAAGAAAAGTACATTTCTTACAAAGTTGGTTCAACTGAATTTGATGAATTGTTGGTTAGTCTTTAGAGAAGAAACATAGAAACAGTGTATTGAATATTCTAATAAAAAATAAATACCTTACATAAGAAAGTTTATATAAAGAAGTGTTATAAAAGCAACAGATGATGCCAAAATTAATTTCCAAAGAATTCCATAAAGAATCTCAATATTAAACTGATTTTACCTCTGTATACGCCCACAAAAGCTTTTTTTATCATTAGGAGCTGATAATATAAAATTCCTATCATAATATGCATTTTCGCCGTTCTTCCCTTCCATTGTTAGAACATGCTCTCTATTCATAATAGTGATATATGAAAAAGGATTATTTTGTTAAAGACGGTCTCTCTCTCTATTCACAAAATACTCTGTGGTACTATAATACCTTATGAATGGATCTCTAACCAAATAGTGGGAATTGTCAGAGGTGTACTAAAAGTTTTACTACAAGTACTGATAGTGATAGAAGTATTTGTGCGAGATCGAAAATAAAAAAATTTCTACTTTGCTTTTACAAATATAAGGTGATAGTATCAGTTATACATTACTCGGACTGTTCAAATCAGGTTTCTTTTAAATAACTCGAAACATGAAGCACGAATAGACAGTTTTTTTCGATTTTTCTACATATTGATTAGTGTAAGCCTTACACTGTAAGGGAAGCGTAATATAGAGGTAATCTATATAAATAAAACAGTTCCGTAACTGACTGACAGATAACGCACAGACCAAACAGTTGGACCTAAAGGTCTATTAAATTTGCTTGGCGATTCTTCTTATAGTATAGAGGTACACTAAGGAAGATTTTTGAAAAATTCTTCTTAGATTTTTTAAATTATATTTTTAAGCGGTGTAAATTTTTTTAAGTTTATATTTAAAATAATAATTTGAGTGTTATAAAATTTATATCATTCAAAAGATCTTAAAAATTCCTTTAAATTAAAATCATTTTCGAATCTTTACCTTCATTTTCTGATTTTTGGGGAATTTTTATAATTTAATTTTTAGAATTTCATTTATTAAATACTGATCACGAGGTTTCTTTTCTTTTTTGATAGTTCCAAATAATTTTGTGTCACGTGCATAACAACGAAATAAATTGACAAAAAATATTGAAATACGGTAAAAGATAAAATTTAACCACTAGACTCATCCAGATCAAAGATTTTTAAGAATTTAATTCAAAATAGTATGTTTTATGGATATTAAAGATATAAATTAATTGTTTACATTGACCGTTGTATTTAATTTGAATATTTTCTTCTACATTATTTTGTCTATAAAAATATCCTTTACGATTTTTTTATAAAAATTTTTTGGCATTAATTGCATACATTGACCATTGTATTTAATTTGAATGTACTCCGTAGCGAAACATGGGTATTCAGATAATTACAGAATAAACTTTCTTATTAGATTAATGCATTCATTCACCTACAATAACTGAAAATTAAATTCCTCTGTAATAAATTTTTAAATTTCAAATACAAAGATATTTTTTTAAAGTACCGATAAGATTTTTTAGAACAAATACAAAAACAAGATTTTTATGAGAGATATTCTATTAAACTCTTATACCAAGCATAAAATTTTAGATGCTCAACATGAAAAAAATTACGAGAGTTCAAGACGCTAAATTCATTTTTTTTCCTTCAGGAAGAAGAAACTTCCATATAATTTACAATACTTTACACGGTTGTTCTGTGAACGATTAAAAATTAGCTCAATTTAGTCAGCTAAAATTGCAACAAAGAACAAATTTGAATTTTCAGTTAAATATTATTTATATATATACCCTATCAGAAATTCTAATTAACGTATTGAATTACGTGAATTAGAACTCCTATTCAATTATGTGATAAAATCCTCTTCACATATTGTGCAAAGCCCTGTGTAATAAGGGTTCAATGATAATGTATGCTTTTCATCAGTATTTTTATTCGGAAAGAACTTTTTATTCGGAGCTAAAAAATTATGGATATTAAAGTTTTGGTGTTATTGCAGTGGTAATGCACTGAAAAATAATATTAGGGCTAATACACAATTTATTCCAATAATCTTGGATATTTTAAAATACAGGATCCAATGTTGTGGAGTTGCCTTAAATGAAACTAAAAAAGAAAATCTAAATAAGTTATTTTTTATTACCGAATATGCAAATAAAAGTTTTGATCTAATTCCTTTTTCAAAAATTATAAGACATAATATGTTATACTTTCCTATAAGTAATGTTAAAATTTATAATAGTTTTAGTTACTGCCGTACAGTAAGTAGAATTCTATTTAATTGCAATAGGATATCAAAAAATCTGGTCTCTGAAACACCGAGTTTATGTAATTGTACAAGTACATCTATGGGTTATAATGATAATCACAAACATATTATTACAGGAAACACCTTGTTAGCTAAAAACACTGATTTGACCAACATCATGAATAAAGGTAAAGGATACCGTTTAGGGTATAATAATAATGTAAACCAATTTTTTAAAAAAAAACTTGGATAATTTTATTTACAACACCGCAATTAAATTTAGTATACCTGAAGTAACATTCAATGAATGAAAACATTGCATTGTAAGGGATTTTTTAAGTGCATATAAAACACCAAAATATGACTATAGGCAATTGGATATTAAAAACTTAAAATCATATATAGATAATATGCATAATGATTTTATAATTACATATATAGACAAAGTTTATTCTAACTACGCATTTATATGTAGAAATTTTATTGTGAATACTTGTCAGCAATGTATCGGAACGAAAAAATGTACAAAAAATTGGATATTACCGAACGTACTATTACTAATCGCATAAAAGCATTGTATCGTAGGCAGGTATTGAAATTAAACGGACTAAATTCCCATATTTAGTATTGATACCCAAATTTCATAAAAATCCCCTGAAATTTCGAACAGTTACTATTGGTTACAACACTTATTTATTTATTTATTTTATAAATGCCACACACTACAAAAAATAGCACCTATGCCATCAGTGCACGTGCTCTCCAATACTTCTCAACAAGATCAGTAAACCGTTTTAGTGCAGAGCACTCGTCTAAATGTTCCGCCGTCATAGTCCGGCCAGAGTCACAGAGGGTACAGACAGCCGAATCGGCAATGCCGATACGGAAAAGATGGGACCTTAAAGAGTCATGTCCAGTTAATAATCTAAAATGCGCTACGGCAGTTTTTCTTGGGGCCTCGGGAACATAATTGGGATTCTCGACAAGAATCGCCCAACTCTTGTTCTTAGATGTCTCCGCAGCCTCAAATTTAAAATTACTCCTGAAAGTCAAATTTGTAATTAGACTCAGGGAATGGAAAGATGAGGCTCTTTTATAACTCTGGGTCACCATGGCTCCTTTTTTAGCTAGAAAGTCTGCATGTTCATTTCCAGTGATGTCACAATGTGCTGGTACCCACTGGAAAGAGATTTTATGAATCTCTTATTTAAAATTAGCAAATGATAGACTTCTTACAACACTTAATAGGGTTTTAGTTAAGCCGGCTACTGAGGGAGGTTATTTTGTCAAAAATAGTTACGCAGTAATAAAACATTTGAAGGGCTTGGGAGATATAAAGGATAACAAAAGTTATGACTTTACAGATTTGTATAATTTAATAGATTTAAAAGACCTCTATAAAATCATTATAGATTTGTATGAACAATATGACTTAAAGGAGTATATTACATTAAATTAATATCTGGCTCTACTTGAATTGGTTTTGCATGAGGCAGTGTTATATAATGGTACGGATTTTTTTAAGCAGGTTCAGGGTATCCCTATGGGAGGAGGATGTTCCTCTGCTCTTGCCGACATTTATTTGCACTTCTATGAAAGAAATGTAATGCTCTTAAATGAACTGCTTTTTTTCGGTATGTTGATGACATACTAATAGTTTTTAATGAAAATATTACTTCACTTAGTTTGAATTTTTACCCAGAATGTTTAGAACTAGTGGAGACTAAGTGTGACGACAAGGGTAGTTTGGTCTTTCTCTACTTCATTTTAAACATCGATGATCAGAATAACTTAACTTACCGTATGTATGACAAAGGAGATGACTATAACTTTGATACTGTCCGAATTATGTCATGGGATAGTAATATACATAAAAACATAAAAGTAATACTATTTTAAATTATTTAATTAGAAATAGAAGACTACATTCTAACGTAAAAGATATGAACATCAATATAAACAAATTCATGAAAAGGGCTAGTGATAAAGATTTTCCACTTGTATTTCTAAAAGACATTTTAACCAAGTATTTAGGAGCGTGTAACTGTGACTGTAATTCAGTATTGTCTGCAACTGGTGTAGGAAGTGTGTGATATCTATATTATGTTTGTAGTTTTAGTCTTAAAAAGTTAAGTTCATTTAGTAATGGAATACATTATGGTTTGTAGCTGGTTTAGTACACTGCTGGCCACTCTAAATGCAACACCCTGAAGGAAACATGCAAATAACATGAAATTTACAACATGCATTAGCGGAGGTGAGATATGCAAATGATTAGAATTTCAGCGCAGACGCACATCACGTGCGCCTGTGGCGCCACTTCAAAGCGCTATTTAAAGCTTGGAGATTTCGACGATTTCAAGTTCGGCAATTTTGTTTTTCTTGTGGTTTTTTCAAAAAAATTATCAATTATGCCCCGTCGAAAACAGCGATTATCTTTTGATCAAGTATCCGAGTTCGACAG
The DNA here is from genome assembly GCA_907164885.2 of Dolomedes plantarius. Taxonomy (NCBI): domain Eukaryota; kingdom Metazoa; phylum Arthropoda; class Arachnida; order Araneae; family Dolomedidae; genus Dolomedes; species Dolomedes plantarius. The sequence continues at coordinate 22,016,997 of OU015496.1, read as the reverse complement.
AGGAAGGATAGTGCCCTACCGATATTGTGGATTATCTTTCAGGGAAATCGGTAGTCGTGTTGGACGAAACCAAACAACTGTAATGCGGATATCTGCTCGTTGGATGCAGGAGGGTACGACGGACCGGCGTGTTCGATCGCATCCACCTCAGCGTACCACTTCACGTGATGACAGGCAAATTGTGCGCATGGCAGTGACGGATCGCTCAGTCACATCACGAACCATAGCACAGCACATGCAATCTGTAACGCATCATCCAGTGTCAGCGCGTACCATTCGACGCCGTTTACAGCAGAATGGTCTGTCCGCAAGACGTCCATTGCTTTGTCTACCCTTGACGCAGAACCACAGACGTCTCCGCCGCCAATGGTGCGATGACAGAAGGATGTGGACGGCAGAATGGAATGAAATTGTCTTTACTGACGAGTCACGCTTCTGTCTGCAACACCACAATGGTCGCATTCGAGTCTGGAGATATCGTGAAGAGAGGATGCTGAACATCTGCGTTATGCACCGCCACACTGGTCCTGCACCGGGTATTATGGCATGGGGTGGTATTGGATATCACTTTCGCACACCTCTAGTACGCATTGCCGGTACTTTAAACAGCCAGCGCTACATCTCCGAGGTGTTGAAGCCAGTTGTACTTCCTTACCTTCAGGGATTGCCCACAGCCATATTTCAACAGGATAATGCGCGACCACACGTGGCACGCATTGTCCAACGGTTCTTCGTCAATCGCCAGATTGAATTGCTTCCCTGGCCGCCTCGCTCTCCGGATCTTTCGCCGATAGAAAACATGTGGTCCATGGTTGCTCTACGATTGACCCAGATTCCATCCCCAGCTGCCACAGCAGATCAACTTTGGCAACGTGTGGAAGCTGCTTGGTCTGCTGTACCCCAAGAACTCATCCAAAATCTCTTTGAATCAATGCCGAGGCATGTGATAGCGGTGATCTCCAACAATGGCGGCTACTCTCGCTACTGATTTTGGCAGGAACCACACTGCACAGAAGTCTATAAATTTAATCATTTGATACTTGGTCAACATGTTATCTACAAAATAAATTTTGTTGTGATATCTCTTGTCTTTCTTGGTGTTGCAATTTGGGTGGCCAGCAGTGTAGTTAAGCTTTCATTTGCAATTCATTTTTTAGTTTTAAGTATGATTTAAATTTCAATAATAATGTTTATGGAATTGTAGTGACCTCCGGGAGTGTTGCCTAGGCTTAAAAAACATGTTTTAACCGGAGAGGGGGTTCACAAATCCCCCCGGTCATTAGCTACAAGGCCTTCATGTTCTGTTGTACTATAGTTACACTATCGGCACTTGCTTTCTGTGCGGTCTTGCTATTTCATTCTGACTCCTTTATATTCAGTATTTATGTTACTTATATAGTACATTTTTTACGAGCAGCTTAGCGCAGTAACTAATGATTACTGATATCGTTTTTGTTAATTTTATTCTCTTTATGCATTTGCACCTATTTTGCAGCGAATATATTTTGAGCGCAGAAATTTCGGAAAGACCAACCAACGCGTGGTTTGGTGGTTTGTGCACGTAAGTGATTTAGATGGCTGGAGACAGACAGTGTTGCGACATAAAGACCAGAAGCACTACGGACAGCTCGCTGAACAGTTCGTCAGCTACCAAAATAAAGTGGCCGTACAGAAGCGCCTAGTCGTCTGGAAACGTAAGTGAATAAAGAAAGACGGCTTTTTCCAGACCTTTCGAGAAAGTTCCGCAGTGGTATATAAAGTCGCTGAACGCGGATTCGTTGCCGAGAGTCAGGGATTCAGAGACTAAGAAATTCAGAGTGACGCTGGAGCCGTAGACAAGGAGATACTTTCGGCACTAGATAGACTTGAATGAGCGCAGCGACAACTGAGGTCTGACCTTCCTCGTCGATGCCGTGAACCCACGAATTTAATCTTTATATATATTGTAAATAGCCTGTATTTAGTCGAGAAATCCAATTAAAGCATTAAATGGAAAAAGGCTGACATTCTTTTATTTAAGGCAAAGTCCTTACAATATTCATATATATATATATATATATATATATACACTCAAGAGCCAAAGAATTATGACCACCTACCAATAACGAGTTGGCCCACCTTTGGCGCCCAACACAGCTTCAACCCGCCTTGGCATGGATGCCACAAGTCCTTGGTAGATGGCCGGAGACTGATTGTACCAGATGTTTAAGCAACGGTCACGCAAATCCGAGATATTGCGAATTGGTGGTCTTTGAACTCTGAGCTGCCGTCCCATGACATCCCAAATGTGTTCTATCGGATTGAGATCCGGTGAGTTAGGCGGCCAGGACATTAACTGGAATTCAGCATCATGTTCCTGGAACCACTCCAACACAATTTTAGCCTTGTGACACGGGACGTTGTCTTGTTGGAACATTCCATTTCCAGCTGGAAAAACAGAGGCCCTGTAAGGGTGCAACTGATCCGCAATGATGTTCAGATACCCTGTAGCATTCATGGTCTGCTCTACCACAACCACGGGTCCCAGAGACGCCCAAGAGAACGTCCCCCAAAGCATAATACCGCCACCACTATTCTACTATTCTACTATTATACTATTATTATACTATATTCCACTATTATACTATTCTACTTGGCCCTGCATTGTATTGGGCTGTCAGCTGAGCCACTGTCAGGCTCCGGTTTTGCTTCACCATGCGAGACAGTCTCCGACGACCTTTTTCTTTGATAGCGTGGGGACGTCCAACACCATGTCGTCTACTGCTGGTTTCACCGTCATTCATCCACTTTGCATAAGAACTAACAACTGTAGGTCGCGAACAACCCACGAGTCGTGCAGTTTCGGAAATACTTGTTCCGAGCCTTCGAGCCATTACAATTTGCCCTCTATCAAAGTCGCTTAGATCCGCAGCCTTTCCCACACACAGAAGTAAGTGATTCTTCAGACTCTCCAGCAGCAGTTAAATACCACTTCCACCTGATCACGTGCCTTCCACGTCATCCAGGCGAATTCATTGCAAAATGTAGGGGTGGTCATAATGTTTTGGCTCTTGGGTGTATATATATATATATATATATATATATATATATATATATATATATATATATATATATATATATATACAGAGAGAGTGAGAGAGATGGTTATAATACTTTCCGTTCATAAGAGAGATTCTTTAAAATATGTTTAGATTTTAAGGATTACATTTTGAAATTAAATCTATAAAAAATGTCCTTAATAATCAACTAAATGTTCGAAATATCAGTCTAAAATTCAGCAAAGAATCGCTGAGGAGAAATTAAATTCTTCCGCTGCTGCTTCTTTCGTCAAGGAATTTAATTACGACTTGTCCGTAACAGCCTGTGATAATTTATTCTCTTTTTCTTTGGATAATCTTTGAATGTTGGTAATTAAAATTCCGCTGTTGGTATTTTCTTCTGCAGAAGAACAACATAATTAAACACGTGTTTTATGCAAACGTAACTTCGTGCATTCTTTTTAAGGATTAATATCACGAAGAATCATTAATTTAGAACGGGAGTGAATGTGATTTAGTAAATCGTTTTAATAGACATTAAAAAGTAAATTTTTCGCTCCCACGTAATTTTAAAATAAGGAAAGATCGAAGAGATATTATAAAACAGCAATTTAATCTTCCTAAAGTTTATAATTTCTATCTGGGATCGAACGAACACTCAAGGGGACGGTGGATTTTCAAAATTGTGAAATTTGTCCAAAAATTCAATTTTTTAAATTTTATTTAATTGTGAAACTACGAACGAGTAGGAATGTGTTGCAAAAAGAATTTTTAATTTCTCTGATTACATTCCTAGTTATAGCCATTTGTATTTAATATAGATATTATGTGGTCAGTAATAGCAATAACTTTAAATGTGTTTTTCTGAAAATAAAAAAATTTGTCATACGAATATTCAAACTGTTCCAGGCGCATCTCTAATTATCGTATTGCTTTGAAATTTAAGTTTTATGTACTTAACTGTATATCAAATAAATCTTATTGAAAAAAATTTGCTTCGTAGCTCAGAATTTCTAAATTTTGTGCTTGAAAAGATGATTTATAGGTATTTTCCGTAATAAAAAGAGTTTTTTCACTATTATTATTTTTTTCTCTTTATATTTTAATGAATGCTTAAAATAAGCAATAAGTTTCATTTAGTTCTATAAGATATCCTGTAAATAAAAATTACCATATTATATGCAAAAGAAATGAGCGTGGAACATTTTTATTAGGCCAATTTTTGATATAATTAATAATTCATAACTCATATATTATTAATATTTCATCTTTAAATTTTAACCACTTTTACATATCTATGTTACTAATCACATATTAAAATTTCAAGCAAATCCATTCAAAAAAATTAGTTAAGTTTTAAGGTCCTCTGTCCCCTTAATAATAATCAACAGACGCATTCTCAAAGGTTTACATTGTGATGTAAACATATGTGTGTATGAGTGACCATGCGCTTTAAGACAATAGGAAAACCTTAATTTTCTGAAAAACGAATTTTTTTTTTTCTTATGGGGGGGTGGGAGGTCAAACTTTGAACCTACAAATATTTGGGGAAGATCAAACTGACATTATAAATTCAACATTTTTATCTTATTAAAGTTTCCATCTGGGATCGGAAGAACTCTAAATGATTATGTACACACACATAGACAAGCAAACACTTAAATAAAAATATAAACATATGTGGGTACATGGGTGCCTCCACACGAGGGAAAAACGCATGCGCGCTTCAGAAAAAAAACAAATCCAAATTTTCTAATACACGAATTTTTTATTTATTTTTTATTTTGTCAAACTTTGAGCATAGAAATATTTGGGGAAGATCTAAGATATATTATAAACACAGCATTGTAATCTTCTTTACTGTATCTAAATGATAATATCCATACACTCAAACACAGACAAACACTTACAGGGCAATATAAATAAGTAGTTGTGTATAGCGTCCAAGGAAGTTCACACAATAGGAAAACCTTAATTTTCTAATGCACGAAACGAAGATTTTGTTCGTTTTGTTTTTTGCCAAACTTTGAGCCTAGAAATATCTGGATAAAGTAATTACCAAAAGTTAGCTTCACACGATAGTTTCTTTTACATAAAGAATTGATGAAATTCCGTCAATGCGTTTCGTGAGTTTAAGACCCGGAATGAGTTAACCTTAAGATCATCAAAGAACATAAAATGCATTAAAACATAATTTCCTATATGCCGACATGATATTTACTATTGAAATGCAAATAAATGACAGAGGTAAAGAGAAACGAAATTGAAATTTAGAAGAAAATATATTACTTTCATACTTTCACTGTTAAATAAAATGTTATTTCACAAAGCAACGTGTGGCTATAATTTATCTAGGACGAAAAGATTAAAAGGAGAGAAGAAAACGTTAGAAACGCTCTATAATAAGAGGTTTAATTTGTTTTCCCAATTATAGTTAATTTCTTAGATTCTTTTAACTTTTTATCGAGGCTAATTATCTTTCTATTGATCTGTTCCACGACATCTCTTAAATCCAGACACAATGTATTTATGTGTATGAGTTAGGCAGACCGGTGAACTATTTCATGTTTGTTACTATAATAATGAACTATAATAATGTATATATATATATAGTTACAATAAAATAATAAACGATTCTATCATATCGAGTCTCGTCACGTTGTTATAGCATCAAAATAAAAATAAAAATAATTTATTTAAATTATCTCAAGGAAACACTTTTTCGATATCTATGTTTGCGTCAAAGAGCGAAGCCGAACCACTTGAAAGGAAGATCGATAGGAATTAAGGGTTACTAATTTAAGACTTGTTGTGATAAATATATTTAAAGATTCCTAAGTTATTACACGCAGTTTTTCAACACATGAAAGGTAAATATCTGATACTGAAATTGTTGAATTTAATTATTATCATTCTAAAGTTTTAATAGTCTTAGATTTAGTTTGTGAATGATTTTGCAGAAAAAATTACTTTGATTCTTTTAATTTTATAATGTACACATAAAATGGGAAGCATTATCAATATGCAATGCCTGCAATTGAATTTGTAAAGAAAAATAAAACTTTCACAAGGAATTTTGTTTCAATTATTATTTTTATTTTTCCCATTTACTTATAATTCTCTTTATTGGACACAGATTTCTTGTTTATTCAGAATTAATTTTTTGAATGCTTATTTTGTTTTATTTCATAATAACTTCTTTTTATGAAGTGAGACCAGTCTTTCCTCAAAATGTTTGATATACTTAAAAACATAAGTTATTCTTTACAAAAGCTGATAAAATACAAGGTGCATTTTAAATTGAAAGAATTTTATGTATAATACAATTTTTTTTCCTTTGGCAATGTTTACGGAAAGCTCAGTTATCTCCAAATTTATAGATATTAAAAATTAATCCCAATATTGCATCTCGATTTTAAATTTGAATTTGGTTTTCTTACCTTTGAATTCTTCTACAAAATCCTTTCACAGATATTTACAAAGCAAATATTTTCATTAATATTTTATTGAAAATAATAAATACAATTATAACTTTCTTTTCAAAAAGCTGTTTTTTTTAAACATGTTTCTGGAATAAACAAATATTTCTTCCAAACTAGAATATTGACATATTCCTAGTTTTAAATTATGTTTTACGCACTGGTTAGTAAATTCACAAAAATTTTGTTTGAATAGATAGTCCTTTTACAAAATGCTGCCAACTCAACTGGAACACAAAATATTTCTCCTGAAGTGCACTTCACATCGCAGCATGTTATCGCATTAAAAAAAAAATACAGCTTTCCAGTTTTTTTCACGAGGAGTTTCTTGTAAAAAAACATTTCAGTTGCTCGAACTCGAAAAAAAATTTAAAGTTTCCTCACTCTAACCATGTTGATATTTAATAATTTTACAATTTTTTCAATTCAGCAGTTTATAATTTCATACTTTTTTTGCCATAATGCCACAGCTATAACACTACTATAATAGTAGTTCATGCTCAACTTAACTCTTGTTAATTTTTTTTTCCTATTTCTGTATCCAAAACAAATTTTTTCATGACTCATTTTATAATTTTAATGCAATTTTTGTATAACAGTTTTTCATACCCGCGAATAGTTTTGATTTCATTAAAACTCCAGTTCTCTTATTTTTTTATAGTGTGGACTAACAAATCAAGGTCAGGGATGGGCAGATTTTTCCAGGGTACGGGCTACTTCTAATTTTTTCAAGATGTTGCGCTCCACCCAGTGACGTAGGTGTGGTGAGCTAAATAAAAAACGGTCTACAATATTTATTATAACTTAATAAATATGGAATATGTACTTACCTACATAACAGGAAAAAAAACTTATTCTTTTAAAACCGCGTTTAAAGCAAATCGCGTCGGTGTTCCATAAATATGTTTCTTTAAGTATGTGCGTCTTAGGTCTTAGTAAAGGCGGTCACCCCAAAATGTCTTCGTGGTCCACCGGTCGATCGTGATCGACTTAATGCCCACCCCTGATCAAGGTAAGTTTTATTATGGATAATATATTGTTGAGAAGTGGATTAAGCAAATAATGTACACAGTTTAAAAGTAAGTAACAACAAAATATGTTTTAACTAGTATATTAAAACATATTATAGGTATATATCATATGTAAAAAGGGAGAAAAGAAGGAAGAGTCTTCCGTTCCTACTATTTTCAAATGACTGCTTCTGATCTGGGCACCACGGTTGGAAGTTACTTAATTGGTCAGATTTAGTCGCGTGGCGTCCAACTTCGTGGTTTTTCCCGGGGATTAATCAATTGCTATGACGAAATACGCGCATGGGGTTGAATCATGTCGCGTTGTGTCCAAATCACGCGCTTGCTCTGCGTTTTACCAAAAGGAAGAATTTGAAAACATATATTATTTATTGTATACAAATTTAATGTGGGCTTCGGGCTCCGAACAGATACGGAGATGTTATTGAGTTCAGATATTTCACATGCCTTCTTAATGATCTGCAGGGCCAATATAAATTATAACTTACATTATTTTTAGGTTGCAATTTGGAAAAAGGGTTGTACTTTAAAAGTAATTTAGGAAGGAGCGTTTACTTGTTACTTACACACACACACACACACACACACACATATATATATATATATATATATATATATATATATATATATATATATATATATATATATATATATATATATATATATATATATATATATATTTTATACATATATATGTATACATATATATATATATATATATATATATATATATATATATATATATATATATATATATATATATATATATATATATATATATATATAGATAGATAGATATATATATAGATATATATATATATATATATTTTATACATATATATGTATACATATATATATATATATATATATATATATATATATATATATATATATATATATATATATATATATATATATATATATATATATTATACATATATATGTATACATATATATAATATTAAAAAACTAGTAATTTCTTAATTCAACACTCTTAACATTTAAAAACTATTAATTCCTCACTTTACTATTCAAAATTACATACCCCTTTTTTAATCCCTTAAAACATTTAATTCCATCTGGGCATTCGCGTTAAATTCCATTATTACAGCCTTCGGCTAAATCATTCAAGATGGCTGTCTTTTTTAACTAAAAGGACGCGGCGCGGTGTCAGTACAAGTTTAAATCAGTTCTGCACATCAACAACAACTTTAAACCAATCAGCTATTAAGACACATCCTTTAATCACGTGATGGACTGAAGTTTATATAATACTTGTTACCCGGAAGTAGGACGGATTTCTGTATTTTCTCTTGCTGCATCCATACCGACGGAGCGGTCGGTGATCTCAATAAAAACGTAGACCGAAAAGTTGTGTTTTGATTTGTGTCTGAGGATGGATATGAAATGCGGGAATGGACCTAAACATTTGTGATAAACGGCCGGACGACAAGATGAACCATTACTCAAAACTATGCCACTCAGCCCTTCATTCGTCGGTCCGCACCCGTGTTATTACACACACATATATATATATATATATATATATATATATATATATATATATATATATATATATATATATATATATATATATATATATATATATATATATATATATATATATATATATATATGAGTGTGTGTGTGTGTGTGTGTCGTAGCTGAGTGTTTTGCTCTTAAACCAATGTAAAAGCTTATCTGATTCATATAAGTTAAATTCTGAGATTGCACAAGAATTGAATTTCCGGCATATCATTTGTTTAAAAGCAACTCTTCTCTGTTGCCAGCTCTGTGTTTATTTGAAGTTTGCCAATCCCCTTGTACATGTAGTTGCCAGGAGCAGTCGTAGAAAAAGTCAGGAAATGGCTGTGGTTTTCTGTGGCATTTACCCTTTTGCAGTTGTACTTCGGTCAACTTTTAGGAAAAGGAATAAGGCAATATTGTAGAAACTAAGATGTTCCATGCACCAACGGTGACATATATTTGGGCTTTTCTTCAGATTTGTTGTATTTTCAGGGTTGGGGAAATTAAATGAAAGAAAAAACCCTATTTTCTAAGCCTCTTGTAAGCAATTGTATAGTTTATGGTATACTTAGTAGGTTACTAATTTTTAAGCCATAGGTTATGGTCTTTGGTTGACTGATAATAATTTATGAAAGCAAAGCATATCCAAACGAAGATAAAAATTTATGAGTCAAAACATTGACCAAGGTTTACTTCTAGATAATCATGGCAAAACCATTGAAACACCATGGATTGCAAATTTGGACACATGTCCTTACTCCACATGACTTGAGACGGATTTCTGTTATTGGATGGATTGCGTTTACAGGGAATGGGCATCGCGGTAACCATTTTACCTAAAAGAGATATACTCGTAGAATTAGAAATATGGGGAAAATAAAGAAAAACGGGGGAAAAAAGTTAGAAAATCTTGAAATGCCTAGATGATCAATAATGTTTCTTAAACATCATAGACCGTAAACTTTCAGCATTGCAACAACCTATGGTCTTTATAATGTCATAAAATAGGTTCTTTCCACTGAACGTGATTCTTTATGAGCGAAACTACTTGACATGCATGAACGGAACAATAATGAATAATTATGTGAAAGAGGCATTTTAAGTTTAATGTTGGGTGAACTAGACATCAAATTAAATGACTCTTGAAATAAGAAACACAACTTTACAGTTAAAAAAATATATGTTTGAAGCGACATTTTTATTCTTATTTTGCCATGATACTGCGGGATTCCTTGAGGGAGATTTTATGGAGAAAAAAGTAGCTACGTTAAATTACGCATGAAATTTCCTTGTAACATGTGTACATTAAAATTTTTAAAACTACTGGACAGAATGTTTTAAAAAAATGTTTCACTTTAAAATAAAATTGTTTTTCACTTTGCACTTCCCATATACAACATTAAAGTAATAACTTATCTGACATAATCGCCGTATAATGTCTCCAAAAATAAATATTTTTTACAGTTTGCTTATATATATATATATATATATATATATATATATATATAGGGTGTCCCAAAAGGTCGTTTACAAACTTAACATGCTGGTCTGTCATATCATGATGAACAAGATTTACATAGGAACTTGTATCCGAAAATTCAAACTGACACCGCTAGAGGGCGATAACTGCAGGTTTGGATGAGGAGAAAAAAAATTATATCGACAGCGGTGTTAATATGATTTTTATTACAAAACATCATTACATCACAGCAAATGTTCAAAATTCCTTCCATTCGCCACAATGCACGTTTCACAGCGTCGGCGCATGGATTCACGAACCCGTTCAAATTGGCCAGGAGTGTCACGGACACGTGCTGCCGCTTCCGCGATCCTGGCGATAAGATCCATGTCCGATGTTACGGGTGTCTCGTACACTATGGACTTAATGTGTCCCCACAGGTAGAAATCCAGGGGAGTCAGGTCGGGGGATCGCGGCGGCCATTGGACTGGTCCGCCTCTACCGATCCAGCGATTAGGATAAGTCCTATCGAGGTATTCTCGAACGGCGTAGCTAAAGTGGGCAGGCGCTCCATCATGCTGAAACCAGATGTTTCGGCGTGTAGCGGCTCGAACGTCACCCATCAGATCCGGCAAAACTCTTTCTAAAAAAATGCGATAGGTATTTCCGTCGAGGCGTTCAGGTAGAAGGTAAGGGCCAATCAACGTGTCACCGATAATACCAGCCCAAACGTTTACGGTGAAACGTTGTTGATCTGCATGGGCACGTGTACATCTTGGGTTTTCATGCGCCCATACCTGCATGTTGTGCATGTTCACGACACCATCCTGTGTAAAGCAGGATTCATCAGAAAACAAAATCCACGATGGAAAATCTGGCTGTGCGACCCGCTGTTGCAAATACCAGCGTGAGAATGCAATGCGTTTGGGATAATCGTCAGCGAACAATGCCTGTACTTTTTGGAAGTGGTAAGGGTGTTGCATGTCATCGTGCAGTATGCGCATTATGGTGGAACGACCTACACCCAAGACACGTTCGCCTTCTCGTAAACTTGTTTGCGGGTTGATGGCAAACTCCTGTAGCACGGTTTCCTCTACGACAGGCGTGCGTGTAGCACGTTCTCGGCCGATGTGGCTACGTACTACGAAAGCACCTGATTCACGTAATATGCGGTGCAATCGTCCAAACAAAACATGACTTGGCTGACGTCTGTTTGGGAAGCGCTCAAGGTACGTCCGTGCCGCGGCTAGTCCATTTCCATCAGCGGCGCCGTATACGTAATGCATGTCGGCCATTTCTGCGTTACTAAACTCATTCATCTTTCTCCTTCAACGTCCACGCCTGAAATGATTGTTTTTCCCACTCTCCCGTTTTCGTGCAATTATCGCCCTCTAGCGGTCGCAGTTTGAATTTTAAGGACACAAGTTTCTATGTAAATCTTGTTCATCATGATATGACAGACCAGCATGTTAAGTTTGTAAACGACCTTTTGGGACACCCTGTATATATATATATATATATATATATATATATATATATATATACAGGGTGTAACGAAACTCTTGGGCAAAACTTTAAGGGGTGATAGTACAAATCAAGACAAACAATATTATATAAGAAACTTAGGGTCCATTAAATTTTAGGGTCGCCATTAAATTTTAGGGTCCAAAATTTCAAATGATTATAAAAAACGGAAAAATGGGTCAATTCGTTAGCGGTTTTAGCTAAAATTATTCTTTTTGTCAGTTTTTTCTTGAAAAATAAATTTAAAGATAAAGTTAAAAAAAATGTCGATAGAGGGCGCTTTAGACTTTGGAGTAACGAACAACTATTTTTTACCGTTATTTTTTTTATCAGATTAAATACTATCAAAAGCTTAGCCTTAAACTTAAATTTTGAGCTCAAAATCTGATTCGTTGGGGGTGGTTAAGTGGCGCAAACGTAATTGTGTTCAGGAGTTGAAATTTGAAACTCCCTCCCTCCGGAACAGAGTTTAGTTATTCCCGATCTTGGTGTCGTAGGACTTTGTGTCGTAAACCAGGCAGCAACTACTACCTCCTAGACGTAAAATAAACTAGAGAGGGATGACAAAATAAAAAAAAAATTATTCATAATACTAGACATGAGCAATTTCTCCTCGCGAAAAAAAAAATGTGATGTATGCACGTCGTGTGCATGAATGAAGGTTGAATGAATGATGACACGTAGAAAATGGTACACGCATGATTTTCTTGTGGAATCACAAAAACTGCTCGAAAGAGCGCCCACCAGCAAGGATGCAGGCCTCACACCGCCGGCGGAGGGACTTTCGAACATTAGCAACTACCCCGGGCATCTCCCGGATATCGCCTGCTACTACGGCAATTCTCGCAACCAGTTCCTCGTTGGCGTCGACAGGGCTTGCGTAAACAAGACTCTTCATATGGCCCCAGAGGAAGAAGTCTAGACAGGAGAGGTCAAGCGACCTTGCCGGCCAATTTACCGGACCACCCCGTGCAATCCATCGCCCTGGATATGCTGTATCCAATGCACTTCTCATATTTGAACTGAAATGTGCAGGCGCTCCATCATGTTGGAACCACATACGAGCCTTTATGTTGGCTGGAACACTTTGAAGAAGAACTGGAAGCACCTCTTGTAGGAATACCAGATACGTTCCGCCATCCAGGCGCCTTGGCAGAAGATATGGCCCGATCAAATGATCGTCTGTTATGAATAACTTTTTTTTTATTTTTTGTCATCCCTCTCTCGTTTATTTTACGTTTAGTGGGTAATAGTTGCTGCCTGGTCTACGACCGAGCATCCAAAATCGTGAATAACTGAACTGCGTACAGGGGAGGTTCAAATCTCACCTCCTGAACACTGTTGAGTTTTCGCGACATAACCACCCCCAACGATTCAGATTTTGAGTTCAAAATTTAAGTTTAAGTCTAAGCTTTTGAAAGCATTTAATATGATACAAAAAATAACAATAAAAAATAGTTGTTTGTTACTCCAAAGTCTAAAGCGCCCTCTATCGGCATATTTTTTAACTTTATCTTTAAAATTTATTTTCCAGAAAATCTTGACATAAAGAATAATTTAAGCGAAAACAGCAAACGAATCGACAAATTTTCCCGTTTTTATGATCATTTGAAATTTCGGATCCTAAACTTTAATGGCGTCTATCTCCTTTGGAAGACGTTTGGGACCCTAAGTTTCCTATATAATATTGTTTGTCTTGATGTGTACTATCACCCCTTAAAGTATTGCCCAAGAGTTTCGTTACACCCTGTATATATATACATACATACATATATATATATATATATATATATATATATATATATATATATATATATATATATAAATATATATATATATATATATATATATGTATGCATATATAAAGAAAAATACCACTCACTCGATCCCTCACTCGATCCCTAGATACCATACGTCCTAAGAAGCTGAAATTTTGCCCTTCTGTTCCCCTTAGACTCTAAGTGGTCACTAAGATTTATTTTTTTTTAAATCCAAACTTAAAGTAGTTAAAAAAGGCTTTAATCCCTGAAATAAAACACTGAATTAAGGCATAGGTACCTGGAATTTTGCACGGTGGTTTCACATAGGCAAAAGGTACTCACTAAGAAATATTTTTAAAGATTTCAAACTTTAAGGGGATTAAAAGTGACTTAAACAACGAAAATAAAACACTGACTTACTAATAACTATATCACTGGAACCTTAAGGCCAAGGAAGCTGAGATTTTGCAGAGTGGCTCTACTAAGGCCCTCGCTGCTCATTAAGGTAGCTTTTTAAAATCTCAAAATGTAATATATGGGCAAAACTCCCTAAAATAAAAAATAATTAATACCTATATTTAATGTATCAGCACGGTCCTTAAGTAATATGGTTCTTCTAAGGGTAGAATTCCCCTGCGGAATGACAACAGTTTACTGCTAAAGTTAATTTAAATTAAATTAACCAAATTACATAATTGGATTTGTTATTGTATCCCTTAGCTAAGCACGGCTATTTCCCTAGTCTTTTATAAATAAGGGTATAGTATTTTTTCTTCTATTTCTAAAATTCACTAACTTATCATTAAAATTTTCTTTAACGTATAAAATTTTATAGATGAATGGCAGTGTGATATAATTTCCAATTATTAATCTATATATATAAAACAGTTCCGTGAATGACTGACTGACTGACTGGCATATAACGCACAGAACAAACCACTGGACCTAAAGGGCTGAAATTTTGCATGGCGATTCTTCTTATAGTGCAGGGGTGCACTAAGAAAGATTTTTCAAAAATTCTTCTTAGATGTTTTTAAATAAAATTTTTAAGCCGTTTTTGTAACATTCTTTAAAGTTGTCTTTTAAAATAATTAACTGAGTGTTATAAAATTTACATCACGAGAAAGATCATAAAATTTACTTTAAAATTAAATATTTATAGAATCTTCCAATCCATTTTCTGATTTTTGAAGAATGTTTAAAGATTCATTTTTAGAATTTAATTTATTAAATGCTGATTACATGATTTCTTCTCTTTTTGTGATACTTTAAATCAATTTTGCGTCACGTGCATAACAACGAAATTAATTGACAAAAATATTAAAATACGGTAAAAGATCAAATTTAACCACTAGACTCATTGAGATGGAAGTTTTTTTAAGAATTTAATTCAAATGAGTATGTTTTTATGATATTAAACATGCAAATTAAATCGATACATTCACCGTTGTATTTAATTTGAATATTTTCATCTACATTATTTTGTCTATAAAATTATCCAATACGATTTTTTATAAACATATATATATATATATATATATATATATATATATATATATATATATATATATATATATATATATATAGTATATATATAGATATATATATATATATATATATATATATATATATATACACATATATATATATATATATATATAGATAGATAGATAGATAGATAGGCATTAAATGCATACATACATTTACCGTTGTATTAAATTTGTCATCCGTAGCGAAGCACAGGTATTCAGCTAGTACTTTAGAGATGCGGAATTTTAATCGATGTTTATTTTAAGGAGGATTTGCCTTTGTAAAGGAAAATAATAAAAAGTATTTTTTATATGATGAGTTATGACGTGCTATGTGACGTTTTACCACATTCTCACGCTGAGTTTTAAAAGTATAGTGTTAATATGAAATGGACAATAAACATAAAATTATGTATACCCTCCTCCCTTTCCGTTCCAATGCTTAATGCTCTAATGGAAGCTATAGATATCTTATTAAATGCTTTCGTATCGCAAATAAAGTGAAAGTTAGCACTTACTTCTACCCTTTTATATATTTCTAAATTAATTTTGCTTTCGAATTGTAATCTTGCACACTCTTTCGAGAAAAAAATATTTCCTTAATACACTCCAATTTTAAGCATTAGAGAGAGCATTGTTATACCTTCATTATACGACGCTGTAGATAGTAGAAAAAAATTAGTAGCACGGCGACTGCTCATTAGGACTAATCATGAGATGACATGAGTGCTTTTCGAGTTAATTATTCGAACGTGTGCTTAATGGGATGGCATTTACTTTGATAAGGGGTGCGAAGCTCCTGAAAAATCTTTTAAACTGACGAAGATAATTTAATGAACTACAAAGGAACGTGGTCGGGGATTAAAAATAGCTATTGTTATTTTTTTGCCCTCATTATGAATTTGAATAAGGAAGAGTGTTTTTTTTTTCATCTTTTAATTTATGCATCAACAGTAAAATTCATTACATATTCATGTTCTTTGCGGTGTATGACATTTGTTATTAATAACTCCTCTTCAATATTTACAATGAATAAATACCAGCCAAAGCCTATTTGCTCATGCAGTCCATTTAGACATGCATATTCAAAGAAATCTTTTCGTTGAAATAATTTTAATTATTCATTGCTGCCTCCTTTCTTAGCTACTGTTTTGTGAGACAACATTTTGATTTCTTTTATATCTTCAAATTTCCACGTTGTGATGGAATTCATAATTTTATGTATTCATAAATGTATTTGTGTATTATAAAAAATTAAAGAGACATATTAATTTGCGAAATGACAATTGTATCTCAAGTAAACATTTTATAACAAAATATATTTATAACCAGAAAATACCATCAAATGTAATTGAAAAATATATTAAATATAATATTCGTTTTCCTGGGTTCGATAAGATTGAAAAAAATCTCTCCAGAAAGTTCACACAAAATAAAATTTATTATTCTGTAAATTCTTCAGGCAGATACACAAATTCAAACAGAAAACAAGTAACAACTATCTTCAGGTCAGGATAACAGGCCAGGATAACAGAGTCTTCAATACAATACACGCCTAACACACTTTCAATACATTCAATTTTCAGCAAAAAAGAGCACACTCAGTCCCAATGCCAATGTCAGGTATATTTATTGACTACCAAAGCACCCTCTATTGATCAACCAGCTAGATATCACTAGAAGATTCCAGAAAAGTCTAGAAGGTTGGCGACTATTTGGCGCTATATCGCCACATTTTGCGACCAAAATAAGTCACCAAATGCATCGCCAATTCGGCGATAACTCTCATATTTGGCGAGATTACTATAGACTCGTAAAATTCGCAACAATATCTATAGCATTTTAAAAGTACACTACATGTAAACTAAAGAGTAAATTTCAATCACTCAATAATATACCATACGCCTTTACTGACAATTCAAAAAAGTTTAAAAATTGCAATATTATTTTTACAAAAATTTTCCTAATAAAGCGCTTTTAGATTGAAAATTATCTATTTCATACGCATTGTTTTATGGTACGAAAATGCATCCTGGACTCGTTGTAACCTAGTGGTAGCGCATCGAATTTCGGTAGTGAGGGGGCTCGGATCGAATCCTGAGTAGCACCATTCAATACCCCTGTTTTCAAGGCCGGATATGGACACGTTAATCCTTAGACCGGAAAGTTAATCTACGAGGTCAGAGAGGGTGGGAGAGGGTATGATTCCCCCAGATGCCACTCATGGGAGTGCTTGGTCTAAACTGAGGTGACACCTGGCTAAATCAGATTCCGACCCTTGTGGTGTCATTATAGAACCGGAGCTTCACCCCTCAGCTAGGTAGCTTATATAGACCTACTCTTGAAAAAAATTCCGGCCTAAAGTGATTAAAAACGACAACAAAATGCTTCCTACTGTGCATTTATAACAGTTGTAGCGATTAAAATTTTAAATCCCGTGTCCATGATAAAGTCAATACAAAAACAAAACAGTTTTAATTAAGCTTTCGTATGTATGAGTTTAAATAAACGATATGAAATACTCATACCTATATATTATAGATGAGCATCTTTAAATAAGTTCAACATCAAGTTCTGGCACATATAAATCTCAGCATTTGCAAATTTTATAGATTGCATTATTAAATATCTAGAATTTTTTTTTTTAATGAGAGCAATAATTACAATTTTATGAGAAACACATAGGATAAAAATACAGTTTGTCCCAAAAAACCTTGAGACATTTATTGAAATTTATGCAAAAAAATAGTATACAAGGTAAATTCGCAGATGTGTTACCTTACATATTTGAGTTTTTTCTGTGTGAAAAAAAATTTAACAGGTGTCGCTAGTTGTTCCGTGAAATCGAAAGTTGTAAAATGGCTACTGCATCAGAAAAAGCAATATGTGTTGGCTGGTACAGAGACTGTTCGCACATTTTTTAGACGATGTATAGTGTATTCACAAAACTAAGTTATATAAAATTCTTGTGTTTTAAATGTTCTATTTGACATCCCTTATTTTGAACTATCTTTCGACACCGCAATTCCCAGGATAATAATGCCTTTTGAAGTGTCAGAAAAGGTATTCTATCCATTCCTCCTGAACAGCTTTCCAGAGTCCTGTAAGGGTTTTGGGACGACGTTTGGATAATGCAGATTTTAAATGTCCGAAAGCACAAAAATCCATAGGTGATACATCGGGAGATTTAGTAGGGATATCAGTGAAGGGTATGGCCTTGATACCAGTTTTTTGTTCCATTTCTTTTAGGAAATTTACAGTGGATTTTGATGTGTGACTGCTAGCTTTGTCCTGATGGATTCTCACAGATTGCTGGCACTGTGGGTAAAGCGATGGTATTTCATTCAAAAAAATTGGCGATAAAATAGGTTCTTGATAGTATTTGGAGTTAATCTTGACATTTTTTTCCACTCTCTTTATTTTTAACTTGCCATTCTAAGAAAAACCAGCAACAATCATGAATCCCTTAGAAACACTTTCTTTCGATTCTTTGAACCATGTACTTAAATTCTTTTCTCCCCTTTTATGATAATAAATGGCTCTTTTTTTGTTGCAATAATTTAAATACTCCATACTTTTTTTGTTGCAATAATTAAATACATGATTCATCTTAGCTCAGTATAAAAAAGTTTCTGGACACAAGACGTGTCCTTGATAATCGGTTGAATTGTTGAAGTACTCAAAAGATGCATAATTGCTGCAGTTGTATGTGCTACGGAATCCATTTTTGAACGCACATAGGCTGAGATTGATTAACAACTAGATATCCTCTGTACCACGAAAGTTGCACATATTGAAATTCATTGACTATACTATAAAAACTGTAATATATAATATAACACAATTGTGAATTTCTAGTTCATACCTTGTGTACTTTTTACTATGTTTTTATTAACTCTCTTTCTTGTTTGTGTGTGTATTTGTCCAGTACAAATCTTGCAATCGATTTTTAACTAACTTCCCGACTAGCTAGACATTTGAAACTTTTAGAATAGCTCATAAGATGATGAAAATGCATCATTTTAATACTTTTAGCCATCTTTAAGCATCTTTGAATTCATTTTCGGTTAATTCTGTTTTGTAGACTGGTGCAGCCATCTATCGACCGGAACAGGTACGAAAAGTTAAAAGCAAGTTAACTTCCAATTAACTTTATTTACTTTCAAGTCAATGGGATGATTGATCAAAAAAATTTTAAAAAAGTATTTATTAATACATAGAATTGTCAAGTTTATATGATTCAACAGAAAATTTAAAAACATGGTATATAAAAAGTTCTTTTTATCTTGTAATTATTTAGTTTAATTTTTTTAAATGTGTCAACTTTTTTTGAGACACCTCGTATATTAGTTTGAAGCTAGGTGGTGATTTCCAATTTCATCAATATATTTTATGTAATAGCATGTAATTCCATTATTTTACATTTTAATTCCATACACTCACACAAAAGAAAAACAAACTTCCCTTATACTCACGAGCAGTTCTTGACATATAGTCACATTTCCTAGGAAATCCTACAGCATATCAAAGCCATCAAATGCTCTGAATACAAAAAGAGCATTTCTGTGAAACAAATTCTTCACATTATAACAAGTGATGAACTCCATGCCCGGAATTCCAGGCTTTTATCGTAAGAATCATTTAATGAATCACTGATTCGCAAATTGAAGCGCTCCAACTAAAATGCAATTTCGCAACTCATTCAGTATAAGGATATATTCTTTTTTTTAGGGATGGAATGCTATTCACATTAACATATAAAAAATATAGATGAGATTGCATAAATCGTTAGAAATGTTGATTATGGCAACACTTTCTGTAATTTCAAGCAGGTGCTTAACGAAATTTTTTTGCACTGCAAATATCCGTTTTTTACCAAGCGAGAGCCTAGGATATTTTTAATGTGAGCTTTTTAGCATTTATTTTTTTCAAAGAATAACATTTCAAAGATCGTTATTCCGTATACATCAAAACACCTTTAAATCATTAAATAATGTACTGAACTTCGGATTAATTCGAAAAAATTGTTTATTTAATTTGCGTAAATCTTTTACAAGACATTTTATACACAATGCACTCTTAGGATTGATTGCAAACTTTTTTCCCCATTTGATTAAAAATTGATTTGAAATTGAATTGATTTGAAAAAACCATAATTTTGCATTTTACTAAAAATTGGTTTGGATTTGGAAGGTTAAATTTTTTGCACTATTCATCAATAATCATTCGTTTTTTACCAAGCAAAAACCCAGGGTACTTATAGCGTGTGTTCATTTTTTCTTCTTTCATTTTTTGACGATGTAAAATTTAAATTTAAAGATAAATATTTCAGAGGTTTTTTTTAAATTTCGTATAAATGTAAAGGAGCTTTAAATCGTTAAAAACACATTAAACAAATTCTTATTAGTCAGAAAAAAACATTTGTTTAATTTGTGTGAATCATTTAAAGTACTTTTGAAATATTATCTTAGCAATAAAATAAATTATTTTTTGTATTTCCAAATATATTGCGTCGTAATTATAGACGTAAAAAATTTAACTTACATAAATAGTTTTTAAAAAAAATTTAAATTTATTAAATGAAATTTAAGTGTTAAAAAAATATTAAATTTTAGAACACGTGTTCATAATTCTAACTAGTACATTCAAATTAAATACAACGGTCAATGTATGCAATTAATGCCAAAATAATTTTCATAAAAAAATCGTAACGGATATTTTTATAGACAAAATAATGTAGAAGAAAATATTCAAATTAAATACAACGGTCAATGTATGCAATTAATTTGTATGTTTAATATCCATAAAAGATACTAATTTTGAATTAAATTCGTAAAAAATTTCCATCTCAATTAGTCTACTGGTTAAATTTTAGCTTTTTCCGCATTTCAAAATTTTTTTGTCTGTTTATTTCGTTGCTATGCGCGTGAAGCAAAATCAATTTAAAGTATCACAAAAAGAAAATAAACCACATGATTAACATTTAATAAATTAAATTCTAAAAATAAATTTTTAAAAATTCACCAAAAAACAGAAAATTAAGGTAAATATTCGAAAACAATTTCATTTTAAAGTTATTTTTATGATATTTCTTGTGATATAAAATTTATAATCCTCAGATTATTATTTTAAATGAAAGCTTAAAAAATGTTTCAAAACAGCTTAAAAATGTAATTTTAAAAAATCTAAGAACTTTTCAAAAATTATTCCTGGTGCACCCCTACACTATAAGAAGAATCGCCATGTAAAATTTCAGAGCTTTAGGTCCAGCGGTTTGGTCTGTGCGTTATCTGTCAGTCAGTCAGACATTGGACTTTTTTATATATAGAGAGAGAGAGTGAGAGATTATATACATCCATTATCATTCCTGTAAATAAGTAAAATATGTGAATGAAATAAATGGATGTTTTAATAAGGAAGCAAAGCGTATACTAATGAATTTTAATTTGAATATTTCCGCTTAAATGGAATACATGTATTTAAATAAAATATGCTGCAGGTGTTGAGAGTCTCTTGAGTAATAGAAATACTCGACTTAATGGAGAACAAAGACAGTTTTCCTTAAAGTTTTATAAAAGCTAAATTCCCTTCTAATTAGTTATAATCAGTTAAATATAGTAGGAATTTCGATATCAAATGTGAAAAGCCAAAAGTTTAATTCACTCCTAATTAGCATTTTAATTTAAACATAATAGAAATTTTCTATCATGTTTAAAGTACTGAGGTTAAAGACTTGGCACACATGTCAGATAAGTTTCAGAGGAAATAATCATTTACTTGTTCAATATGCGTTCATCAGTTTTTGAAGAATCCAAAATGTACTAGCCAGTGGCGCACCAAGGGGGTGAGCCAAGGGAACTTCCCCCCCCCAAAGAAATAGAAATTGCATTATGAATATTGAATTTGCATTATAAATATTTTGATCTGTTCAACTCGTCCCCACCCTACCCCACCCCAAGATTAAATCCTGGGTGCGCCACTGGTACTAGCTATGTATTTATATTTAAAATACCTTTTTAAACAAATACTAGTTCAGACGTGGGGAATATTATATTTTCCACCACTTATGGTAAATATTTTATTAAAAAAATATTTCTTACGTATACACAATAATAGGGAATTATAAACAAAATTAAAAACTTAAAAACATGCGCTGATTTTAGTTATGAGATTTCCATTTAACTTTTGTTTACAAATTTAATTTGCTTTGTTAGATCAGCATCTATCTCGAAATAAAGATCATGCGCAAATGAGAAAGAAAGCAGTGTCAAGTTGAATTTACACGTGGATTAGTTTTTTAATTGTACTTCAGAGAGTACTTCCATTTTATTTTTGTTCGTCAATAAAAAAGATATGATTTTAATTGATATTTAATGTAACTTTATGTAATGTAGTATGATCTGAAAATCAAATAATTTGTATGAAGTAATAATCATAATCAAATTATTAAAACAAGCATTAAATACTTCATCCATATTGCAACACTCAAGTGAACTAACAGACACGTGGAAACCCCATGATTTGATACCCATTGTACAATTAGTTGTATTTGTCGTCGTTTCTAATGTGGTAAGTCCTTCTCTATTACGATATTCAACCAACCACACCACGAATTAGTCGGCATCTTTAATTAGGGTGCAATAAACGCGTGAACCAACGTAACTCCCTTTGCGCAGACAGCAAGAGCCGTTCTTAAATCGGGACTCGAACACCAGCACTCTGTGTGGAAGCGTATGACGCTAACCACTCAACGATGTGGGCGTCTCATGTCGCGAGATTAATGCATTTTTAAATAGATTGCTACTTTTTATGCCAAGATATATGTAATACATTTTCTTTTAAGAAAACGTCATATTAATGCTTTTTCTAACAGTATTTTAAGTTTTATATCAGTTTTGAGATGAGGGTTTATTAATTTTAAAATATTTATTCATATTCTAATGTCTTTTAGCTTAAATTCTTTTAAAAGCAGTTCCATTTCCTGTTACTTATATCAGTCATAAAACATACGGATCACTTTCCGTAACGATACTTGCCTAAATTCTTTAACTGCGTCAAAGGCTATATAAATAGGTAATAAATGATAATTTGAATTTATTTATGCTGCGACAAATATGAGGAGTTTTAAGTTTACAGAAATCTGAAAACTTAATGACATTTTCTGTTAATACCAGGAAATAATCTTTTCAATTCCGCCATATCCAAATATTGTTGAATTCCCAGAGAATATTAAGAAGTATTAGGTTTCACGTGCACTTGTCATGAACTAATTTCCTAAAATAACTTAATAAAATTATACTTTTAATCTATTTGTAAAGTTTATCTGATCTTTAATCAATTAAAATGTACATACCTATAAAATTCCCAATTGCATACTGTCTATCCGAAACTTAACTATTCACAGACATTGATTAGAAAAAAAGAAGTATTAGTTGTGAATTTCTATCTCGGAGCATATCAGAATTAATTTTTTTATAAATTAATACAATTTTACCAATACATTTTTTTATCTTAATTATACGGCTGCCAGCTTAAGCTATAATTTTACGGCTCTTTTTGATGACTTTATGTTAAACTGGCGGTTAATGTTTTGACGAAACGTGTGATGGTATATCACTGATCGATATTCCGTCTACCCTTGAGCGATTTTCGACGGCCAGAAATACCTCAGCCACCGCTAGAAGTAGTTATCGACCAAATTGGGAATACTTAATGCAAATATATGAGATGCTGATCTTTTAAAAAACCAAAAATAAAGTATTTATATATATTTAAAGTTAAAAATAAGTAATAGATGATATTAACATATTTTAAACACATTCTACATACTAGAAAATCTGCATAAATTAGGTGTAAATATTATATAAATATAAAGTGCGTAAATGTGCGTGAATTTGTTTCATTTCAGAATTATATAATATTAGCTAAACAAAAAAATCATATATTTATGATTTGATTTTCTTGACATTTATCTTTTCCTAACTTAAGGGAGGCTTTACTTCTCCTTAATGAATAAAATTACTTGAGTAAATCGATAGCTCTTATCGCCAAACGAAACTTAAAAAACCCCGACAAGAAATATTTAGTAAATACAGCAAAGTAAACTAATAGAACTATTACGTAAGTAAAATTTTTATCACTACTTGAAAACACTTTAGTTTTCTGGGGCATCTTAACAAATTAATATTGAAACTAAAATAATCCTTGCGATGTTAACAATAATGATTTTGTTTTCCTTTATATTGGGGGCAAAGGAAAAATGCATAGATGTTTGGAGACAAATATAACAAGACCACTTAGTTCTTAATGTGTTCAACGCAACAAAATAATTTATTGAAGCGATTAATTTTTTTCTTGTTATATTAAAAGTAGTAATAGTTAAAAGTAGTAATAAGTTACTATGCATAACTGATTTCAGAAAGAGAAGAAATGAATAAAATTAAATCTTATTTTTGATGACTTTATGTTAAACTGGCAGTTATAATATAAATGCCAGTTTAACATAAAGATAAATAAGAATAAATGAATAATTCTTAAAAATTTAGCCGAGCACGATATTAGTAATATAGAGGATTCTGTAAATATAGAAATAAATTAAGAATTCCATTCTGTTTTTACACAAGGGTAATACGAATATTTATCTAGCACACATGCACAGGCTAGGATGAAAAAAATTATACACTTTCCCTTATTAGCATGGCAATAATTAGTTGAGGGTGCGTAGTTTAACCAAAATTCTAGGAGACAGGAAATTGTGGCTAGTATTTGGAGTACAGCAGATTCAAATATAAATCATTCCTCGCACAAAAAAAATTGAATAATCTGTTGTTCCTTTAGAATATGAAATTTAGACTCTGAAATAGTATTTAATATCATTTACGTATAGGGAGTCTAAAAGGGTTTACGTCTGTTTGGCCAGATTGTCCATAATATCAAACGCTTAATTGATTTGTTTCTCAAAACATTAACTGAACATATTAGCCTAATAGGTTTCTAGATAAATTGGAACATAGCGTTTGATTGTGAGAAAAGTGGTTTTGCATCAAATGCGGATAATTATAATCAGTTGAAATATATATTCCATTTTCCATCTATATAGAGTGTAGAGTATCCAATCCATGCATTGAGAAGAATGTTACTCAAATCAATTCCTTTGAGCCACGTTCTGAAACAATACATGACAAAAACTTTGCATATATTTTCTTAGTTCGACAGCAAAACGTGCACGTTTGTTTGCAACAAGATACCGTGAAACGTCGATCTGCTTTTATACGATGTAATGAATATCATATTTGCCTATCTTCATACAACAGTAGAGGTTGAACGGGATGTGCAAAATCTGTTGTGAAACAGCCCGACTAAGATGCACAACAAACGTTATTTCCAGTGCAAAGGTTTCTTAAAATAGAATTCTTACGAGCTGTGTTGGCTGTATTTTTAAATTAATATCTATTTGAAAGAACTATACACACAATTTTAAGAGCACCGATGTTTTGAACACTTCTCTAGTGCTACATGTTTTTTCACTACTTCATTTGATGAAGTTTTGTCTCTGTACAACAAATTGATGACGTAACCATAAAGAGAGTTTTTGTCTATCTAATCAGGTGCATATGAGAAGCAGCATAACGTATTTTCATTCACTAAGGTTATCTGTCTAGATCAGTCTAAACCGCAATATAAGCGGTAAAATAATATGTTGTTAACTGAGAGCACAGAGCGTGGATATTGATGGTAGCCTTACTTCATTGACCATGTAGGAGTATATTTAACGTATTTATCTCCGTCCAGTTGAAATTTCGTTTGCATTAGTTTACTTAATGTAAAGGGGAAAAAACTGTTTGCTTGAGTTTTAGGTTCAGTATCCCGATAATTTTTTAAATGTGTATAGTTTTGACAAAGCGGCTATTACAATATTTGAGAACGCTATCTTTCTGGTTCTCTCTTTTGTGGAAATACAAAATGTCGGATTCGTTAAACACAACAAATAGAATTTACAGCCAAAGAGTGAAATCCTTCTAGAGTTTTTTCATTGTTTATCTAAATTATAAGGGTTCAAGGAGCTGGCAAAAATCGAATTAGAAATTAACTTTGAGTTTTCTCTGCCATCATAACGAGATTTGTAAATATTTAAGGTAATGATGCCAGTGTGTCTAGTGACTTTATGTCGAACGAGATAAGATGGTGCCTTAACTTCGCTTCCATCATATCCAAGGCTAAAAATCAAATTTAGTAATTAAAGTGGAATTAAAACTTCTGAAGAAACGAAACATTCAGTAGTTCCTTAAATTTCCTTTTAAAACCTTTATCCGAAAATCTCTGGTGGGTTAGAAAATGAGAAATTACCTCCTTTTCGAGATATATACACTTGCGATTACGTATTTTGTCTAATTTGGTTTGCATCTAAAGGTTTTATCTTAGTTGCAGATGAAAGGAGACAAATTTATTTAAGCTATCTAAACGTTAGCAAAGCGTTTTTTCCCCCTTCAACATTCACGCTTCTTTGATAAATTATGCATATTTTTAGAGACAGTTATGAGTATAAGCCTAAGATACATAAATTTATGATCAAAAGAGTAATTTATTTTAAGTTTATTCCAGTTGTTGGAAAATCTATAAATTGGGACTAATGCATTTGCAATCGATCGTGTAGAAATCTTATAATTACGCGAAATGCAATTGCATTAATACCGGAGAGATGATTATAATGGAATATAAATTCTTTGAAAAATCACTAAAACGTATATAAAATATTAAACGTTTCTAATTAGACTTTTACAGGGCGACATTAAGGCGCTATTTGCAATAATATCGCTGCACAACAGTGCTAAGAAAAACATTACTAGTCGTATCACATAAGGTATACAAACAATCCGTACCACATTCGTATGGAAATTAATACGAACTAGAGCAGTGAGATTTGTTTAAATCTCGAAATGTGCCTTTCCCCAGAGATTAATCGAATTAAAGGATTCCTTTTCAGTTAAGTAATTAATTCTAGAATAAATTCAGCTGGGTCCGAAGAGGGAAAGCTTGTTTAAGTAATGCTTGGTTCCATTAATTGAAATTGGTGAAAAAAATGCTTTGTGTATTTTCTTTCACGTTCGGGTAAAATAAATAAAATATAGGTACAAAAGTTTTTGTTTTTTTATTGCTTTGATTATGGTTTGGTTTCTATTTATTTTGAGTATTATGAGGTAAAATTATTTATCCAAGTGTAAACTTGAAAAATAAAAATCGAAATCTACATTGTTAAACAAGTGCTAGAGATGGACTACAAAAAATGTGAACCCATACGTTTCTATTAACGGATATCTTCTTTAAACTTTTTGAAATCGGTAACGTAGTATCGACAGTCAAGGGGACACGGGAACTTCGGATTTTTTAATTTTTAATTATTAATCCTGTATACAGAATGAGATAAACTAATATTATTTTTTACTACAGTGAGGACCCTCAGAATTCAAAATAAGGATTTTCGGCAGAATAATGCCAGTTTTTCAAAACTTTTTTTTTTCAAAATGCTCCATGCGCATTCCATTTTATTCAAAATCCTTAATTTTTTTAATATATGCTTACCTTATAGATATAAACATAATCGTGCACTGAATTTTGTTTTTGTTTGAATCTAAATCCATAAATAATTCTTTTATGGCAGTTTTTTTTATGTTTTTACTTTGTTGTGTTTTTGCTTTTTGTGATGTGTCAACACATGATTCTCAAATGTTGACTATCATAATATTAAGAATAGAGAAATAAACATTGAAATATTACTTTTGAACCCGATCGAAAGAAACAGGGTTATTCAACGCCGCGAAATAAACAATTTCAGTCAAGTTCAATTCTATATCTCACAAACATGATTTAAAATAAAAATGGCAGCGAGAGAGCTAGAGCGATTCCTCGGAATAAATAAATGAACGTGTTTATGCGACCTCGTGCTTTGTGAGTATCTAAAGCCAGATTTAAACATGACACTGAGCATGCGCAGAAAGTAATTTTTTAATTGTAAATTATCGCCAATTAATAGAATTTGAGGTCACAAACACCAATTTTGACACATCTATAGATTGAAATATTTCGTTTAAGACCAAAATGAAAGAAATTGATGCAGTAGTTTTCTCTCTGGGACTGCCCAAACAATCTGCTTAGCAACTTAACCCTCAAACCGGCCCATGAATTTGTTGCCACTATCAGGACTATCGGTCAAATTGACCCCCAAGCCTAAAAAGCTGTTCTTTTTGCATTATTACGATGGAACTGCATGTTGATATTGTGCACAGGGTTGTTTGATTTATATTAGTGATGGATAGTGAGGGAAAAAATCATCTGCACTTATTTATTCAATTTATTTAATTTATTTTGATCTGGTATCTTCCATCAAAACGTAGGGCTCTTAAAAGAATTGCACAATGTTTCTCAGACATAATTGCTCGAAAAATTAGCCTGCCAGTGATTGAGGTAGAGAAGAGTGATGTCAAGGCTTCACAGCATACTTTAAAAATCACACAGAATACTGAAATTTCTATCAAGACCGGTAGGCCTGGTATTGCTCAGTAGCAATAACAGGTCTACCGGTCATTTTAACCGTCATACTTTTACAAAATTGCATAAATCGTTAGAAATGTTGATTATGGCAACACTTTCTGTAATTTCAAGCAGGTGCTTAACGAAATTTTTTGCACTGCAAATATCCGTTTTTTACCAAGCGAGAGCCTAGGATATTTTTAATGTGAGATTTTTAGCATTTATTTTTTCAAAGAATAACATTTCAAAGGTTTTTATTCCGTATACATCAAAGCACCTTTAAATCATTAAATAATGTACTGAACTTCGGATTAATTCGAAAAAATTGTTTATTTAATTTGCGTAAATCTTTTACAAGACATTTTATACACAATGCACTCTTAGGATTGATTACAAACTTTTTTTCCCATTTGATTAAAAATTGATTTGAAATTGAATTGATTTGAAAAAACCGCAATTTTGCATTTTACTAAAATTTGTTTTGGATTTGAAAGATTAAATTTTTTGCGCTATTCATCAATAATCATTCGTTTTTTACCAAGCAAAGACCCAGGGTACTTATAGCGTGTGTTCATGTTTTCTTCTTTCATTTTTTGACGATGTAAAATTTAAATTTAAAGATAAATATTTCAAAGTTTTTTTTAAATTTCGTATACATGTAAAGCAGCTTTAAATCGTTAAAAACACATTAAACAACTTCTTATTAGTCATAAAAAAACATTTATTTAATTTGTGTGAATCTTTTAAAGTACTTTTAAAAAATTATCTTAGCAATAAAGAAAATTATTTTTTGCATTTCCAAATATATTGCGTCGTAATTGTAGACGTAAAAAATTTAACTTACATAAATAGTTTTAAAAAAATTTTGAAATTTATTAAATGAAATCTAATTGTTAAAAAATTATTAAATTTTAGTACACGTGTTCATATATCTAACTAGTACATTCAAATTAAATACAACTGTCAATGTATGCAATTGATGCCAAAAATAATGTTCATAAAAAATCGTAACGGATATTTTTATAGACAAAATAATGTAGAAGAAAATATTCAAATTAAATACAACGGCCAATGTATGCAATTAATTTGTATGTTTAATATCCATAAAGCATACTATTTCTAATTAAATTCGTAAAAAATTTCCACCTCAATTAGTCTACTGGTTAAATTTTAGCTTTTTCTGCATTTCAACATTTTTTTGTCTGTTTATTTCGTTGCTATGCGCGTGACGCAAAATCAATTTTAAGTATCACAAAAAGAAAAGAAAACACATGATTAGCATTTAATAAATTAAATTCTAAAAATGAATTTTGAAAATTCACTAAAAATCAGAAAATTAAGGTACAGATTCGAAAATGATTTCATTTTAAAGTTATTTTTATGATATTTCTTGTGATATAAATTTTATAATCCTCAGATTATTATTTTAAATGAAAGCTTAAAAAATGTTTCAAACCAGCTTAAAAATGTAATTTTAAAAAATCTAAGAACTTTTCAAAAATTATTCCTGGTGCACCCCTACACTATAAGAAGAATCGCCATGTAAAATTTCAGCGCTTTAGGTCCAGTGGTTTGGTCTGTGTGTTATCTGTCAGTCAGTCAGTCATTGGACGGTTTTATATATAGAGAGAGAGAGTGAGAGATTATATACATCCATTATCATTCCTGTAAATAAGTAAAATATGTGAATGAAATAAATGGTTGTTTTAATAAGGAAGCAAAGCGTATACTAATGAATTTTAATTTGAATATTTCCGCTTAAATGGAATACATGTATTTAAATAAAGTATGCTGCAGGTGTTGAGATTCTCTTGAGTAATAGAAATACTCGACTTAATGGAGAACAAAGACAGTTTTCCTTAAAGTTTTATAAAAGCTAAATTCCCATCTAATTAGTAATAATCAGTTAAATATAGTAGGAATTTTGATATCAAATCTGAAAAGCCAAAAGTGGCAAATGGCGCCATTGCAAAACTGGCAAATGGCGAGCATATGTGAAACCCTGATGTGCTCTCCCTAATGTCCAGGAACAGACTGAGGATGTCAAAGCAAGCCAAGCTTTCACGCCTCTCCCCACTCCTGCCCCAACCCTTAGTTCCACCGCTGCCGGTCATAATGACCGGTACGCCGGTTTGAGGGTTAAATATATAGATGAGATTTTAAAGGTTGTATGTGCTTTGCTAGCTGTAAAATCGCTACGAAATAGCTGTGACTACCCGTCACAGCATTTTTTCTTTTCTCTCCAATGCAGAGGGATTTGTCGCGAGACATTCCCCCCCTTTTTTTTATACACCGCGAAATTTTGCTGGCAACTTTATAATGGGAGCAAGCTTTAGATTAGCCAGAATTTTCTCCCTAAAAGGGGGACGACACTGTAACGGCTAAGCCTTATTGGGGATTGGAACCCAAACCCACTGCGTGGAAACTCACGCGCTAACTCCTATACCATATGGGCGGCTCATCGCAGAAAATGTATAACGGATTTTTAAGCAGAACAGGGATTTTTTTCGCATTCAAAAATATTATATAGCTATACTAGATTAAAACCCGTACTTCGCTACGGAGTACATTCAAATTAAATACAACGGTCAATGCATGCAATTATTGCCAAAAATATGTATAAATATATTTATAATAAATACAAAGATCACTGTATGAAATTGATGTAAAAATAAGCGAAAAGATGAATTTATAAAAAAAATTTTCACGGATATTTTTATAGACTAAATAATGTAGAGGAAAATATTCAAATTAAATCTAATAAAACATACTAAAGAATATAGTACAGTTAATATAGTACAGTTTGAGGAACATATCTTTTACTGTATTTTACTATTTTTTTGGATAATGTTCAATCGTCTGCCGCATTAGCAAGAAAAATTTTTTTTGTCTATACACGTGACGATAAATCAATTTAAAGTACCAGAAAATAAAATCACGTGAGCAGCATTTAATAAATTAAATTCTAAAAATTAGTCTTTAAAAATTCATCAAAAATCAGAAAATTGAGGTAAGGATTCGAAACAGATTTCATTTTAAAGGAATTTTTATGATCTTTGTTGTGATATCAATTTTATAACTCTCAAATTATTATTTTAAATATAAACTTTAAAAAAAGTTACTAAAACAGCTTAAAAATTTATTTAAAAAAAATCTAAGAAAACTCTTTCTTTTTCAAATCTCTTTCTTAGTGCACCCCTACATCATAAGAAGAATCGCCATGCAAAATTTCAGCCCTTTAGGTCCAGCGGTTTGGTCTGTGCTTTGTATATCAGTCAGTGAGTTTAATAGTAGAATTTTAAAATCGGAACAACATAATTTTTTTGCGACTTTATGAAACTGTCAAGTTCGCAATCTTTTTTAAACGTTGAAAGCAACTTTTTTTTTATCACTGCTGACATCGCGGACCACATATTGGGTTCTATCGTACCACCTATGTTCCGCGAACCACTAGTTAAGGCTGCTGTGTACTAATGCTATTGGATCGACTCCCCTCAATGTTAACCTAGGGAGAAAATGTGTCTACTATTAACAGAATAAATGCTGATGATCCAATAGATATGATATTTTCAGATAGCCTGAGCTTTTCTACACCTTGCAACAGGATTCATTTTATATATTGCGTCGGCTAAAGGAATTTAGGAACGTTTAAAACAAACTATACCAGATTTTCCCCTAAAAATTAAAATTTAAAAATAATATTTGCATCCTTTTTAAATCAAAAATATCTCAAGGTGTAAAATTTCTTCTCTATTACAGAGTACAATTTAATATATATATATATATATATATATATATATATATATATATATATATAAATATAAATCCAAGCCTTTGGACACAGAAAATATACTTTTGAGCGAGGGCTCACATACATATTTTAGCTTTTCAATCAGGGGTGAATACTTCTACTTCATATTTTTCCTTTTTACCGTATGTAAAACATTTTCATTGTACTAGATCAGGGATACCCAACAGGATCCGGACCCCTTGGGGGTCGATGGAAATTTAAAATGGGTCTATAGTATTCCACGGGTCTAATGGGGGTCTATGATAAATTTTTCTGCTTTAAAATTTAAAATAACTTTTTTGGAATGCAATTATTAGATAATAATATCCGTTTCAATAAGTATAAATACAGATTTGCATCGGGCGGAGTGATCCACAGATCTAAAATCGAATGTCATGACGCTTTTGTATATGTGTCGATTGAAAGTATATTATAATTACATTTAAGGCAGTAAAATTGTTTGGTAAAATATATATTTACGTTCGTTATGTTAATTACTGTGACAATTCGAATATGCAATTTCAAACAAAATATTAAAACAATTTTATCAATGCATCAAGCACAATTGCCAATTGAAATCGAACTTTCGAGGAATTACAATCTGTGTTTCTGAAATCAGGTTTATATTTGTGAAATTAATAATGAAAATAGTACAAAAATAATAAAACATAAACATAATGAACCATTTTTTCTAATTTTTCGTTCATATTCTTAGTCAAGTTGTTATCTTTAAGTGTTTTATATTCAATTATTAGTATTATAATTGTGTTGTATGCTGTATATTATAGAGAAAAATGTGAGGGGTTGATGAAGATAATTATTCTTTTAAAAGGGGTTGATGTAAGAAAAAGGTTGGTAACCCCTGTACTAGATTATTTAACTCTTCAGCGGGCGCACACGTGTACAAAGTGCAACATTTTCGTAATTTTTAATGGCTTGTTTTTACATGTAAAGTTTGAATATTCTAAGCAGTTTCTATTTATAGCTACACTCTTTCTAATGCAGGTCTGAATTTATGACCCATGTATTCCTTTCCATTCATTTGTTTATCGTGATTTAACCGTGGTAAACCAGCGAATATACAGGATTACAATACGACAGAAGCAGGAATTGATGGAGTCGATCCAATGTGCAGCTATTACACGGCATTCCGCATATCACGAGGATGGACAATCTCATTGTTTTTTAGGTTTTTGGACATAATAGGAATCCATTCGCAAGTTGTCCTTAGATCCAATAAACCGGACAGATTTGAAATTAGGCGATTGTATCTGCATTCTTTGGTCTTTAATTATAAATATATCTCAATATTATCAACATTTTATATCTTTTCATAAAACTCAGAATCATGATTTTCAATTTCAAAAGAAAATATTTATTACAGAAGGAATAATCAAGGTTGAAAGAGGTGTTGCACGTTGTGCAACGCGCGCCTGCTGGTGTTAAAAAAAAATGGCACGCCCGCTGAAGGGTTAAATTTACTGACATAACCAGTGTATATACATATGCATAAAGGCTGTTTCAATCCCATTAAATTTTTGAAAGAATTTCCCACTGTAAATTTCCTTCTTAGAAATAAGGGACGGAACTTTTCACCTTCTTGATTCTCTTTGAAATAAACGAATCTTTTGTCGAAAAGTTTTAGCAACTTTGAGAAAGGGTTTGAGTTTAAAAAGAGTTTGCTTTGAAACATAAAATTTCTAATTTAGAGAGATAACTTATTGCGATTCTGGAACTTTTAATTGTCTTTAAAAGGCTTGAAAACTGTTAGAGAAGTAATCAAAATCACAGGTGCAAATTATTTAAAAGATAATAGGGGTTGTAAAGAATCTAATACTTTCATTTCCACCACTCTTTTTCATTTTTTTCCCGTACAGTTCCGAAATTTTATAGTTAATGAGAAAATATTTATTTTCTTTTTTTTACAATTTCATCTGAAAAAAAAGGAATTTCCTGCATTTAAACTTATTTTTTACTTTTAAAGTTATTAATTAAATGGGTGTGCATTTTAGTATTTCTTCCATTATTTCTCCTAATCATAAAAAGCATTCACTTCCCAGATGTGTCAGATTTTAAGAAGACTGAACTAAGAAAATTATTTGGTCCTCGAGTGCTTACCATATAACTTTAAATAATTCTATTTTTGAGTAAATTATTTTCGAAGTTATTTAAGAAAAACGGTTTTTAGAGCTAGATGATTCTACCATAGAAAACAAATTCGTAAAATGGCCTCATTTTTTACCATTTAGAATGTAAAATTTACTCAGGTATGTGAGTAGAATCATATTGATATATTCGAATTTTTTGTTTCAAAGTACATTTAAGTTTTATGAGAGAATTTAAGCAGTTTCCTGAAGTGTAAAGGAAAATCGTCTCATGGTCGTTTCAGTGAAATAAATATTTCTTTTTTTACCAGGGAAACCTTTTTTGCAAGAGAAATAATTATTATTCAAATATAAATAATCACTGTCAACGTAAGTAGTCGTATTGACAACATAAATGTAATGTCTCAAAACAAGATGGCATTGTAATTGAAATGAAAATATCTGGACGTAGCGTACCAAATACTATTATACATTTTTGTTGTGTCTAATGCCTCTTAGCCGCTGGTATGACAGCTATCACAACACAATCCAACAAAATTGTTTCAAATGACAACTAAGCGCTACTAGAGTAAGGTAACCAGACGTCCCGCTTTTGGCGGGACAGTCCCGATTTTTAACAATTTGTCCCGCGTCCCGTGGCGTTTTAAAAAAGTCCCGATTTTTGGAAAGATTGCACGACAAGCCAGTAAACGGAGGGAGAACGGGAAGGGAATATACGGTTTTTGGCGACCATGTGGCTATTTAGCCAGGATATGAGTTTTATATTATTTTTGCTAATTTTATAATTTTAAACTTTAACAATAACAAATAATTGTTGAGAACTGATTATCGAGAACTACTTATCAAAGTTCGCATTGTTGATCTGTTGTTAGAATTCGAATTTTGAAACAAACCATGTTCCTTACAATAATACACTAAAAATTGTGGAATACGCGCTGTCTTTACCAGGAACTAATGCTATGACTGAACGCGTTTTTTTTCTACGGTAAATATGGACATCAGAAAAATCACAATTATGTGTTGAGACTTTGAAAGCCATTTTATGTGTGAATATAATTTAACAAATTCTTGTGAAAAATCTTATGGTCTATTAAACAACGACAACAATCTACAAAAAAAAATTCACTCAAATGAGAAATATAAAAATAAAATAAAAGAAATAAAGAATAAAATAATACTATACATATTTTTTTTATTTATTATATTTGTAAATTGTACTTATGTTGAAATTTAAAAATATATATTATATTACTATTTATGCGTTCTATGAAAATTTTTGTTGCTCCATATAGACAAAATTTTTCATCAAGAACATCACCCCCCCACCCCCCCCACCCCGTTGGTCAATGGTGTTCCGCTTTACCAATGTTAAAATCTGGTCACCTTATACTAGAGACATCTTGCTGGATATCAAACGAACTTTTTGGCCAACCCAGGATTATAAAAATTAAGACAAGGCAGATGTCATGTAATATTTAATTGTGGTCACAACGTATAGACCTAGGTTAACTCAAAGTAAGATTTTGGAAAAAAGAGAGAGAATAATTTGAAATGAAATAAATTAATGTATTTAAAATTTTTCACACGTTCAAAGGTGAAATGATGAAGTTAAACCGAAACAGTTAGTGAGCCAAAATCTCTGTCTGCTGTATATCTACTTTATACAACAGAATGACAACACGAGAAGTTGACAATAAGAAAAAATCATATATATATATATATATATATATATATATATATATATACTAGCGGCCCGTCCCGACTTTGTCCGAGTTGAGGAAAATATTATACCAATAAATTTACAGTTGATAGCCAATAAATTGTAAATCTTTTTTTACCTGAATAATAACCTAAATAATACCTTAAATTAATTTTATGTTAGTTAATAATTAAAATAAATTTTTTAAAAGAAATAGGCGTGCCGGAGAACGGCTAGGTTTGAACCGCTAGCTTCAGAAGAGAAGCCCACCGCGATAGCACCACGATAAGGATCGTTGAAATCTTCGGAACAAAAAGCTGTAGAAGACAGTAGCGGTAACAATGGAGATTGTTAGGATTAAGCTCCCTAACTCTATTTCGACTGATCAGATATACATAATATATAGCCTATGTCCATCTGGAATAATGTACCTTTCAAACAGTGAAAGAATTTTTCAAATAGGTACAGTGGTTCTGAAGATTACCCTCCACGTACAAAATCGCTCTCTCTTTTTATATAAGTATATATATATATATATATATACTACATACATATACATATATATACATACATACATATATATATACATATATATATATATACATACATATATATATATATATATATTATATGTCTGCTTTAATGTTTTATATTTGTTTGAGAGTGCTTCCTAATGTACAAATCTAAAGTTATAATGTCTAACAATTCAAATTATTATACATAGCATGTCATCCCTTCAATTATAGTACATAAAGACTATCTTTGAGTATTTGGAGCTTTTCCTGTATATATTTCTGTGTTGCAAAACGAAAGCAATGTATTCAAACACATTCTAAAGTCCTTCAATATAAGTTAATTTTAGGGAACGGTACAGGTTTGACTTGCGAAAAATTTTAGAAAATTGAATAAGTTTTCATAATTTTAAACAAATTAACGAAGAAATCAAATTGAATGAAAATTTCTGGACTTTTAGAAAAAGCATATCTTGTTGCAACACAAATATTAGATTGATGTAAATTATTTAAATTTAGTAGGAAATCTTAATTAAGTAACACGTGGTTTTCTTATTTTAATAAATATCATTTGTCACTGCACGCATAACTGATATTAATTTTAAATTATTGACATTCAATACACTTTAATTTAAAGAAAACCTTAAACTTAACATA
Organism: Dolomedes plantarius; assembly: GCA_907164885.2. Taxonomy (NCBI): domain Eukaryota; kingdom Metazoa; phylum Arthropoda; class Arachnida; order Araneae; family Dolomedidae; genus Dolomedes; species Dolomedes plantarius. Next base: position 21,979,360 of record OU015496.1, on the reverse strand, counting down.
ACCATCTAAACTATTTTAATTACCTTCATTTTCAATATTTATAATTTACAATTAGTTAACAAAATTTCTTTTAACGTAGGATTACGTTTCTCCATAACGGTCCATGGTAAAAGGCAATTTCAGACGTCCGTCGTCGCGAGTTATAATTTTGGCAGCGCGCCAAACTGTAAGGTATACACAAGATTCGATTCACAAGAATCGAACTTTTGAATGAATTAAAGAAGCTGCTTCAGATATGCTAATTTTGGCATACGCGCTTAGTATAAATACCACGCAGCGTCATTAATAAAAAGGGGATGGAGAGGTTGTTAAGGTTGAAAAGGTGTTATCCTGCGCTAGTGCTTAGCGGGCCAGAAGTTTACATGGCAGTACTGCTGGTTTGACTTACTGTTCGTGAGTATAAAAATATATTGTTCTTGAAAGCTGTGTTTATACATTCCGTACAAGTAGTACGCATGCTTATTGCTGTAAAAGCCAATTATATGTGCAACGAATTCAATAAACATTGTTTCATGTATAAACTGTGTGTGGTTCAAATTCAAATAGAGAGCCACTTCAAATTATATACACCCAGGTCTGGGTAGAAGTGAGCATAGAATCTCCATAAAACTCAGTCTGTATCGCTTGGGCAAGCAGTTGACGGTTAAACAGAAAAGTACTAAAATGCGTTAAAAAGGGGTAAGTAACGATAAGTAATCAATCCTATGTTAATAACCCGTGGTAACCTCGTTAGAAGAGCCTACCTGATTTTTTTCTTTTACAAATATTTTCTCATAAAACCTTTTGTAAAATTTTCAGGCACTTATGTCGAAGAGTTATTAAAACATAATGTACGCAAAGTCAGAAAATCATATTTTGAGATAAATGTTTTTAAAGTTAACATTTTGTATTATATTCACTGTTTGGATGTTAAAATTTTTTTAATATCCCAGGATGTAATTGTCGAATCACAAATAGAGGGGTACCAAATTGTTCTAAAAAAATCCGGGTTTCAATTAATATAAAAACAAAAAAATCGATATTATTTACCATTTTAAAGGTCTTCTTAAAAGCAAGTTTTGGACAAAAGATTATGCTTTAACTGCGCAAATGTAAAAGTTAATCTATTAAGTAATTTTAAAATTTATTAACGAGATTATTTTATACAAAATTGCTAGAATTGAAAGAAATTATTAATTGTAAAGTTAAGATGTAAGTGTATCATACATAATTGTAAGACAATATTACTGGAATATATCTCAGTAGAACTCTCAAGAGCTTTATTTAGCTATCTTAATGACGTTGACACAAATCCCTCTATCGTAACAAGCAATGTCAGATCCCTATATCATGATTTCGGATGTAATCATCGAATGCTGGATTTGAAATGTAAACCTTCATTATTCATAAGTTAGAACCGATTTAAGGTCAGATCTAATTCATAAATCCATGAAGTTGACTCGATTTAACAAATCATATTCCATTCGAAAAGTGAAAGGCATTAAAATTCTGAGCTTAATAAAGATATATTTCCTATTTTTGAGCACGCACAATATATGATTGTATAGCTGATTGTATAGCAATACTTTAATACTTTTTTATAAAATATTGATAAAAATAACTATCTCACATAAACTTTAGCATATAAAAAAACAATCATCAACAAGTAGCAATGTGGAAAGGTTTGACCCATAATTACTTTTGTACACTACCAAAACATATATTAAAGACACATGCTATGATAAAATAATGGAGGGTTCTGAAAAACAGAAGAAAACTTAATAAAAGAACTCGGTACTCTGCAAAACAGGGTTTGCTGACAATTAATATTTCTAGGGTTTAGAAACCTGATTCTCATCCATTTATTTTTCCTGATGGGTTTAACTTTTAGATCATTTAGTGGGTATTTAGATGTGTATAGCTACAAATTATAAAGGCTATCGAACTAAAAACACTTTTGGTTTATTGCTATATATTTTCTGCTACCAGAGAGGAGAAAGAACTAAAATGATGATCCAGCTGTTATTCCCATCTTAACCCCTTTATTAATCTCTCGGGTACTTACTAAATTCAATAAAATGTTACTGCATTATTCAGAATAGTCTGTGGTACGTCTGTATACCAAATTTTGTTATCACAGCACTACAAAGATACTCTTTCCGCAACTGTATATTGGACAGGAGCCGTTACTCCATGCTAATCGGGAGTAAATGTTGTCTGTGCCCATAAAGATTTCTGTAATCAGTACGCTTAGCTTCTTCAGCAGTCAATTAAATTTCGCAGACTACCTTAAAATAACACGTCACAAGCCGGACATTTTCCCCCTGGTTTACGCTTTCTTATATCTGGCCTCTCACACCATTCTTCTTTTAGCAATCTATTACATGCAAAACCGTTAACTTGCATAAATATCTCACAGGACCTCTGATAGACAAACTGAAAATGCAACAATTCACGGTAATACATATATCAATATGTTTCTGATCCATAGCGTTGTTCTTACAGTAAACATATGTTAGGTTCCCGGTTAAGGTTTCGATGAACTTGTGCTGTCCACCATTAGGCATAAAGTTGTTTCAAACGGTCGGATACAACCGTAAAAAAGTAAGCCGATGAATGAATCGCGGCAAATACCCCCAAAATAGGGTTTTGTTGCATTATTTGTTTTTTAAATTGTCGTTGCACCTTAAAATCTACAGTCAACTTTCTGATGTGTGGGCACAGTGACCCAGTGGACAAGAGCAGTGGGCTAGTGATCTGAAAGTCACTGGTTCTATGCTCGTCGCTGACAAATCCACTGTCGTGTACACTAATGGCATCTGGTGCATGTAAAATCTGTCGTGGCTGCAATGCCCTCCATGTTCACAGAATTATCTCTGGAGGTGCGGGGTTAAATGTTCTGGTCTCGTCACTTGGTTCAAAATTACGGAACTGGTCCTTTGGCCAAATCCGACTCCGACCCCTGTGGTGCCAGTCAAATCAGGAGTCGCACCTTCATCTCCCATAGCCTTCGGTACTTGATATCATGTAGCTTTCGGTCAAGTGGCATAAGCAACAACAACAACTTCCTGATGTAGTGATACAGAAAAACCAAATACCTTTACGTTTTTAGGCCCGTTGCACACACAGCATTTTTATCCGTGGCGGAAAAAATCCGTTCCATCAGTAGTCAAAACATCCGCTGGCGCACAGTGGCACTCGACAGCTGCACAAGCTATCGTCGACGGAAAATTTGCCGATTGTTTTGTTTTTTTCCGACCAGTATGCAAGCTCCAATTGACTTCTGTGGTCTACTATTCGAACGACGTCGACGGATTTTTCCGCCACGGATAAAAACGCCGTTTGTGCAACAGGCCTCGGGATAGTTTGGGCTACTCGTAAGGCCCAGCAGACCTTCATATGCTTCTGGGGAGAAGTTTGGACACCATTGTTCATTTAAAATGAAGAGCAAAATGTAATCATTCACCTTCGTTACTCCTCATAACTTTCTTAATTAGTATGCAAATACTCTTTTACCTGTTTATTTTCACGCTTAAAGAAATCGCCGCGATAAAAAAAGAAAAAGTTAGTGATTCCATTTTCATAATAGCGCCGTATTTTTTAATAATGAGATAAACAATCTACTCTCGCTATTTGCCTCAGGTAATACATATTTTTGGCTTTCAACGGAAAAAATAAAGAAATCAGAACAGTCTAAGATAAATTAAACATATGAACCCTACTGTCGTTAAGAAATAAATATATTGGAAAAAAGTTGCTTTCACAGAAAAAATTTTATTTGCATTGACAGTATTTCTTAATTGGTAATTACAGTAGAATTACTTCAAGTATCGAATAAATTCCAAAGTTACTTATGAGAGACTAACAATAAATTGTTTTTGCATCTTAATAAAATCAGGGTTCCTCTCTCTGTTACATGTACTTCTGTTTCAGTGTGATATATTCGAGCTCAGTTAGAAAATTATTTGAAAATTATATTGATCTAGTAAGTAACAGTAAAAATTTCAGATAGTCTCTTCTAACAAAACTACTGCAGGTTATGAACGTAGGATTACTTATATATATATATATATATATATATATATATGTGTGTATATGTGTATATATATATATATATATATATATATATATATATATGTGTGTATATGTGTATATATATATATATATATATATATATGTATATATATATATATGTATATATATATATGCATATATATATATATATATATATATATATATATATATATATATATATATATATATATGTAACATACCGACCCAGTCCCATGCTAATGGAAACCGAGTCGGCATGTCACACCTCAAAAACTTGTAGTCGTAACCAGAAAGACGATTCGATTCATTTAACACATACGTTTATTTATATATTTATTGACATCGATGACGGCGGTTTACTAGGCAACAGTGCCACGCCAAAAAACCTGCTCTCCGAGGTATGCTGGAATTTATATAAACTTTTTTGAGCGTCTTGCCATGTGATCACAAGTCTGTAGCCATTGGCTGAAACTATGACTCTGATGTCAGAGGTGACGTATTATTATTACGTAAAGATGCGCTAGAGATTATATTTTTTGAGGGGACGCTGCCCATGCTTTGTTCTTGGAATCAGAAGCGAAAATAGCTCAATCGCGACAACGCCCAAGGCAATTTAGAATTTGAATTGAATATAGGGGCTTTTATGTTATAGAATATCCCCCCCGTCCGAGAAGAGGCTGACAACAATGCCTGCATTGGAGGACAGACTCACCCGGCCATGTGAGGAAAATGGGCGTCTATCACAACTTTGGAAAAGTTTTCAAGGAACATATGTTTTAAGTTAATTTAGTATGATGGTCACATGACAAGACATTGCACATTTCAATATCGAATACACAAAAATACACTAATGATTTACTAATTTATGAACACAATAAAAGTAAAAAAAAATATAGTAATTAATGATCAACTATAGAAAATTGTAAATTATGTAAATTTCTTCCTGTATTGTTGCTTTGAAAAAAAATTAAACTCAAAAATAAATTTATCATCAACTGAAAATTGCTGTGCAGGGCGGCCGTCCCCACACAACAAAATCTCAGCAGAAAATCAATTAAATCTACTTTAAAAATTTTTAAATTACTAAAAAAAATTACTTGAAAAATATATTGTAAATACACATTGTAAAAATACACTTTAAAATATAGTTGTGATCCACTTGGACAACTGACAAAACAACGAGAAAAAAAATCCCTATCTAAATGTAAATACAAAACACACACAAAAAAAAATCTCCTATTCTTGTAGAATAACAACATAATTATACAAACGTAATTACGAGATCCTGAAAAAAAAAACACAGAAAAGCAGCAAAAAAAAATGAAAGTGGATCTCTGGTTTCCTTAATCAATAGAATCAAAAATACACAACATATGAAATTATTAAACACACAATAATAAAATACCTTGGTTTTTAAAAGTATAAAATAGAAATTATCACCACCAATCTATTATAATTAAATGTCAAATTTATCCATTACTTTTAGTAACTTAATTTCAATGTTCAAATTTCAAACTATTATTCTATCAATTGACACAAATAATCAAAATTCTTTTACCAATAGACATCTCAGTTTTATTAAGTTAATCATGAAATCGATAAGCCAAAAATAAATTGTCTTTTCTTATATCACATTTTGGTATGAATCCTCGCTGTAAAGTTCCCAAATATTCATCATTTGTATTTAATCTCTCAAAAAATATCTCTCATTATAATATTCTCTTTTCTATTTATTTATTTTTCTTCATTATTTCTATTTCGAGAATTTCCTGGGGCGGATGAACCAAATATAACATACAATGGTTTTTTCAATTCTCCAATTGTGGTTTTTTGGCACCCTAAGTCATGTTATATTTGTTTTAACTGTCGACTGAACCTCCAGGAATCTCCTTTACTTAAATTCGTAGAACAATTTACGAGGTCTCAACATCAAATGTAATATGTCAAATATTTAAATTATAAAATTTTCTTGATGTCTGAAAATTACTATGTTATCCCTGCAGATATTTTCCAAAATCAAAACCACAGGCATCATATGTTTAAATTTAGAGTCGCAAAAAATTCTAAGTTAAACATAATTATACAAACGTAATTACGAGATCCTGAAAAAAAAAAACACAGAAAAGCAGCAAAAAAAAATGAAAGTGGATCTCTGGTTTCCTTAATCAATAGAATCAAAAATACACAACATATGAAATTATTAAACACACAATAATAAAATACCTTGGTTTTTAAAAGTATAAAATAGAAATATAGCCAAAACAAGTTTGGCTCTTTTAATGATCGTGTTTACAAAACTAATGCTGAGCATTCAAATTTATTGCGGAGGCGACCTTCGAAATGTCATACAACGCGCTCGAAAACGGAAATGATTTACGTTATTATTTTTTCTTTTTCTCCGCGACGATTCAGAACTGCGTGCAAAATTACATACTCATAACATTACTTTACTCATTTAATATTTCAGTTTAACGTAACCAAGGATCATTAATTATCTTAAAACACTAAAATGTTCAGTACTAGAAAAAGAACACAGAAATATTATAAAAATTATACAGAAAACACACACTTAATCATTTTATCAAATATAAGTTTCAAAATTTTCTTTAGTGAAATCCAAAATAAAAACAAAACATTCATTTTACTCAATTCAGCTCAATAGTCAAATGAATCTACTGAGAACATGAATTAGTTAATTTCTCTGCTCACAAGCTAAAATGAAAATGTGTCAGTTTAGGTTTATTCATTATTTCAAATTCTAATATTTCCAAAACAAATCTTCTATTTCATTAAATCTGACACATCCATTTAGGGTATAACCACCCCTAAGCATTAACTTTCCATTAACTACTTTCAAGAAATCACGTAAGACTTTATTTTTATACTATGAACAATATACACTTAAAATTCTATCAAAATGTAAATCAAACTTAAACACTTTATCAACTCAAAATATAAACACAAAAATCAAATAAGAGAAACAAAAAAGGTCATCAGTTCTGAAGATCGAAATTTGAATTAAATTATTCAAAAATTTTCTCAATCCCTAATTATTAATTACATAATTTATAAAACGTGCTTACCTGTTGAAGTGGTACTCACAAAAATTCTGTTATTATTATAACTAGTATTATTTAATTATTTTCAAATTACTTCTATGTATTTTTTTTTTCATTAATTTTACCCATTTAATTTCCCCGACACATACAAATTATCTTTTCTTCTTAAAATTTCTTTATCGCTGTGTGCTCCTCTGCCGAAAGTCCTGTACGGTGAACAATGTCCTTTCCGAAGTAAAGTTTTTAACATTTGCAGGAATAACTCTTAGGCAAAGTTTTTTCAATTCGAAAATACAGTTGAGTTATAACTAAGAAAGTTTCTGTCAAATTAACGATCGTAGCATCAATGTTTTCAGAATCATTGTTATCCACGCTGGTTGTATCGAGTGACTCGAAAAATGTCCGTCGACCAGTTCACAGGGGCATCTCCCTCTCGTCGCATGTTACTCGGATAACTGTTGTCAGACACAATATTTTTTCTTCGGACGGTACTCGCAGTTTGGGAACCACTGATCAGCAGAGTTCATTTCTCCTCCCATCGCAATAGCTGTTTTATCCAAAGATAAATGTTGAAGAGATGATATGGGACTTGAAATATTCCACTCGTAAAAATTGAAATTCGTTTAGATCGGAGCTCCCACAAGTCTGGACTAGGGAAGGCGCAGACTGATCTTGTACCCACAATCGTGGGAATCCGTTGGCATCATCTCGCCGGCGTCGAAGGGACGAAACACTAAAGTAATATTTTTTTTTCATTTAACATCCCGCGCAAAACAAAGTTCTTTACCTCCCGCACGACTCTTTGTAACATACCGACCCAGTCCCATGCTAATGGAAACCGGAGTCGGCATGTCACACCTCAAAAACTTGTAGTCGTAACCAGAAAAACGATTCGATTCATTTAACACATACGTTTATTTATATATTTATTGACATCGATGACGGCGGTTTACTAGGCAACAGTGCCACGCCAAAAAACCTGCTCTCCGAGGTATGCTGGAATTTATATAAACTGTTTTGAGCGTCTTGCCATGTGATCACAAGTCTGTAGCCATTGGCTGAAACTATGACTCTGATGTCAGAGGTGACGTATTATTATTACGTAAAGATGCGCTAGAGATTATATTTTTTGAGGGGACGCTGCCCATGCTTTGTTCTTGGAATCAGAAGCGAAAATAGCTCAATCGCGACAACGCCCAAGGCAATTTAGAATTTGAATTGAATATAGGGGCTTTTATGTTATATATATATATATATATATATATATATATTATATATATATATATATATATATATATATATATATATATATATATATATATATATATATATATATATATATATATATATATATATATATATATATATATATATATATATATATATATATATATATATACACACAATTTTTTATATATATATATATATATATATATATATGTATGTATGTAAAATTTCTGTCGCATTTTGGTACTTTTCTGTTTAACTGTTCACTGTTTGTCCAAGCGATACAGACTGGGTTTGGCGCGACGCCAAAATCATAACTCGCGAGGTACGGGCGGACGATTTTAGTGTCTGAAATTATCATTTCCGGACGACCGTTATGGAGGAACGTAATCCTATATTTAAAATACATATTTTGAAGTAACACAGATCGAAAAATAAATATTTGTTTGATACAACATATTTCAAATGCTAACTATTTACTTCCGAACTAAAGTATAAATTCTAATTAAATTGAACGAAAGTTATATCACGTGGATAATTGCTGCACTAAAAATAGTAAATAAAATGGTCTCTAATCGTTTGAGAAAAAGGACTATAAAATGATATCAAATGGTACGGCTAGGAAAAGTTTTGTATAGGATATACCTTTTACATATCGAATAGAAAATTAGCTAACTGAAAAAGCTAAATGTTTTTTGATACAGCTGATTTTAAATGCAAATTATTTACTGCCTAACTAAAGTATAATATCTAATTAAATTAAACGTCAATAATATTATGTACATAACTGATGCTGTAAAAACAGTGAGAACAATGATTTCTTATGGTTTGAGAAAACTGACTTTAAAATAATATCAGATGGTAGGGCTACGAAACGTCATTTATAGGATATTTCATTTACATATTGCATATTAAAGTAACACGGACAAAAATAAATGTTTCTTTGATACAACTGATTTTAAATGATTTTAAATGTTATTTAATATCTTAATATAGTTTGAGAAAACAAAATGATTTTTAATGCTAATTATTTTTGGCCTAACTAAAGTATAAAATCTAATTAAATTAGTTTCAGTAATATTGCGTACATTATTGCTGCAATAAAAACAGTCAGTAGAATTTTCTCTTATAGTTTGAGAAAAAGGACTATAAAATAATGTCAGATGGCATAGGTAGGTAAAGGTGTTTATAAGATATTTCATTTCCATATTACATATTAAGGAACACAGTCAAAAATAAATGTTTGTTTTATACAACTGGTTTTTAATATTGATTATTTACTGTCCAACTAAAATGCAATTTCTATATAAATTAAATATTGCACACATGATTGCTGCAATGAAAACAGTCAGTAAATTGTTCTCTTATAGTTTGAGAAAAGGGACTATGCAATAATGTCAGATGGCATGGCTAGGAAACAGTGCTTATATTTCTTTTACATATAACATATTTTGTAACACAGAGAGAAATAAACGTTTCTTTGATACAACTGACTTTAAATGCTGATTATTTACGGCCTAACTAAAGTACAATTTCTGTTGAAATTAAAAGAAAGTAATATTGCGTATATAATTGCTGCAATAAAATCAATCACTAAATTTCTCTCTTATAGTTTAAGAAAAAGGACTATGAAATAATGTCAGATGGCATCGTTAGTAATCTTTATTTATAGGGCATTTCTTTAACGGAAAAAGGGGGGGGGGATATTACAGCTAATAGAATTTTATGAATAAATAAATTGCTTCTGGTGTTTAACTATAATTCCTGTACTTCGTTTGTGTTTTTTCCTATGAAGAAGCCTCATAAAAATACACTAGTTCGTACCCGTCATAACATGACGGCTTGATAGTGAATAAAAACACTAATACCCAAATTATATTCGGCACACCATTGCCACATATTGAAAATCATAATGCGCAGAAACAAATGAATGTGTTTAAGCGGCCTCGTGCTTAGTGAGTATCTAAATCCAGATTTAAAAATTCCCTGAGCATGCGCATAAAGCAATTATTTTAATTGTAAATTATCGCTAATTAAACAGCGCAAAATAAACAATTTCCATCAGGTTTAATCTTATATTTCACAAACATCATTATCATAAAAATAAAAATGGCAGAGAGGGATCTAGAGAGACTCCTCGGAATAAACGTGTTTATCATTAAAATATGTCACTGAGCATGCGCAGAAACAGTGAGTTTCTAAAGCCATATTTAAACGTGCCACTGAGCAATCTCAGAAATAAATTTTTTTAGGTAGAAAATTACCGCTGATAAATAGAAATTGCGGTTGCAAAAACCAAATTTGACAAATCTACAGATTGCAATCTTTCGTTTAAGACCAAAATGAAGTAAATGGATGCAGTAGATTTCTCTCACGGACTACCCAAAAAATCGGCTTAGCAGCTTAAATGTATGGATTGAGAAAACGATTTGAATATGCCCATAAGTACATATACTATGGATTCCATTGATCTATCATCTAATTAATATTAAGGGATGTACTTATTTTATTAGGTAATTAAGTAAATCGAAAAACGCATTTTATGGTGTTGAGATCTTGTACATGACGGAGAAATACTCTTAGAATTAAGTTTATGGCACGCTATAAACGCAAAATCCAGGCCATAATAAATCACTGTTAAACACTCCCTTACGGGGCATTAAAGGATTTAAGTTATCTCAGACATAATTAATTGTTTTAAAAGACTATCCTCTTACAGGTAAACAGGTTCATCTTGATGATCATGAAGTTTGGTGAAATTTAAGTTATGTTCGAAATTTTTGACTATACATGATTTAAGTGAATAACATGTCATAAAATCGTTAACAAATTTGCAAACACTTATTCATAATTATTACGCTTAGGCCGAAAAGCAGGATATAATTATGAGTTTCTCAGGATTAATGAACTATTGGTTAGTATTTTTTATATTTAATGATAACAGTTTAAAAAAAGCGAAATACATTTAAAAATTTAGAAACGCGAAAAAAAAAATTAGTTGTAGTAACATTATTTTTTATATATTCGAAAAGCTGCTTTAATTATATATTTTTTTATCCAATCTAAGACTTACATCCATTTATTCCTTTGGCCTTTCCTACAAATTTCTTTCATGTGTATATTTTTTATTTCAATTTTCTATGTTGCATGCATTATTACGTATTCATCAATTTGAAATAGAATTATTTTTTTTAAATTATAGTGTATATTTTTCTGTTTTATTATGAATGTAGTAATTGAATGCACTATATGTATGGGAAAGAGAAAAAAAAGGCATTGTCTCATTTTCATCGCTACTATCCCCAAATGAAGCAATCAATACACACACACACACACTATATATATATATATATGTATTTTGAATTGAGAGTAACTTAATAAAGATAAAATATCCCTTTGCATATAGCAGCAATGCAGATTGGGCGATGCACCAATCACGAATATTGATAAATAGATGTAATCCAGAAATTGAGGACTGAAAATTGAGGTCCAGAAATGTAGGTAACTTGAGTGTAGATGATGTATTGTATTGATTGTGATAACACACGGTCTATGTGTAGCCGCTGTACCACGAGAACCCCAGCCCTTTCTGCAAATTGTTGAAGAACTAATGCACCGGAGGTAATTTACAAGCATTAGGAATCGTTGTGAATATATATATATATATATATATATATATATATATATATATATATATATGTGTGTGTGTGTGTATATTCAAAACGATCCCTAATGCTTGTAAATTCCCCCCGATGCATTAGTTCTTCAACAATTTGCAGAAAGGGCTGGGGTTCTCGTGGTACAGCGGCTACACATAGACCGTGTGTTATCACAATTAATACAATACATCATCTACACTCGAGTTACCTACGCTCAATTTTTGGATTACATCTGTTTATCAATATTCGTGATTGGTGCATCGCCCATTCTGCATTGCTACTATAAGCAAAGGGATATTTTCTCTTTATTTATTTACTGTCAATTCAATATATATATATATATATATATATATATATATATATATATATATGTAATACAAGCGCTAAGGCGGGGGCGAAGCTCAACCGGCCTGAAAATCTTAGCCTGTCGGTTCCGGGGTGTAATCGAAATCGCTTGGAGTGGCTGGGATGAAGAAGAACTAATTGGAATCCGTACCAGAAGGAAGAGGAATCTGGTTGATAACATAGTCTTTATTTCCGAAGCAGTTTCGTGACTGGACATTATTTGAACGGGATTACAGACATCTTAACTCCACAGATACCGAGGAAAAGGGCCCGATCACGCCGACAACGCAAAGCGTTGTGGCAATACGGACATTAAAACGCTACATCTTGCCAGGCCAGAGAGAAACATACAAAAGACTACAGACGTGCTAAATTTCTAGCCCGCGTACTGGTCTATACAACTTATAATTCGCCAGAAACGGACACGTTATTAAGTCGCGTCATATGGGGTGATGGTTTTCGAATGTTCCACGTCGTTTGCGTTATGTAACTGTTATATAAGCTTTGGCCACACGTGCCTTAGGGGAAAAACCAATAAATTACTTCGGTTTGGATTTAGGTAGAAATAACGAAAGAGGGACTGTGTTCTATTGCGTTAGGATGAAGAATTTGGAAAAGGCATGTTAAATAATAAAAAGGGTTTTAAATTTATTTCATATATATATATATATATATATATATATATATATATATATATATATATATATATATATATATATATATATATTTATGTGTGTGTGTGTGTGTGTGTGTGTAAATATAACATACAAAATCAAAAACCTTTTCTAATATCCAAATTTCCTTTTTAGCTACCTTTAAAATTACTTGGACGTAAGCAAGCTATTTTTGTTTTAAGAACAAAGGAATTGAGAGTAACCTTAATACAAAAGTAGGTTATTAATATATCATCCCTTAACCCCCAATCTTGTGGGCGTCAAAACTTATATAACAAGACGCGGGACTTCTGTGCCCAGATAACTGGCCCAGCCAATAAATGCAGAGTGCAAGGGTCAAGTGACAATGACCTCATAAAGATTATATAAGTCAGAGCAAGGGTCTCCGCGGGGATTTTTCTCTCTGTCTTCGTGCCTTGCCATATAGCATCTGTGCTGCAATTGTTTCGTCATCTGCCTATTTAGTCCAGTCAAATCGTCACCGGAGGTGCCTGTTTCAGGAAAAAAAATATAGAATTTTTTTTTCACTCGTTCTAGATGATTTTTGGGGTGCTGATTCCGAATTTCAACTTTGCCCCATCACATGGATATGGCTTCACAACGAAAATCGCAAAAAACCTCAAAATATTCGACCTTTTTTCAGTTTTTTGCCAAAAAGTCATAAAACTATGCACTTTTTGGTGGTAGACTTCCATATACAAAATAAAGTACATTAAATTTCCTACAAACAGCACCCCTCAATTTTACTTTTTGGTTGAACGGTTTGGCCACTAGAGCGCGCTGAAAAAACGCCAAAATTTCCTACTTTATGGAATGTCCAGTCTTCTCGTTAATTTTTCGCTTGTAACTCAAAACCTATGCTTGTAATTACAAAACTCTCGTATTCTCCTAAAACTACATTAAATTCTCTACAAATTTCCTACCTTAATGACTTATTTTGGCCAAACAGTGTAGCCACTAGAGCGCGTTGAAATTTATGTCAATTACGCGAAACCACTAAGTCAAGAGCCCTTCACCCTAAATTCATCAGAGACCTATATTATCACTATTTACTTATTAAAAACTATTTATTTGGTTTTTATAATTAATAATTAATATAATTACTTATTAATTATACATCAATTTAATTAAGTACTAATTATTAATTATATATCAACTTAACCGTTGTTGTAGAGGTTGTCTGTGGTTTTCTAGGGGGAATGTCCACCTTTGAATTTGATACGTAATTAAGACTTATTTCTGGACCGGGTAAGTCCCCTACAGTCATTCCCTATTCATAATAATATCACTTCCGGTTCACACAGTGTATGCAGTCAACAGTACTGAAAAAATAATGACAGGCATTCCTATGCAAGGTCTGTAAGAGCTCATTTCTTAGCTCATACAACTCTTGCTAAACTTTTCCTTGAATCAACCTCCATCTCCCCTGAAGTTCACCTTAAATTAGAGGAGATTTTGTACAGTGGAGACCAATCAGAGGTTCTGACAGCGCATGAAAGTGAATTAGTGAGAGAACTTTAAAAGGAGTTTGCAGCTCGGGTTCAACAATTGGTGCTTCATGGTCCTACAGCTAAATTGTAGATTCAATACTTTGAGATGATAACTTGGTGAAGAATTTCATTGGATCTGAAAGAATTGGTAACTGGAAACTCCATCTTGAAATCATTCACAAGATGCTGCCATATTTCCTCGCGAGTGGCCATTTCCTATATGCGAAATGTGCTCAACTCAATCTCCAAGACATGGACAAATTGAAGAATACGATGCCACTGGAAGAATTCAACTCTTTCACTTCACATGGGGCTTTAACCCATTTAGGACCGCTCCATGTTTCCTTTATTGGAAATGCACCAAACAGTTTTTTAACACTTCTTAGAACATTAATTACACAAATAAGTTATTTCCATAAAATTAAATTTAATTTTACGAGAGTTACAAAATGTTGCGTTTTCGCAATATCAGTCTAAAGCGGTATAAAAATTTTAAAAATATAAAAAAGTTAAAATTATAAAAAATTTTAAAACAATTTTAAAATCTTTGAAACTTTTCGCATGAAGAGGTACATTGCACTTATTACATACAGTAATTGTTTGACATTTGCAGTGTTTACATTTTTTTGTCTATTTTCTCTATTTTTAGTAATAAAATGGGCCATACGGTCTTTCCGAAATTCGTTGAGAATTAGATTTTGAATTGAAGATGGTCTTCCAATATGTGAAGTTTCAGGTAAAACAGAATTCATCTGCATTTCTTCAAGCCTTTTTATCAAAGATACGGCTCTCTCAAAGATATAGATCTCTGAAACTCTAATAAACTTATTTTAGAATTCATTAAATCCATGTAGAGTATCCATTTTTCCCATACAATTTGCTCCTTTTTCTTACTATATTGCTTACTTTTACATTTATTAGAAAAAAATATCGATTTCACCTGCAATGTCTTTAGGTGATTAGACATTTTCACATAAATATTATCATCAATAGCTTCTTCATCCGTCAAATCATCCGGATCTGGAGGGATAATGACGAATTATGGTTCATCATTAGCTTCTGTTGAGGACGATTCTGAAATATCATCATCATCTAGCTCATGAAAATACTCCAATGTCTCTTCTAATGTCAAAAATCGCTTTTTTTCTAGAGCCAAACTTATCTGAAATGCAAACAATACCAATTTACTGCATAATATATAGGCAGCACTAATAATACACATTGGAATTAAGTTATACACATTGGACTGATGTTGCGTTTTCGCAACATTTAAAAAAAAATGAATTGAGAAACATAAAAAAAATATTATGCCTTACCTGTTGAAGCCATTTTGTTCTTAGTCTCTAGTAAACTCGGAACAAGCATCAAATCGTAAATTTAACATGTGCTGCTATCTAAGGTTATTATTTGAAATAAGTAATTTTTTTCCCTTTCAAAACACTAGAAAAAAACAACTTTTTGCAAGTGCTAAAAGAAGACAAATGTGGAAACAAAAAATTTATTATGATCAATTAAAGTATAGAAAATAAAATAAAACTGTTACTTCAGACGTACAAAGCTTAGAACATGCCTTTAAAAAATACAGAAATTAATGTTGCGTTTTCGCAATGCCAGTCTTAAATGGGTTAACTGTCCACCGAACTGATAAGTTGTGGAGTGGCACGTGGAGTGACATGACTATTGAACAGCATCTCATTAAGTACATGAAAAGGGATGGTGAATTAACTTGACAACGAGGTGTAACTCCGTCGAGTATTTTAGCTAGATGGACGCAGGGGGTGTCTTCACTCCAAAAATTGTGTGAAGAAATGGAAGGCTACTGAGGAGTTAATTTCAGTACCTCAGAACAACATGTTCATAGCCGAGACTCAAGGATTAAAAGAGACATTCACGATATGAAGAAACTGTTGGATTTTTTTGAGCAGCACCTGCCTTTCCCAGAAACCCCAGAACTCATATCCATCAGTACAGGGATTGTTGGAGATGATAGGATCAACTGTCACTTGGCCCGGGAAGTGGGTACTAAGGCATGGACCGCATTGTTGGGGATGATTTCAGATCTGTTAAATTCAAACGAAGCAATCGAGTGAACCCCCTCACTATGAGGAAGTACGCAGTAAATATTCACGGTCAAACAGTTCCCATCAACTCAACCACTCTGTTTCAAAGAATGAACATTGCCAAAGAGTCAGAAGAAGAATTGGAAGAATTCCTGAAGTACGAGATGAGTACTTATCCATTAACTTTGTTCTATGAGAGAGACATGAGGAAGGGAGCTATGTAATCTCTCTACAAAGCCTTCAAACCTATAGAAAGCACAGTTCTGGAAAAGTGCACATTTGTTATTGATGGTGGGTTTTTGTTGCACCGTATAGAGTGGCCAACTGGCGTGATCTTTTCAGGCATTTTTGACAAATATATTTCATACGTTTTGTCCAAATACAAGACAAGTGCCCAAATAGTTTTTGTTGGTTACTCAGACTGTGAGAAAATCACGAAATACGTGGAGCGCTTGAGAAGGTCAAACAAAAAGCATGCCACAGAAATTATATTGACTGACACAATGGTTCCCACTGTATCACAGGAGAAATTTCTCTCCAATTCAAAAAACAAGTCGATTTATAGATATGCTCATCTTAAAATTTGATGAAGCGAACATTGTCTGCAACCAAGCACATAAAGATGCAGACAGACTGATAGTAGTCACAGCTATAAGCCTGGCATCTGAGTGTGACATAGTTGCTGTAGTGGGAGAGGATATCGACCTTCTTGTCTAATACTAGTGGGATTCTATGCTCATTCACTAAGTTATTCACTTCTAAGTTAAAGTGACGACGGCACTAAGTTAAACTCATGTTATTACACTTACACACACATATATATATTATATATACACATAGTACATATATCTATATATATAAAACAGTTCCGTAACTGACTCAGTGGCATACAACGCACAGACCAAACCGCTGGACCTAAAGAGCTGAAATTTTGCATGGCGATTATTCTTATGGTGTAGGGGTGCACTAAGAAAGGTTTTTGAAAAATTCTCCTTAGATTTTTTTAAATTAAATTTTTATGCTGTTTTTGTAATTTTTTTTAAGTTTACATTTAAAATAATAATTTGAGGGTTATAAATTTATATCACGAGAAAGATCATAAAAATTCCTTTAAAATGAAATCTTTTTCGAACCTTTACCTCGATTTTCTGAATTTTGGTGAATTTTTAAAGATTCATTTTAGAATTTAATTTATTAAATACCGATCACGTGATTTCTGTTTCTGGTACTTTAAATCAATTTATCGTCACGTGCATAACAACTAAATAGACAAAAAAAATATTCCTTTTCTTTCTAATGCAGCAGACGATTGGATATTATCCAAAAAAATAAATATCCCTTACGATTTTATATATATATATATATATATATATATATATATATATATATATATTACATCAATTGTATACATTGATCGTCGCATTTATTATAAATATATATATATATTTATTTTTTTGGCATGGGATGCGAATGTAGATCTTCCTCGACGTGGTGCACCCCGGACAATGTTTTTTACGGCTAAAAGATCTAAAACTTTTCGGCATGCAGCGTCACTCTAAGCGTGATCACCTATGTGGGGCTTCATGTAGGCTGAGTGTTCTACAATGGAATGCAGGTGACCTGTCACAATGTAAGAAATCTGAGATCCTACATTCTCTTGCCAGCCACGATGTTGATATTTTCACGATCATGAAGGCAAATCTCACACAGGAGACCCTGGACTTCTTTAGATTTCCAGGATACTCTTTTCATCTTCTCCCGAATACAGACAAGTCGCGAGTGGAATTCTTGTTGGTGTCAAGAACGACCTCACTGCGGATATTAAGAACATTAAAGAGATGGGGGACACCCAGGACAATTCTGAAATTGTGGGAATAAGGGTTTGGAGTTCTGGACACGTTTATGACATATATGCTTCTGTACATTCCACCGGACACTAAGCCTGACCTTTCTCTAATACCCATTTCTAAGAAAACAATACTTATTGGTGATTTTAATGCACACTCTCCCAGATGGGGCTATCAGGATACTAATGCAGCCGGCAAGGAAGTAATAGACCTTTTAAACTCCAGCCCTTAGATCTTGTTTACCAATCTTCTGACCCACATACGTACCTGCATTACAATTGGACTGGAACCACCCCTGATCTACTCTGTGTCTCGAGTGAACTTGTCCAGTTCACTCATCGAAATGTTATTGAGGATCCAGGGTCGGGTCATAGACAGGTTATCGTCACATTTGAAATGACCTCACTCAATCGAACCAACCAGCGATTGCTAAAGATATCTTGGAATTTCAAGAAAGCTAAGTGGCATAATCTAAGTGGCATCTATGATTGATAAAGCTAAGTGGCATCTATGATTGAAGAATCGCTGAGGGATAGAGCTTATGATTTTCACGAGCCACCCGATAAACTGATAAAAAGGTTTAACAAGTTAATGATTAATTGTGTAAAAAGTGCATACCCAGAGGTAGAGTTGGAAATTACAAGTGCTTTTGGTCCGAGGAACTCACAGCAATGAAGGAGAAGAGAGATCGGCTGAAGAAAAAAGCTGAGATCACGAAGAGGCCGGTCGATGTTCAAATGTGGAGGAGACAGGCTGCAATATTTAAGAGAAACCTCCTCGTGGCAAACGAAAGACTTTTAACAACTTCATAGAAAATATAAATTATACAAGAAGACAGTTTAAAGACTTATAGATTTATTTCTAATTTAACGAACAAAAAAGCTACCCCTAAGAGGATAGCAATCCTTTACCAAGGCAGATAATTCTTTTCTGATCGAGATATTGCTAATACCTTTGCAAAATCTTACTGCCAATCACAGAAAAAAGGACCTTAAGCTCGAAAGGCATCAAGAGTTCTTAAAAGGGACACATGCAAACTGTCTCCACCTCAGACTCATCGTTTGGCAGACACAGAGAATATTTTTGATTTACCTTTCACTGAAGAGGAGTTCATCTTTTGTCTGAATTACCTGAAAACCAAAAGATCTCCAGGACAGGATGGAATTCATTCTGAGTTTCTTAAACATCTTGGTAATAATGCAAAATCAACTCTTCTAAAGATTTGCAATCACATTTGGAGGACAGGAATAGTCCCTGGAAATTGGAAAGGGGCTACGATAGTTCCTATCATGAAGAAAGACAAAGATGCTTCTAATACTGGAAGCTACAGGCCCATTTCACTCACTAGCACTATGGCCAATTAATGGAACCCATGGTTGACAATAGACTGAACTGGTTCCTTGAAACTAATGATTTACTTAGACATGACAAGCTGGTTTTCGTAAGAATAGTTCCACGACTGATCAAGTGGCTCATTTGAGCCAAAAGTTTAAAGATTCTCTTGATGGAAGGGAAGTCTTGTCAGCAATTTATATTGATTTTAAATCTGCATACGACTCCGTCTAGAGAGAAATTATGATTTGGAAACTCCAGGAAATTGGAGTAGAAGGTAAAATGCTACGTTGGTTTCTACATTCCTGGGCCAGAGAAGCTGTAAAATCCGTTTCGGACATTCAACCTCCAAAAGATTTATCCTCCTGACCGGATTGCCCCAAGGAGCAGTGAGTAGCTGCTCACTCTTGATGTTTACATAAATGATCTGATTTTGGCCCTGAGGACAATCGGAGTGGAGTGCCTTCTGTTTGCAGGTGATCTGGTTATGTGGACCCAAGCTGCAAAGAAAAATGCAAATCAAGAGACGGAAAAGCTCTTGAATAGAGCTCTTAGGGCTCTATCTGAATGGTGTGAAGAGAATAACATGATAGTGAACCTTGGAAAGTCTGCAGTGCAGACTTTTCACTGATGCATCAAAACATCCGACCAAAGTTGGTTTACAGAGACCAAGAGTTGTTGCATACAGATAGATTCTCATACCTGGGAGTTGTCCTTTGACAATAGGTTAAGCTGGAAACTGCATATTGAAAGTGTGATCGAAAAGGTTGAAAAACGCCTATACATCCTTAAACGCCTGGCTGGTTGTCATTGGGGGTGCGCCCGCACTACATTGGAAAACACCTATAACACATTTATTTTACCTGTTATCACTTATTGTTATTTTATTTTACAAATGCCACACACTACAAAAATAGCACCTATGCCATCAGTGCACGTGCTCTCCAATACTTCTCAACAAGATCAGTAAAACGTTTAGTGCAGAGCACTCGTCTAAATGTTCCGCCGTCATAGTCCGGCCAGAGTCACAGAGGGTACAGACAGCCGAATCGGCAATGCAATACGGAAAAGATGGGACCTTAAAGAGTCATGTCCAGTAAATAATCTAAAATGCGCTACGGCAGTTTTTCTTGGGGCCTCGGGAACATAATGGGGATTCTCGACAAGAATCTCCCAACTCTTGTTCTTAGATGTCCCCGCAGCCTCAAATTTAAAATTACTCCTGAAAGTCAAATTTGTAATTAGCCTCAGGAAATGGAAAGATGAGGCTCTTTTATAACTCTGGGTCACCATAGCTCCTTTTTTAGCTAGAAAGTCTGCATGTTCATTTCCAGTGATGTCACAATGTGCTGGTACCCACTGGAAAGAGATTTTATGAGAAAGATCTTTTAAAATTGATCTGCAATCCAGAATTCGTTGAGACTGGCACTGGCTATTTTGCGATAAGGCCTGTAAAGCTGACTTAGAGTCAGAAAAAATGACGGCTCTAACGAAATTACCCTTCTTAAAGCTAGTTGTTGTACCGCTACAGCAATGGCCTCAATCTCGCCATCAAAGGCGGTAGAAAATGGACCAACGGGGAGATAAAATTAAAAAGCTCGCAAAACACACCAGCTCCAGCACCATGGTGTCTGTCCAGCATGGAGCCATCTGTAAAGACATGTAACCACTCACTTTTTGGGAATTTGGTGTCGATGGTTTCCAGAGCTATAGCTTTTAAATGTTCGGGAATCATATGTCTCTTCAGCACTTTTGCACTAAGTTCAAGATTAGCATCAAGGTGAGGCGTAATCCAATGGGACACATAGGCAAAGGCAAAATAGAAGTCTCATGACAAAGTTCCAAAGAACGAGCAACTTTCAGAGCCGACTGGATAAAGCCATACTGAGTTTTCAAATTTCTGGTTCTATTTATGTCATAATTTCTCCAGAAAGGGTTATTAGGTAGGCTTACCAGTTTCTGAAATAAGGCTATTGCCCTTCTCTGGATACAATTATAAGGGGTTCAGTGTTTGTCAGAATCTGCATAGCAAGGATGGGGGTAGACCTCACGGCGCCAGTAATGATACGGAGTGCCTGATTTTGAAACACTTCAAGGCAATGGATAGAGTTCTTAGGTGCAGTTCTGAGGACTTCATTGCAATAACACAATAACTGGCTGAATAAATATTTTATATGTAGAGTTTAGAGTCCTTCTATTGCATCCCCAACGGGAACCAGCCAAGCGCTTCAAAATAGGAAGCCTCTTTTCAGCTTTAGTCTTTAAATGCTCAGCATGCTTTCTCCAGTTCAAACGTGAATCAAGAACGCATCCGAGATAGGTGGTAGAATCACTGGTCCACAAAGTCTCTCCCCAAAACTCAAGAGTAGGGGTAAAAGGTCTTCTATTTAGAGTAAAGAACTGGCACACAGTTTTGTTCCTGTTAACTTTCATTCCATTTTCCTGGCACCATAAATCTAATTTCATCAAAGCAACATTTAAAGTTCCATTTAAATTGTCCTGATGTTTCTTCTCTGCGCTACCCCACATAACTAGGTCATCCGCGAATAAAGAAGATTCACAACAGGTGACAGGAAGCCCACCAAATCAATAATAAAAATATTAAAAAGGATTGGGCTAATAACCGTGCCCTGGGGAAGACCAGTTTCAGTTTCTCTAAATTTTGCAAACAGCTTCACCATTTCTAACAGCCGAAAACCTTTGTGAAACAAGTTCTTAATCCAAGTAAACATATTGCCACATATTCCCTAGAATTGAAGTTTCTGGAGGGACCCGAAGCCTCCAAACTCTATCGTATCGCCGACTCGAAATCTACAAAAGTGGCAAGGACAGACTTTCGCTCGTCCAGAGAGTCTTTTATGGCTGCGTTAGAAATGAAACCTGTGGACTGTTGAGTGATGTCGTCTAAAGCCAGCCTGGCGAGGAGAAAGAAGATTGTTAGTTTCCAGAAACCAGTTGAGTCTAGAGATGATCATTCGCTCCATAACCTTTGATAGAACGCTTGTAAGGGCAATGGGACGATAATCGTCACGGAATCTGGTGGTTTGTTCCTTTTTTAGAATTGGAACAATGAAGGCTTTCTTCCACTCAGCAGGTACCACAGTGTTCCAACTTAAATTAAAAATGTCCAAAAGAGCCACAAGTGTGTTATTACCAAAATGTTTCACAAACTCTGGATGGATGTTATCTGGGCCAGGACTCTTACCATTCTTCAGACATTTAATTGCTTCCTGCAATTCCAATAAGTCAAAATTTTGACAAAAATCTGATGCACATTACGAGCAGTCCTATGACTCTCGTCAATCATTTCGTCTCATTATCCTCTGCTTTCTCCGGAGATCCAGTTCCAAGCGTTGGTTATTTGAATAAAATTTAACAAAAGCATTTGAAATATCTTTGTCATAATGTAAAACCTTTCCGCTGATATTCATAGGCTCTCTGGGCTTTTTGGGAGGTTACCCTTTATTTTATTTACAAATTAAATGCCCTGCCGCCATCTTTCCTGTAGTCAATACCTCTGATAAATTTATTAAAAGAGTCGCGCTTTGCCGTGTTTATTTCACGTCGCAAGATTGCTATGTCCTGTCTCCATCTGCGAACGTCCTGAGGGTCTTTTGATTCCTCAGCTTTAGAACGTGCATTGCCGCTTGGTCTCTCAACATTGAGAGATGGCCATTCCAAAAAGCTTATAATTATATTGTTTTCCTCTGGGGATCCAACGTTTAGCTGTAGTCATGACAGATTGGCAGAAATCTGTAAGTAATGAGTCAATTCCTTTCTCTGCTAAAGTTCTCGTACACTCGAACTGACAATCTAGATCTTGAGTAAAGAATTCCAATCGGCTTTCTTAAAATTCCATCTATTACCAGTATTTTTCTTATAATAAACATATTTTTCTGGTTGATAAAAGTTGTAAACTAATACACGATGACCCGAACCGGATCATAGATTACTTTCTCTGTTAGCATTTTCAGCAATATTAGCAGTAGCAAGAGTCAAGTCAGGATTGGTGCAAGTTCCATTATAATGAAGGTAAGTGGGAGGTATCAGAATCCTTATAAATTAATTCAAGAACATCAGAGTTCAGAAGTTCCTCTATCACCTTGACTGCACTGTTTGTAAATCACTGTAGTTCCAGCGAATATGTGAGCATTAAATCACCGCATAAAATAGTCCTATTAATAAATTGGAGACCATCAAAATTTAGTTTCGTATTGCCTGGCGGACTATAACAGGCAAATATTCTAAAGTGTCTCTGCTGTTTCCATACATCTAAGCGAGTAATTCAGCTCCTCTCTGATGAAGATCACTAATATATCAAATTAGTACTTAATCCATCCTTAATACCAATCAAAATGCCACTTGCATTGCGTCGCGATTTGGGTAAGAGTCTAAGAGAGTATCCAGTAAATGACATCTAATCATCAAATCAAGTCTTTTTGAGCAAGGTTTGCTTCTACAATTATAAATACCTCAATATTATAGGCGTTTAAGGTTGTCTGGAGTTGAGTACGTTTCTCCTGAGAAAGCCCTCCGGCATTCCCACTGAAGTAATCTCAAGCTTCGCTGATCCTTAAAAGGACGTTTAAGCCTGTGTTTAAAGCACATGATAAGAAACACTGGAGAACTGGCAAGCTTGTAGCAGATTTAGCGTTACCCAGGGTGCACCACTTGGAGGCCTGCTACGTTACACCCCGTTATCACTTATTGTTGTGAGGTTATTATCTCTACCCCCAGAGAACCCTGATCGATAAACTTGAATTAATACAAAACCAGGCTCTCAGGCTGATCGTTGGTGCAGTGAAGACTTCTCCCCATCGACTCACTGTACTAGACCCATTAAGTCAATTATCGAAGAGAGGGCTCTTATACTTTATGAAAAGTTAATCAGACTAAATGTACCATTTTGGAACTGTTATGAAAGTGTACCAAGACAGTTAAAGGACCCAAAGTGTTTTTTTTACAGAGAGTCCTACAATTAAGAGCAGAGCTGGAACTTGATAATGGAATTGCCCCAGGGTTTCTTGAAATCCCCTAACCCTGTGACCTATGTTGAAATAACTACAGGCTGGACCTTGCCCAATTATTCCTTAAGAGCCAATTGCCTCAAAGCAGCTTAAAGATCCTTGCACTTGAGACCATCCATAGTCTCTACCCTGAGGCCTGAATGGTTCCATATTTACACCGATGGTTCTTTGACTGAACTCTCACCATTAGTGGAGCAGGAATATATTCTTCTAGTCTTTTCCTTTTATGTGCCTGTTGGAAAAAAAACACGCCTTTGACGGGGAAGTTTTGGCTATCTATGTGGCACTGGAACAAATTGTCCCCAGGACACCTTTATAATAAGGTGGTTATCCTATCTGACTCCATTGGCTGCCATTCAGGCTATCGGAGCGAGGGAAATACCCATCTCTAAAAATATCCTAGATTGTCGGGTTCTTCTGGGTAAGTTGAAGGCAGAGGGGACGACAAATAACACTCCAATGGATTCCAGGACACTGTGATATTTATGGCAACGAACAGGCAGATATATTGGCTAAGAAGGGCACTCAAATATTACAACAGCCAAATACTTTTAACTCTTTCCATTCCATAAAACTTTATATCAAAAATCTAATGAGACAAAACTGGTAAGCATTGCTCACTTCTCGCATTTCTTCAAGAAGTTGGAGGAATACCTTGGGTCAAACATTTCAGATAAGCCCCGTGAAAAAGCTGTTGCGGAATCAGACTTACGGTAGGCCATGACTGTCCTGGCGAACCACCTTCACCGAATGGCAATTTTGGCGAGTCCTAATTGCCCACTTTGTGGGAAAGAGCAATCATGGATAGGAAACCTTTGTTGGGATGCTCGGCTCTGCGTGGAGACTCCGAGGTAAAGCGATATGGAGCGCACGACATCTGCTGATGGGACATTGACTTTTTCTCTACTGTTCCTTTTTTTTATTTTAATGTTCCTTATTAATCTTGTGAACTTGTAAGAGTTTGTCATTTTCCTTTGCCATGGAAATACATTTTTTTGGCTTAATTGCATACATTGACCATTGTATTTAAGTTGAATGTACTCCGTAGCGAAACGCGGGTTTTCAGTTAGTATATATATATATATACACTCATGGACAAAAAAATTAGCGCACCAAGAAATAATTGCGGGATCGTAAAGAAACTTGCAATAAAGGTACATGTCGGGGAGATATGCAAATGATTAGAAATGCAGCGTGATTGCGCATGACGTATAGCCGTAGAGGGCGTTGAACATCGTACTCTGTGGAGTATAAACAGGTAACCAAGCTGTTTGAGTGTGCTGAATCATTTACAAAGGAAGAGCTGAGATAGACATGCCATTACGCCGTGTTCGAAGACAAATAAGCAGTTGTCGCAGTTTGACAGGGGGAGAATCGTCGGGATGATGGAAGTTGGGTGGTCAGCTAGGCGAGTAGCTCGTCAATTAGGCCTGCTCTGATTGTGTTGTGAGGAGGTGTTGGGTACCAGTGGACCCGAGAGATGTCATGTACACGAAGACATTGCTCAGGACGCCCTCGACAGACCAGTCGTCGAGAAGACCCGCCACATCGTAAGAAATGCACGCGTACAGCCAACTGCTTCATCGGCCGCCATCCAGGCACAGGTAGCACCTTCATTAGGGGCCTCTGTGTCTTCTCGAACCATACGAAGGCGCCTGGCTTGAAGGACAGTTGGTATCGCGGCGCCCATTACGTGTGCACCCATCGACGCCTCCTTTTGGGGTTTTGCCGCGCCCGAGGAAACTGGACTGCAGCGGAATGGAACCAGGTCGTCTTTAGCAACGAATCCAGATTCAATCTCGGCAGTGATGACAATCGTGTTCGTGTGTGGAGAGCCCGTGGTGAAAGCTTCAATCCTGCCTTTGCTGTACAGCGACACATCGCTCCCACAGCTGGTTGTGATGGTATTGGGGTGCCATTGCCTGCAATACACGGTCACCCTAGTATTGAACCGTGGCACCATGACAGCCCAGCGGTATGTTCATGAAATCCTTGCAACCACATGTGTGCCACTCATGCAACGGGTCCCAGGAGCCATTTTCAACAAGACAATGCCTCGGCCTCATACGGGCAAGGGTGTCACAAGACTGTCTCCGCACTGTTACTACCCTTCCTTGGCCTGCCCGATCCCCAGATTTGTCTCCAATCGAGCATATCTGGGATCATTTGGGACGACGAGTTGGGAATCCCACGTTTTTGAACGAAATAGAGGCAAGGTGTACAGCAAATATGGAACGAATGTCTCAAGACATCATACAGAATTGTATGACTCAATGCCCGATCGTATATCGCAATCGGCATTCGCGCTAGAGGGGGTCCAACGGAGTAATAACTCCTCCGTTCTTTTGCCTTTTTCTCTGAAATAAATTATCCTTTTTCTTTGATTTTCTTATCATTTACTTATATCAAAGCAGTCATTACGTATGTAAAATTTCGTTTCATTTTTGACGATCCTTCTTGGTGCGCTAATTTTTTTGTCCATGAGTGTGTGTGTGTATATATATATATATATATATAATAGATATATATATAGATATAATATATATATTAATATATTATATATATATTATATGTATATATATATATATAATATATATATATATAATATATTATATATATATTATATAATAATATATATATATATATATATATATATAATATGTATATATATATATATATGTATATATATATATATATATTATATATATGTATATAATAATATATATATATATATATATATATATATATATATATATATATATTATATATATATATATATATATATATATATATATTATATATATATATATTATAATATATATATATATATATATATAACATTAAAAACCCCATAACACTTTTAAATTCTACATTATTCTAAATTTCCTTGGGCGTACGAGCTAATTTCACTTTTGATTCTAAGTTCTAAATTCCCTTGGGCGAAAACCCAAGATGGCCTCCTTTTTTCAACCCATGTAGCGTGGGTACCTAAATTTAACACTAATGAGCATTATCACGTCAATTTTAAAGCATTAACCAAATTAGACACCACTACAAGATCACATGACGAGATCGTCTATAAAAGACCACCACATGTAGATGTAGGCTTTTTGTCATCTTCCACTTTCCTCTTGCAGCTGGTCAATGTTTGCCAAAATAAATAATTGGTTCAAATGTAATGAGTGTCATCTCTGCTCAGTCTTAGATACGGTTTTCTGTTCTGAATATGATATCGCCGGCTCCGGTCATCGTTCCCACAGAGTCGGTACGTTTAATATATATATTATATATTATATATATATATTATAATATATATATACTAGCTATACCCGGCACGCGTTGCTGTGGCTCAGTCTGGGTTAAATGGAAAAGAAAAAAGCACGTTTCTAATATGTTTAATTATCTAAAGGCTGCAAAGCTGTTATTCATTTAGCCACTACGCAGGGGGATGTGGCTTAAAGTATGCTACGGACGCGAGTAGGTTACCCACCAACATATTTATAATTCAGTTTTTAGAACTTGCTTGTTTTATATAATATCTAGGCGAAATAATTGTGTTCCCCTTCGCCCGCTTCATTGGAAATAAATTTTTAAAATGTTTAATTTTACAATACTTGTGGGTATACAATATTTTTTGTGTTCCACTGTCTTGTGCAGAATATAGATTGTCTGGTTTCCAACTCTAGAACACGCAACATATAATTGTCCATGTGAGAAACAATCCGTGTCTAAACCTAACCGCACAATTGTGAAAGATTGGCCTGAGCTTTATTGATGGTGATTGCAAACGCCTATCGAATTGGCAATTGCAATCTCTTAAATTAAATGGCATATCCGATGGAATCATGGGAATGCAAGGAAT
Source organism: Dolomedes plantarius (assembly GCA_907164885.2). Classification (NCBI taxonomy): domain Eukaryota; kingdom Metazoa; phylum Arthropoda; class Arachnida; order Araneae; family Dolomedidae; genus Dolomedes; species Dolomedes plantarius. The sequence goes on along the minus strand of OU015496.1, from coordinate 21,950,746 downwards.
GAAGACATCTTCACCTTTGAATGGTCCTGTCAAGATCGTTCCTTCTATGACGTTGCTCAGTAATTTTTTTTACTGCATGCCGCGTGCCATTGCAAAGCTTTGGTTGGTTAATATTTTGCAACATCATAATTGGTAAGCCGATTTTCAATTCCAGTACGTGTGGTGGCATCCCAGGCAGATCGAGTGAATTCAAAAATTCTGTTGGATAATGAACCGTTTCTCTGCTTCCATAACAGTGTCGACGGACATGTATGTGACTGCCTCGCTTTGAATGTTATACTGCATGATATTGTTAAGTTCGTAGACGTGTTTGTTCTTGGCGGCAAGAATAGCTCGTTCACTCATCCAATCATGATTCTTATAATTAGTTTGAATATTGGGAAATACTTTTTCAACCAATCTTCTTTTGACGATACTAAATTGCAGAAGTTATGAGGCAATGAAATTCGTTCTGATGTCAGTTCAACCGGCACCTTTCCGTTCCCATTTTCCAGCAATTGATGTGAGAATAACTCAACTGATCGATCGTTTTGCAGATGAACACGCATATTTGTAGAGAATTTCAAAGTCTTTACGTGTCAACACAAAGCAGAGTATTTTCAGGCAGCATTTATTCATCCGCTGGTGTCCGATCGAGGAATTATAGGTAATGTTTGCCTGAAATCTCCTGCAAACAATATTAATGCGTTTCCAAATGGTCTGATGTTTCCATGCAAATCTTGCAATGATCGATCAAGAGCCTCGAGCAATTTTTTGTGTGCCATTGTACATTCATCCCAAACATAAGTTTACCTTTCTGCAATACTTTTCCCATGCCGGATGCTTTGGAAATGTGCACGTGGGAGTTTCAATGAATTGCATATGTCAATGGCAATTTCAAAGCGGAATGTGCAGTTCTTCCTCCTGGTAGCAATGCCGCAGCTATTCCGGACGACGCAAGAGCTAAGGCTATGTCATTTTGGGATCGAATTGCTGCCAGAATCAATCTATTAGGAACGTTTTACCGTTCGCTCCTGGCAACATTAAGTAGAAGATTTCTCCAACCCCGTTGCATTGACAGTTTGCATTATTGATCGTAAATCCTTTTTGCTCAAGCCTTAGCTTAGTAATATTTGATTGCACATACGACAAAAGATCACCGTGTGTAATTTTGTTCAAGACGCAATTCGCAGTGATGAAGCATCAGCAGATCGATTCGGTGATGGCATTCCCAATTGATTGAGAACTTTGTTCGCGATTTTAAGCACCAAATCTTCAATCTTATCAACGCTTCGTTGTAGCTTTCTGCTGTGAATCCATGTTCATATTTGAATTTTCCTCGCTTATTCGACAGAAAGTATCTTCAGCCATGTGCGTTGCTCTTATCTCTTCGATCGTCTTTTATTGTCTAGAACGAATTCTGCGTACTTTATGACCTGTGGGGACTGGCTGATAGTGGGGTCGCACCCCACCGTGAACAAATTCTGTTCTGAGGGGGATGGAAAGACATTTCTTGTTTGCCGTAAAATATTTAGTATAGCGTGTATTTTTAAAAAAGCTTGTTTATACCTGTCACAGGTGTTGGCATCTATACACTAGGATATAAAAACACTCAAGCAGTCGAATGCAACTTTGTGTCAAAATTTCAAGAAATGGGTGAAGAACTTTCAGAGATTTGAGGTTGAACAAAACGGGACATTTACATTTTTTATTTATATATATATATATATATAATATATATTATATATATAATATATAATAATATCTACATTTATATATACATAAAATATTAATTAATCATAAATAACAACTCACAAGCATTTACAGTGAGAAATTTAATTCATCATCATAATGTATTAAATTATTAGTATAAACTGAATTAGCTTATAAATTTCACTATTTAATAGCTTTATAATAATATATTATCATATACATGAAGTTAGGGAGGTTTATTTTTTCAAAAAACTCTGAATTCTCGAACTATATTATTTATAATAAGTGAAAGGACCATCTAACTAACGACCGAGCTAATCACCTGATCAGAGAACCCAACGGTGGAAAGAAACCGGGAATCAAGATAATTCTAATACCCCGTATATATATATGCTCTGAGAACAAAAATGAACAAATACACACAAAACATTTGCAAAGAGAGAACATAGAACTGCTTTCAAATAACTGCGACATTTGTGAAGTAAGGAATGCGGAGCTAAAGGGTATTTAGATTGGTTATAGACATGTAATTGGTTAGGATTAAGAGTTTTCCGACTGCTTAAAGGCAAAAATCTGGGTCAATATATAGAATCATTTGCAAAAACGAAATAGCTATATGTTATGAGTATGGGCAAGTTATTAGGGACACTCTGTAGACATAAACATATTTGTAATGTTGTCAGGGACTGCCTGAATAATGCGAACCATTAAGGCTGCGGTGAATTAAACCTACTGATTCAATCACCCCAATATAACCTAAAAAAATGTGTCCAAGGATTAGCGCCTTGGATTGAATAGTATTTCAAGAATGTACTCCGTAATAAAGAAAGAAATTTTTCTCCATAGTATATTTTTCTTTTTAAAAGTATGCAAATAATATTTGAAATTTAAATGCTTCAGGGGGAAAAATCAGGTGAATGTGTTTCGAACATTCATAAATTCCTTTGGTGGGTGAAAGTTATAGAATAAATCCTGTTGCAAGGTGCAGAAAAGTTAAGGCTATCTAAAAATACCATTTCATCATCAACATTTATATAGCTATCAATAGTACCATATATACGCCATAGATTAACTTTAAGGTAAGCGAATCCATAGGGTTAGCACGCAGCAGCCTTAATTCATACAAACAATTTATACTACTAGCAAAATTAAAACAAACACCAAAAGAAAGTTTGACAAAATAGAAATTTAGAATAGTATTGAAAACGTATATATTTGTACTTATGTGAAAGTAAAAGGGCATAAAATTGATTTGCAATATATACAAATATTCATAAAAATGCTATTTAAAAATTATTATATTTGAGAAAATAAAATAAAACAAGAAATGGCCAGAATCATCATAACTATAGCTTATTTTTACTTATACCTGCAAATTTATACTTATTAAAGGAAATCTATAAAGGCTATTTTAACTCCTGTGCGTTACAAAAAAATGTTTAAATATATGATGAACAACGAAGTTTTTCAATATTAAATAAATTTAACCCACAAAGATATTTCCCGAAACGGTAAACAAATCTCTATGCAACATAACATGGCATCCAAATTAACTTTACTATTCGAAAAATTGTATTTTCTTTGAATTAAAGATAAAATTTAAAAAAAAATTAAAGCACAAATGAAGTAACTGAATAAATAAAGAAACAAAATAATTAATCTAATAAAAAAGGGAAATTCAAAAAACGGAGACTTTGGAAAAAAATATTAATTTTTAAATTAAAAGGCTATGTAATTATTTTTTAACCTATATAGAATGTCACAAAGGGATTTCTTACTATTACCTCTTAAATTATTAATAATAACCTGAGGCTGTGAATTTCAATTTACTTTTTAAACGATTAAATGGGCTGATATGGGATAATTAAAGATGACTTAAATTACGACATAACTATGTACATAGATTCTGTTACATATTTTTATACAAATAGTGACATACAAAATTTTCTCTTTTAATTTTCGTCTCTCTGCTAAATTAAGTGGAAATATATCTTTCGGATATTAAATGCATTATAATCAAATGATACTGACTTTCGCTGACAATTTTAAATTCCTATATCGGTTTTAATATACATATATATATATATATTATATAATATATATATATATATCTATATATATATATATATATATATATCTATATATATAAGAGCTTGTCTGTTGTTTGTCCGCTATAGAATCATAGACTGTTTCACCCACCGGGACCAAATTCGGCACAGTTAAGTTTTGACCCTAGAAACTTAAATCAGGAAAAACAAAATTTGGGGCTAATTTTTTAAAAATTAATTTTTTAATGATTTTTTGTGCCCCAAAGCGCACATCTTAAATATGGATACAGCCCCTTTACCACAACCCTTCAAATCCGAAACGCGGGAGAAAAGCGGTTTATTCTGAGGGGTGATCTGGGGTGGTTTGACAGTTGGTCTGGGGGTAACGGGGGGGGACGAGGTGTTTATTTACTTACGTTTAGTGGAATCGTGAGTCTAAAAGGTTGAGAACCGCTGCTTTAGACAATTTTAGACAATGGCTTTCAAACTAATAGAACTTAATAAATTTGAAAAAAGAGAAAAAAAAAAAAGAAAATTAAGTGTGTCCTATGGCCAGTTTTGGAAGCCTTCTGTGATCTAAATATATTATGTTTGAGGATCATAAAATGGGAAGAAGTTTAAGAGTTCTACAGGTTTCTTCCCTAAGTTCGCGATACAGAGTTAACATACGATATGTATTTGAATTACTTAATCCGTGAAATCATATAAGATAATCTTTTAGAGTTTTGGGGCTTTTTAAGAAGTGGGGAGGAGCTGGGGGTGCCTTGAGTGGATTGCAGATCTGTACTGTATATCCGGCATCATCCAGCCCCACAGCAATGGAAGCATCGGACCGTGGAATTAACCTTCGGCTGCGTATACAGGTTTTGCTACGCAGCGGCGGGTCTGCAGGTGACTCATGGTTGATAGACAGCATTGTCCGGGGACCGGTAAAGTTTTAAAATTAAGCAGTGGGAGGAAAAGTCTTTAAACAGAGAAACATAACGACACATAACTTTCATTCCGAACTATTAGTCCATTAGTTATATTAAGGCATAAGAAAATTAATGAAATTATTTTTAAAGAATGATTGCCCGGGTAGATACAGATATAAATTTTTGATGCTTTCCATAAAAAGAATACTGGGATATCATTTCAGTAGAAACGCGCTAAGCGCATTCTGTCTGGTCAGATGAATATGAAGAGCGGGGGGTGCAGCCCAGTGTTTTTTGATGGAAAATTTTATATCTATATATCTACCGGGGCAACGCCGGGCAATAATGCTAGTATATATATATGACAGTCGTTATGAGACTTAGCACAATATTTTGTGAAAAAAAGACAAAGTTACACATTAAGAAAGTTCAATTTCCATAATAACAGCACGAAAGCTATTTAGCAAACTTGTATGCCTCTATTCTTATCTCATGGCAATTTTAACACACTAAAAAAATTAACAGATCTAATAACTCTATTTTGCCTAAGTAGCAGTAAATATTAATGAATATAGTAATTTCCCCAGACTGTAAAAAATGTGTACATGGGAGTGCTAATGAAGAGGTTTAATCATCTACACCTTCCTTTTCTTATTTAAGCCGTATTAATAAAGCCGTGTAATAAACAGCGATTTCCCTTCGCAAATAAAATCTCATCCAACAACAAAACAATTATCTACTTCTTGTATTAGATCGATAAATTAAATATTTAATTGTGTCACTGTATATTGTACTGATCTTACTCAATGATTGTTTCTCAGCAAAACAAACTAAGATAAAAGGAATCCGAGGAAACTTTCGTCTAGGAAAAAAAATCTCCACTTCCTAATTACATTATTTGCAGAAGTGCAAACGTTCAATTTAACCACCGAAAAGAACCAAACAAATAATCAAAGCCCAACGGAGTGAAATAAACGTGGTATCGAGTAAGTGATAATGATAAGTCCATACATTTATAGACCAAGCAAGAAATTTCGAAAAGAATTCATAGCCAAAGGATACCATTTGGCACGTCTCCAGAAAAACTTCAGGGAAAAAAAACACCCTGTTTTAATGACTGAAATAGGGTTGGAGTTCTATAAAAATATATCATTTAAGAATTAAGAGATGGAAGAGAGAGAAAAAAATGCGCCAGCAATCTGGAAGAGAACATCCCATTTTCTTTAGATTTCTTCTCCTTCTGCATGGTAGATACGAATACCTGTTCACCGTTAAGTATTACTGAAAGTTTATTAAAAAAGAACAGCATATTGCCGAACATAAAACTCTCTCTCTCTTTATATATATATATTATATATATATAATTATGTGTGTGTGTGTGTGGGTATACAGTTTCTGTTCTCACTAACAACATGCCGTTTTTGTACTGTGCAAAAACTTCTATTTAATTGAATATTTCAGAAAAATATTTAATTTCCTTTAATTAATAATTACTATTTACAAAAATGTGTATCGCATTGTGTTCAAGCGAACCGATCTTTTTTTTTTCAAATTAGTTAAGAAGAAGGCTAAATGGCAGATTTCCCAGTTAAATAGCTCTCTGGAAGAATGACAAAAAGTTGGGGAATCTCTCCGGTATTTTTCGAAAATCATCGAATGAGAAATCGGTTGGGAAAGTCACAGAATAACAAAATATACAAACGGCTAGGTGGTACCCTTTAGCAAAAATTATCTGTTATTATTCTAACAGACGAATAATTGGGATCCATATAAAGTTATGCTTATTCTTACTTTTTCGGGTACTTCATGCTGAATCCGAACCATGCTAAAATCGTCAAATTTGTTACCAAACGCTTTATGATTAAACAATAATTTGAAATGAATAAAAATTGATTAAATAAATTTTCCTACAAGTTGTTAAACAAGTTATTTTTCCAGCTCTGTCCATCCCTTATAAGATTGAATAACTTTTTATTTTGTACAGTGATAAAGGGCCTTCGTTTCTCGGCGTACGATAATTTTGCCGTGCGTAAATGACGTCATCGGGGAGTATATTCCTGATCGAAAATAAAGCTTCTTGGCTGATTTTAAAATTTACGTTACGACGATGACGACATTTTCTCATGGCGAAATTTTCCTTTACCCGAGAGTTTTAAACATCAGTCAAACTGCGAATTAAAGATGATTCTACATGATCTACAATTGATTGACCTATTAAATCGAAAAATAATTGAAATTATCCCTAAAAGATTTTTTTATTGAATATTATGACCAGATACAGCGATCTTCAGCTTTTTTATTATAAACCATTAAACCAAACAAACTAACCAACAAAACCAATAATGTTCGGAAAGATAACATGTATTTTCTTCAAAACAATCCAAAGTTTTGGAAAAGAGATTTAATCCACTGAACATGGTTATCGAACAACACTATGCCAGGAAGATGCCCATTTTGCACACTATTTTTTTCCTTGGCACAGAATTAAACCCTTATAAAAGAAATTATATTCGTTGATTAGTCATAACTTTCCCTCAATTCTCTGAAATAAACTTTTTTTTCCTTTTCAAGATGCATAATATTGATTCGAAGACAGTGCACTGTAGGGTCAGTTATTTTATTAATGTAATTTTATATCTTAGTGGAATGTATAGAATTCATCAACAAAAATATTTAATGTTCTTGTTTAAGTGCAACTGATCAATCTTCTTACATCTTTTAATAAAGGTAATTATGGAATGGCTTACTTTTAACATCACCTGAATAATACTTTAATAATAAGTCAACACTAAAACATTTAGTCCCATGCATGTATCCTTAAAATGCATTTAATAATGACTTCAGTTTATAACCATAACTGTTGAATTCCTGACACACTGATTACCCTTCGGAATTAGGTTTAACAAAATGATAATTGACTTCAAAATTCCAACAGCTTGAATAATAATCTGCACAGAATCTTTAACAAAAAAAAGAATAAACGGAATCACATCCAACATAGCGATTTTTGAATTCTTACATGACATTGATTAGAATAGAATATACACCATACCATATTAATCATTTCTTAGCCATCTTCTTGCCAATACTCAGAATTGAATGTGCAACAACAACAGCATAAAAAGCATTTTAGCTTGAAGTAAAAAGAAAAGTTGCATTGTGATGCCATCTATTGACCAGAAACACAATTAGAATACAAATTACAAACAATATGATGAATAAATTGAAACTATGATTATAATTAATTATTTAAAAATTAAAATTAAAATAGTAAGTCTTTTATGAAAATTGAATAGCACTTTTAATTTTGTTTAGTGATTTGAACACTTGTATGAATGTCTCTTAGACTTAAGAATAATCTTAATATTTAGCTTAAACTTAACAGATGTTTATATTATGACAGCCAGTTTCAACGTAGCGCATATCGAATCATTGTGTTTCCGACGACCAGCCACGAAGTTCTTGGGCATTATAGTTGGTTGCATATTTTTCATGCCATTAAGTTCTTTGTTCGTCATCTCGCTTTCTGATTCATTCCTGAAACCGCTGTAGGATGTGATCAGTTTCACTTTTATTCTTTATTGCTAGTCACATCTAGGGTTTTTGACCCGGGTTTCCCCGAACCCGAAAACCCGGGGTTTTTTAAAGATTTTACGAACCCGAAAACCGGGGAATTTTTAATGTAAATCCGGGGAATTAGGTATTTATATCTAATACAGTAGGGTAATCTAATACAGTAGAATACCAATTATATTCCTTAATTTGGAACCCAGACGAATCATATGATGAGTTTGGTAGTAAAATTTTTAAAAACAAAATATTTGATCTGGTAACAACCTCAATTAAACGATTATTCAACGTAAATGATAATGGGTCAGAGTCTGAACCAGAAGTAGCAGTTGAGGTGGAAGTCAAAGATGGAATTGAAGGTGATGCTACGAGTATTGGTGCCTGTACTAAACAAATGTCCCTATCTGATGAGCTTAGTGTGTTTCTGCAGGAGAATGATGATAAGAAAAATCATGAAAAATCAAAATCTGGTTCATATATCATAAGAAAAGAAATTGAGTTGTTTCGGGAAACAAAAAGCCGACCATAATGCTAGATAACTTTTCAGGTCTTTAACAACAATTCGACCAACTTCGGGGGAAGCAGAATGAGCATTTTCTGTAATGAGTCTCTTTGCTAATAAACTCAGAAGCCTACTCAATGATGATACTTAGAGTGCAATGATGGTTGTCAGGCAGTTTTATAAAAAAATGAGATATTTTCACCACTTTTATTTATGTGATACATATATGTATATGTTTATTAACATTAAATTTATTTACTGTTCTTTTTATATTTTAAATTCTGAAATAAATTGAATGCTTCTAATAAATTATTTATTATTTTAGTTCTTTGCTATTATAGTTCTTTGCTGACCCCTGGAACCAACCAATTAAACCCGGGAAACCCGGGTTTTAAATAAAATAAAACCCGTCAAACCAGAAGCCCGGGTTTTAAAAGAGTCGCTCAAAATCGAAAACCCTAGTCACATCCCCTTGGTCCACGTACCAAGTTCTTTCTTGGAGCTTCGCTCCGTCTAAAATTTTTTATTTTTCCCCCATGTTTTACTTTTACTTGAAATATCGAAGCTTTCTTGTTTCCACCACTTTCTAATTTCCTTCCTACTTTCATTTTTTACTGGTCACTGAAGTATTATTTATTGCTACATCATACTACAGTGGAGGACCCGGCCCATGTACTGTAGTTCCCACTACTCTTCCTGAAGGATTGAAGGTTCATGTTAGTAGTAACGCTGACACTGACTAATGTAAGGGGTACAGCACTTTAAGGCTGGCGGAATAGTCCTCTAAGGAAAAATGTCTTCAGTGAGAAATATTTCAAAATTTCAAGCCAGTGAACAACGTAGCTGCTCTATTTAACCCTTCAGCGGGCGCGCCAATTTTTGGAACACCAGAAGTCGCGCGTGGCACAAAGTGCAACGTCTCTTTCAACCTTGATTATTCCTTTTGTAATAAACTTTTTTTTTTAAATTGAAAATAATAATTCTGCGTTTTATGACAAGATAAAAATGTTTATAATATTGAAATATATTTATAATTAAAAGCCAAAGAATGCAGATACAATCGCCTTATTTCAAAACTGTCCGGTTTAGGGCCTGTTCACACAGGAGTCCGTTGCGTTGCGTTAAGGAAAATATGACGTTGAGACGAAAATAAACCAATCATAGGCCTCCAAACGATTAGCAATGAGATTTTTAACGCCTATGATTGGTTTATTTTCCTCTCAACGTCATATTTTCCTTAAAGCAACGCAACGGACTCCTGTGTGAACAGGCCCTTATTGGATCTAAAGATAACATGCGAATGGATTCCTATTATGTACAAAACCTAAAAAATAATGAAAATGTCCATCTTCGATATATGAGGGATACTGTGTAATAGCTGCACATTTGATCCAGTACATTCAACTCCTCCTTTTCTCGAATTGTAATCCGAAATAATCGCTGGTTTACCACGTTTAAATCACGAATAACAACGAATGGAAAGGACTACAAGGGTCAGAAAATCATACCTGCATTAGAAAGGGTGTAGCTATAAATAGAAATTGCTTAGAAAATTGAAATCTTACATGTAAAAACTAACCATTCAAAATTACGAAAAATGTTGCACTCTGTACACGGGCACACCCACTGAAGGGTTAAAGGAAATATAAAAAAGCACCGCAATGACACTATTTTCATCTACTTTGCTCAAAAGACCTCTTTGAGCAAAGACGAGAAATGACGACAAATTTTGACATTGTTTTTCCTTTTCTGCTTTCAAATTCGAAAATAAATGAAATATTTGGAAGCTAAGGTACCTCAGTAAGCCAAAACCAGAGCCTAGACCTTGATCTAATTTAAACGCACCTACCGTATCGTGCTGTTAGCAAATCAGCGATGATATCACATTCGTGCGAAGCCGTTTTTCCATACCTTAAAGAACGTGAAATCGCATTCCAGATAACATATTTGAAATATGTCGTAAACTATACCTATTTGCATAGCCAAAGTATTACTTGGAAATATACACTTCAACTTTTATTCGAATCGCTAGGGAAATATGTTATTTATGATAAGCCACGAAGTCATTCGCTTTGATGCAAAATAAAAATGGTTTCTTGTAAGGGCGACACTTAGTTTTTTACTTCCGACATTTACTGGCATGTCTTTAGAAATTTTCTTGTAGGCTTTAAGTTTTTATTATTATTATTATTATTATTTAGCTGATTAAGTTTTAGGACGAAAAACAAATTCAACTTGCAATGATTTTATTACAATTTTTAGTGTTTTTATGTGGACTGAAGAAAGTGTTTGATCAGAGAATTCAAAATGACTGGAAAAAAACAGAAATTGTTCATCTTGGATACTCTGATGCATATTTTAATCGTAACTGTAGTTTACTATGGTAAGACTTTGCTGAATTTCTTAGACAGTTCTCGCTGATTTTCTTTGCTATTCATGATTGTTGCCATTGAATCCGTTGTTAAAATATGTTTTAAGTATATTTAAAACACTCGGATTATTTTATAAACACGAGTGTTTGAGTTATTCAAGGCGTCATTAATTTTGTATGTTTGAGACATACTCCCTTCTAATTACATTGTATCTCCTTGCTTAAAATGTGTAACAAGAATTGGTTTTATCAAATTCGCTGATAATTAACCTTTAGCGCTGAGTTATCTAGATTTTTAACCGATAAGAAATTGCTCGTTTTGAACTCTGTACACTGGAAAAGTTGCTTCACTGTAATAATTCCCAATTCTTCGAATGATTTATTTTGCATATGATGTTATTACTTTAAAAATTCAAATATCAGGTCCAATAAATCGAATATATTCCTTCCCGAAAATCAAACTCTATACATTTGAAATGTATATATACTTTGTAATATTTATTTTGAATTTTTGATTTTATAAAAAAACTGAAATGTATATATACTTATACGTATAACAATTCATTGAATATACTCGTTTCATTTTTCAATGTGAAGTTTCAAAGTTCATATGGTAAATTTTACTCCTTTATGCTACTATAGGATTTTGTGTAATCTTTCAGCGTATCTATTGTTAGTATAAAAGTAATAATGTATAGATGTTGAGAAAATTAACTAGAAGAATTAAAATTTCACAAAGTTCAGATTGTCCGGTCAAGAGTTTTATCACAGTTTCGAGAATTATTAAAGTAGCGTTCCCGTGTGTATTTAAGGGTACAACGAAAGATTAGAAATTCGAAATGTATTCACGTAAGGCGATTTTAGGATATTTTGGGGACCTCGATGGAAGGGTGTTATTTACGTGGGATTTGGGTACAAAAAATAAAATTATCTGCAAAGACTTAAACTGTAAATAACACTTAATAACATCCACACACTGCCACGTAATAAATACTTAAATTCCACAATAAATTTAAAAAGGATTGTTGCATATTTTGATGTACTTTATAGTTCGCTGTCATGTAGAAAAGTTTTAATGTAATCTGTCGCAAAAAAACTCGTGGAAAAACTCATTCCTGTAAGCCACTAAACACCATCATTAAAAAAAAAAAACTGAAGAATTATGAAAACTACTTGATGTCGTTTCATATTTTTTCTCTCAGCTTTTCAGAAGATGACCTACTCTGCCATCCCATGTCAGTTTGGACACCGTCGAAGTCTGACGAATCTTCCCCTGTAAATCACGCTCGATTCGGGAAAGCGCGATCATTGACTGAACTGGGTCAAAATTTGCTGCTTAATATTGTACGTTTATTCTCCAGATGCCCCGAAATCGCTTAATGCTTAACTGTAAGTAAAATAAATTGCCTTTAGTGTGAATGATTAGACGGCTTCTGCATGTTTATCTCTTGCAAATAAAATTGAGGGAGTCCGTGACATATTTTAAAATTTTTTTATTTATTGAGTTAAAATTTTGAATTTTTTTGTAATGGTCAACCATATAATTTGTAAACAAAATCACATCATAAAATTTCTCAAAAAGTTTTTTTAAAAATTTAAAATTTTTAATAAAAGTGGGGTAATTTAAAATCTTTATGACTCTAAATACACTGCTGGCCACCCAAATTGCAACACCAAGAAAGACAAGAGATATCACAGCAAAATTTATTTTGTAGATAACATGTTGACCAAGTATCAAATGATTAAATTTATAGACTTCTGTGAAGTGTGGTGCCTGCCAAAATCAGTAGCCAGAGTAGCCCATATTGTTGGAGATCACCGCTGCCACACGCCTCGGCATTGATTCAAAAAGACTTTGGATGAGTTCTTGGGGTACAGCAGACCAAGCAGCTTCCACACGTTGCCAAAGTTGATCTGCTGTGGCAGCTGGGGATGGAATCTGGGTCAATCGTAGAGCAACCATGGACCACATGTTTTCTATCGGCGAAGATCCGGAGAGCGAGGCGGCCAGGGAAGCAATTCAATCTGGCGATTGACGAAGAACCGTTGGACAATGCGTGCCACGTGTGGTCACGCATTATCTTGTGGAAATATGGCTGTGGGCAAGCCCTGAAGGTAAGGAAGGACAACTGGATCCAACGCCTCGGAGATGGAGCGCTGGCTGTTTAAAGTACCGGCAATGCGTACTAGAGGTGTGCGAGAGTGATATCCAATACCGCCCCATACCATAATACCCGGTGCAGGACCAGTGTGGCGGTGCATAACGCAGCTGTTCAGCATCCTCTCTTCACGGTGTCTCCAGACTCGAATGCGACCATCGTGGTGTTGCAGACAGAAGCGTGACTCGTCAGTAAAGACAATTTCATTCCATTCGGCCGTCCACATCCTTCCGTCATCACACCATTGGCGGGTGAGACGTCTGTGGTTCTGCGTCAAGGGTAGACAAAGCAATGGACGTCTTGCGGACAGACCACTCTGCTGTAAACAGCGTCGAATGGTACGCGCAGACACTGGATGATGCGTTATAGACTGCATGTGCTGTGCTATGGTTCGTGATGTGACTGAGCAATCCGTCACCGCCATGCGCACAATTTGCCTGTCATCACGTGAAGTGGTGCGCTGAGGTGGATGCGATCGAACACGCCGGTCCGTCGTGCCCTCCTGCATCCAACGATCACATATCCGCATTACAGTTGTTTGGTTTCGTCCAACACGACTACCGATTTCCCTGATAGATAATCCACAATCTCGGTAGGCCACTATCCTTCCTCTGTCGAACTCGGGATACTTGATCAAAAGATGATCGCTGTTTTCGACGAGGCATAATTGATCGTTTTTTGAAAAAAAACACAAGAAAAACACAATTGCCGAACTTGAAATCGTCGAAATCTCCAAGCCTTAAATTGCGCTTTGAAGTGGCGCCACAGGCGCGCGTGATGTGCGTCTGCGCTGAAATTCTAATCATTTGCATATCTCACCTCCGCTAATGCCTGTTTTAAATTTCATGTTATTTGCATGTTTCCTTCAGGGTGTTGCATTTACAGTGGCCAGGAGTGTATTATTTGTCGAATTTAAATTTTTTTTCATTTAATTAAATAGAAATATATGTTTTAATTTTGATTCAGCATTTTTTGAAATATTAATTTTTAAAGAAATTAAAAAAATTTAGATTAAAAATTACAAAAGAAATTATGTAACTAATTTTAAATAATCATAATTTCAAAAATAAATATTTTTTTCAAATTTGCTGAATCAAAATTAAAGTAGTTGAAAAAGACATGTTCCAAGATTTAACCATTTATCTTTAACGGTTCTTGACTTATAGCAATTTAAAGACGAGAAATGGGGGGAAAACACATCATAAAGAAAAACGCGCTTACAGGTGTAAACAGGGATTGGCTACTATTAGAATGTAGCAAAAAAAGTTATCTTGTTCTAATTAATATAGAAACGTGATTTAAACGTCATTTTAAGCGTAAAAGAACAAAAAAAGTTTTAATGCAATAATTTTTTTTTCGAAAATTCGAACAATTTTGTGTCCTGGACCCCCTTAAAGCACTTTAGTTCTTTCATCACTATGTTTTATGTCCATATACTTCCCAAGTTAGCTAGAAAATATCACATTTCTTGAAGTATTAACGTTGATTACATTTCAGTATATTAATTAAATATAATGCCTACTTGTACCTCATTTTAGTAAGTAGACTTAAGTCCTATTATTTGGAGGTGGTAATTAAAACATTTCTAAGCTATTGAAATTTAAATACTTGTTGGATTTCTAAAGGAACTTAAAGCTACTTTGATATCTTGTTGTGACAGATACTTGAATTGATTATTGAAATATTTGCTGTCTTTTTTCATTCTGACTGTTTCTTTAGCTTCTAATAGTGTCTATATATATTTTTAGGAGCTGTGTAATTCAGCAGTTGCTTTTCTTCATGGGCAGGGAGAGATCAAATTTAGTCTTACTCCGTATAATAGAACATTTTGGCTAAATTGTTTGCGCAATGTATTGTAATTGCACTTCTATATACTTGAAGAATGCATGATTTTAGCGGAAGAAATATAAAATATATAAGCATTTAATGATATATAAATAAGACTAGATTGAATGTCTTCAAACTTATTGGTCTAATACGTAACGATATCACTCGTTAATATAAAACCAGTTTCAACAGCAATGTTAGTCGAATATAAGCTTTACCATGTATATAGCTGAAATAAAATATTTTTAAGCTTTTAGCAAAGTAGTTACTGCTTAATATTTAACACTGATTACAAATGTAAGTACCTTGTCCAGAACTTGTTTAACAAGTGGACAAAAAGTTGCGATAAATTATGAATGCGCTAAGAAATTCGCAAGGGAAAATTTCTCTATTTTTACTGGTGACTAAGTGCAACCATCCAGCCCACCTCGGAAAAAAAATTTTCCTTAGTGAATTTCATGATTATATTTTGTCATGAAACAATTATGACTTTATAATACTATGTCTGTTTTGAACACGTATGAGGCCACAGAGAACGGCAATCCAGTTTTTCATATTTTATAAAGAACCACACGTAGATACATAAATTCAAAATATTTTTATTAAATGTGATTGCATATTTTCACATCCCATCTTAAAAACGCATATAAAAAAATATAATTATGAGAAAGAATATCAAAATTTTAGTAATAAAATTCAAATATAATAAAAATCAAATATGATTAAAATATATATATTATTGAAAAGTATAATTGCATCTAACGACAATCTTTGGTTAATAGGGTTTGCGCATACGCGCACTACAAACGGTTCAGGGAAAAAAATAAAACTAAAATTTTAATGGGAGCTGCACTTGACTCAACGAACAGCCGCATTTTCCCACCCTTGTACTATGTCACAAAACTTCTGCTTCTGAGTTTCTTGTAAATTATCCTTAATAAATCTTTTAGCAAAGAATTGTTTTATTAAATCTGTTGCACTTGTGAAACAGCAAAGTAATAAGTAAAGTTAATTATGCCAAACTATGACGTTAAATAATAGTTACCTATAGATTCAGATATACTAATCAGCTCTTTAAATCCCTGAAGTTAAATTTCCTAAGAAAACATGAGAAAATGAAACTTTCGTTTTTACGGCGTCAAGAGGTACCGCATTTTTTTCAAATGTAAGGAAGTTATTTACCTATGATAGTGGTTCCCAACCCGTAGAATTCCGCGGACCACTACGCCAGAAATTGAACCATCTGCGGACCACCACCAACCCTCACCGACTTGAAGGGGGGTTCTTTCTTGGGGGTATGAATATCCCTCACACAAAAGGGATACAAGATTAACATAATCTCATTCTATTATATCATATTCTAATAAAATAATTGTTAAACTTTTAAGAAATTTTACTTCAACACCTGATAGTCATCGGATCTATTCCGCCCATCTAGTTCAATGAACATTTCTTTCAAAATCCCCAATTCTTTGGCAACCTTTTTAATGTGGTGAGGACCATTCCCGAGGCCCTCGCGGACCACCGGTTGGGAACCACTGGTCTACGACGATGGTAAAATAACATTTTCATTGTACGGGTAACCTTGAACTTGGGTTTCTTTCTTGTTATGGCTCGTCAACGATGCATTACTGATGAG
Organism: Dolomedes plantarius; assembly: GCA_907164885.2. Lineage (NCBI taxonomy): Eukaryota > Metazoa > Arthropoda > Arachnida > Araneae > Dolomedidae > Dolomedes > Dolomedes plantarius. The sequence continues at coordinate 21,934,024 of OU015496.1, read as the reverse complement.
TAATCAGAAGTAGTATATTTTTTTTTCCTTTAACCCTCAAACCGGCCCACCGGTCATTATGACAGGCCACGGTGGAACTAAGGGGTGGATGCAAGACTGGGATGGGGCGTGAACGCTTGGCTGGCTTTGACATCCTCAGTCAGTTCTTGGACATCAGGGAGAGCACATCAGGGTTTCACAAATGCTCCAGGCCTACCGATCCTGATAAGGATTTCAGTATTCTGTGCGATTTTTAAAGTATCCTGTGAAGTCTTGACATCACTGGCAGACTAATATTTCGAGCAATTATGTGAGAAACATTGTGGAATTCTTTTAAGAGCCCTACGATTTGATGATGTAGATACCAGATCTAAATAAATTGAATAAATAAGTGTAGATGTTTTTTTTTCCCTCACTATTCATCACTAATTTAAATCAAACAACCCTGTGCACAATATCAACATGCAGTTCCATCGTAATAATGCAAAAATAACAGCTTTTTAGTCTTGGGGGGGGTCAATTTGACCAATAGTCCTGATAGTGGCAACAAATTCATGGGCCGGTTTGGGGGTTAAGCACTGTCCATATAGCAAGCTTCATGCATTTTTAAAAAAAATGCTCGTTTACTTCAAAAAAGAAACGACATTAGGCTCACAATAGACTAACCTAAGCTATTTAATTTTAGCTGTTTTTTTTAACCCTAGTGCATTCTCAATGTAAACAGCATCCTTAAGTTTACAACTGGCCTCTTAACATTTATTTTCATTTCCTTGTTGAATGGCTCAGAAAATATGCCTACGTATCCTGAAATTTACAAATACTCATGCGAAACATATTCTGTAGTACCGAGGGCCCTTTTAACGATAGATTCTATTACAAATAATCTTATACTTAATAATTAAGAAGCGGATAATTTCAGTTTTTATGTGAAAAGTTATTTTTGACTTATCGTGAAATATAAACCACATAAAATCTATTTTAAAAATTACTTAAATAAAGAGGTAGTAAAAAAAAATCATCGAATGTAACACAATATCTGAATGTGCTAGTAATATTTCCTTACAATGATTGTTGCTTTCTAATAATCTACAACAAAATAAATGTGAAATAGAGTATTCGATAATGAGGTAACTTATGTTTGCGGTGTAGTGAGGAAAAGAACTGTAAGAAAAAAATCATTTGGCAGTGTTCCAGAAGCCAAGGGATGGAATACACCTCTTTAATGATGGAGAAATAAGGAAGCTGAATTTCCGAAAAACTACATTTTGAACCAACCTGCTAAAAATAGAATGGAACAAAACTGAAATGACAGGTAGATGTATTTTTTCCCCATTAACTCGTCAATCTCGCTAAAATCAAATTTCGGGGGTTTTGTGATGCCCTAAAAAATTGTTCGCATGCAATCTCTTAAAATTTCAAAAGTATTTAGACTTGTTGATGAAAGTTGATAAGTTTGTATTTTGACCGCTGTTGTCAGCTTTTGCTGCACAAATGCTACACATATAAATGTAATCTTAATTGTTTTTCAAAGTAAATCATAAAAGGTGAGAGGCAAACAAGTTAAATATAGGAATAACTATCATAAAGCATTTCTAAAATGTAAAAAAATTGATTTTAAGATGCACACAAGATTAGAAATTTAATTAGAATTATAATTGCCATCGGTTTACACTAAATAACTTCCCTTACGTTGAAATGGATGTATCTTTTGATGCCGTAGAAACGAGATTTATTCATTTTAAGTTTTCTTGGGGAAATTGAATTTCAGTGATTTTTAAAAAGAGCTAATTAGGATATTTTGAATCTATACAGTCAAATAGATCAATGTAACATCATAATTTGGTATGATTAACTTCAATTATTGTTTTCCCGTTTTTCAAGTGCAACAAATTTAATAAGGCAGTTGTATTTGTTAAAAGATATATTACTAAGGAATTTACAAGATACTCAGAAGTAGACGATTCATTACACAGTATTAGTAAATCATGATATTCACTTTTCAAATGTTTACAAGATAAAGTATCCAAATATATTTAGACGTATATTTGAATGTAACAGATAATCTTTACTTAAAAATACGCCCTTTACGACCGATTACATCATTGTTCTGTGCCTTGTTAATGTAAGCTGATCGATGGCAAAACGTCCAGGAATAGTATTTCGATGGCAGAATCATTCGTTACTTCGCGGTTTACATGTTTGTAGCCGTTCGAAGACTGCTTTAACCCTTCAGCGGGCGCACCCGTGTATAAAATGCAACATTTTCGTAATTTTGAATGGTTTGTTTTTACATGTAAGGTTTGAACGTTATAAGCAGTTTCTATTTATAGCTACATCCTTTCTAATGCAGGTCTGATTTTCTGACCCTTGTATTCCTTTCCATTCACTGTTAGTCGTGATTGAACAGTGGTAAACCAGAGATTATACTGGATTGCAATACGATAAAATTATGAGTTGATATTGTAAATCAAATGTGCAGCTATTACATGGTATTCCGCATATCACGAGGATGGACAATCGCATTGTTTTTTAGGATTTTGTACATAATAGGAATCGATTCTCAATTTGTCCTTAGATACATTAAACCAGACAGTTTTGAAATAAGGTGATTGTATCTGCATTCTTTGGTCTTTAATTATAAATATATCTCAATATTATCAACATTTTATATCTTGTCATAAAACGCAGAATTAATATTTTCAATTTGAAAAAAGAAAGTTTATTACAAAAGGAATAATCAAGGTTAAAAGAGACGTTGCACTTTATGCAAAGAGCCTGCTGGTGTACCAAAAATTGGCGCGCCCGCTGAAGGGTTAAAGAGTATGTTCTGGTATGCGTGCGTGGGTGGGTGTGTGTATGAGCTATCTTACAACAAAAAATGACAGTACCGCTTCTAAAAACCACAGATTGTAAACAATGTTTAGCAAACGCTTCGAATTTTATTATTAGTGAACAATGGAAAATGCATTTATTCAGTGTAATGAAATTATCTAGAATTTCCCAAGAAAAAAAAAATTGAAAAGCTAAAGTTGCCATTTCTGGTCAGTCATTAAAATTGAGATAAGGTAAATTTCTAAATATATTTTTTAGATATTCATAATGATTATGAAATTCGAAGCAGTAATTAAGCAAACTGTAGCACTCGCTATCTCCGAAGTCTTTTAGAGAATTTTTAAAACTTTGTGTGATTGACATAGTCACAAGATTTGACATTTATAATGTATTCCATTGGGGTAGTTATTTGGATGAAGTGACCTAGTTCCATATATACCACTTCCATGGTTTTCAAGTCATGGTTATCAATATCAGTTTTAAAATCATATATCCGTATGGTGGCTAAAATTTGCGTTAAAAACAATATTTTAACGGTGTGTTTGAGGTAAAATGAAAAAAAAAAGTGTACTTTTGAATACATTGGCTAAGAGTTGCATTGAAATACGAGAAAATTCCTAAGGCTGAATTGCAAGGCTTTGACACAAATTTGAACAATTTTTATTTTATTTTTTTTATGTTTGCACACATGAGTCATAGTAAAAATAATTTTAGCTTAAAATCGTATATCTTTAAAGCAGTGGTTCCCAACCGGTAGACGTCTGCGGACCACTAAGCCAGAAATTGAACGTGCGGATCCCTCCCCCCCCCCACATACACAAACCGACATGAGGGCTAGAACCTTCTGGGGGGTATGGGAGATATAGCATATCCCTCAGGCAAAAGGAATACCGGATTAACGTACTCGCATTCTAGCGTATCGTATTCTAATAATAAAATAATTATGTTAAACTTTTAAGAAATTTTAATTCAACACCTGTTAGTCATCGGATATATTAGGCCCATCTACTAGTTCAATTAACATTGCTATCAGAATCCCCATTTATTTGGCAACTTTTTCATATGTGGTGCCGGACCACCGGTTGGTTAATACTGCTTTAGAGGTATCGAAGTATTTTTAATACTCTGGTTTTGATTAGGGCAGAGTGTTTTAGTCGAGATTGATGGAGTGTAATGTTTGTATTTCATTTCGAACTGGATGATACGTTATATGAGGACTTTCAATGTTGAATTTAAGAAAATATATTAAAGATGAATACGTCCATTTACAAAAATGTTTAAACCTTACACCCCTGGGAGTTATTATAGAAATAAAGACTTGTATATATTTTTCTTCTCTCCAGCATAGCATGTTTGCATTTTCATTTCTTCGATTCCTGCCTTTATAAGTCTGATGATCTGTGTTACGGTTTATAACATTTCATCCGTTTAGTTCAAACTGTTCTTCATTCGGATGAGAGTCGATTCGGTCTTCGAGATAAAGACTGCAAGATTCAAATGTTCTATTTATGTTTCATGAGACAATACTTCGTTCTACTCAATTTTAAAATTTGTAATAATTTTAAAATTAACGATGCGGAAGATAATTTGCAATCTGATAATTTACAAGCCAGAAATGAATTCAAATCCATCGGTTTAGGACTCTTATCAGATTATTTTATCATTTTTGTTAGTGAAAATGCGGAAATTTCTGATAATCATTGTGATAATATATGAAATTTTATGAATTCTCAGTAATTTGATGTATTTTTAATTTTAGGTAAAAAAAGTTTTAATTCTGAAACACTGTGGACACTTTAAACTTGTCTTATAACTGTAACAATCGAAGAAACAGCTGCTCAGTTCTAGCTATGGATTAGACTTCATTGATCAATGTAAAGAGTGCATTAGTTCATGGTTTTGTGAAATCATTAAAAGTCCATTCTTGTGACTCTGCAACATAGTGATGATTTATATATTAGGTTGTACTAGTAACTAAATCGAAGAAGCGTATATATTTAACTTTACCAATATAGATATCTTTTCAGAGCTTTAAAACAATTTAATCTACATTTACAGCATATATTTTTGTTTGGCTTGAATATTTTCTCACTATTAATAAAATCATATGACTTTTACAATTAGAAATGTTCATATTCTTTTCTTGATAGAGTTAAAATTCTGAAAAGACAACAAAAAAAAGTAACCATATTCAGTACTTCATTTTGAATTAGGAATCGCGTTTTCTCATGTTCTTAGAGACTATCACACTAGAATCACTATTAGGGGAGTTCATATGTCCGTAACCGCTTTCGTAGAAACACATTATATACGTTAATTTTACCCGATGAATACAATGGTGGTCAAAACTCAAAAAGTAACATCACAATTTTAAAACGTTACATCCTGCAGATTAAGGTGACTGCTTACGTTGAAATGTCATACACTGCTGGCAACTGAAAATGCAACACCCTGAAAGAAACATGCAAATAACATGAAATTTACAACATGCATTAGCGGAGGTGAGATATGCAAATGATTCGAATTTCAGCGCAGACGCACATCACGGGCGCCTGTGGCGCCACTTCAAAGCGCTATTTAAGGCTTGGAGATTTCGACGATTTCAAGTTCGGCAATTGTGTTTTTCTTGTGGTTTTTTCAAAAAAAAACGATCAATTATGCCTCGTCGAAAACAGCGATCATCTTTTGATCAAGTATCCGAGTTCGACAGAGGAAGGATAGTGGCCTACCGAGATTGTGGATTATCTTTCAGGGAAACGGTAGTCGTGTTGGACGAAACCAAACAACTGTAATGCGGATATGTGATCGTTGGATGCAGGAGGGTACGACGGACCGGCGTGTTCGATCGCATCCACCTCAGCGCACCACTTCACGCGATGACAGGCAAATTTTGCGCATGGCAGTGACGGATCGCTCAGTCACATCACGAACCATAACACAGCACATGCAATCTGTAACGCATCATCCAGTGTCTACGCGTACCATTCGACGCCGTTTACAGCAGATTGGTCTGTCCGCAAGACGTCCATTGCTTTGTCTACCCTTGACGCAGAACCACAGACGTCTCCGCCGCCAAAGGTGCGATGACAGAAGGATGTGGACGGCAGAATGGAATGAAATTGTCTTTACTGACGAGTCACGCTTCTGTCTGAAACACCACGATGGTCGCATTCGAGTCTGGAGACACCGTGAAGAGAGGATGCTGAACAGCTGCGTTATGCATCGCCACACTGGTCCTGCACCGGGTATTATGGTATGGGGCGGTATTGGATATTACTCTCGCACACCTCTAGTACGCATTGCCGGTACTTTAAACAGCCAGCGCTACATCTCCGAGGCGTTGGAGCCAGTTGTCCTTCCTTACCTTCAGAGCTTGCCCACATCCATATTTCAACAGGATAATGCGCGACCACACGTGGCACGCAATGTCCGACGGTTCTTCGTCAATCGCCAGATTGAATTGCTTCCCTGACCGCCTCGCTCTCCGGATCTTTCGCCGATAGAAAACATGTGGTCTATGGTTGCTCTACGATTGACCTAGATTCCATCCCCAGCTGCCAAAGCAGATCAACTTTTGCAACGTGTGGAAGCTACTTGGTCTGCTGTACCCCAAGAAATCATCCAAAGTCTCTTTGAATCAATGCCGAGGCGTGTGGCAGCGGTGATCTCCAACAATGGGGGCTACTCTGGCTACTGATTTTGGCAGGCACCACACTTCACAGAAGTCTACTAATTTAATCATTTGATACTTGGTCAACATGTTATCTACAAAATAAATTTTGTTGTGATATCTCTTGTCTTTCTTGGTGTTGCAATTTGGGTGGCCAGCAGTGTATATTGACTATTTTGGTCCATTTTATTTTTTGAAAGAATCGTGTAATTCAATCTTTTCTCTTCTCAAAACCATTTTGATTTTCATTCTACATCCATTAGAAGCAGTCATAGCTATTTTAAAAAACATCGTCTACTACAAAATTGAAGTGACAAACAACTTTGAATGCGTTTTTCTCAGAATTATGTTTTTTAGCACAAATCACTACCGTTATCATGATATTCCACATAATAATGCATATAATTTGATAAAATTTTCAGGAAATATTTTAGATGCTATTCTTAATTAATGACGCACAATAATTGAAGCATAATTAATAGTTTTTTTGTTTGGGGCCATCTTTATAAGGAAAGGAATGACGAATCGGGGAAGAATTTCATATTGGAAAATAAAATTGTCTGTACTAATTTTGAATTTTAAAATTTCTCTTAGATTGTGGGTCATTTTGAAGATAAATTGTCATATTTATCATGTCTGAGAAGGAAATTAAAATACAGTGAAGTGCCACTGAATTAGGGATACCTACCTAGTAACGAGTTGGGCCTCCTCTGGCCTTGATAACGGCTACCACACGACGAGGCATAGATTCAACAAGTTTCTGGAAACGTTCCACGGGAATGGCTTGCCAAATATTGGCTAAAGCTGTCCATAATTTAGTAAAGTTCTTTGGTACTGTGCGATGGCCTTTCAAGCCTTGTTCCAAAACATCCCAAAGATGCTCAATAGGATTTAAGTCTGGGCTTCTAGGTGGCCAATTCATGACAGAGAAGTCAGAGGAATGCTCATCCAACCAGCCAGTAGCCAACCGGGACTTGTGAGAGGTACAGTTGTCTTGCTGGAAAACTCCATTACCGTGCGGATAACAGAACAGCATAAACGGATGGAGGTGATCACCCAGCAACTCTACGTACCGAATTGCATTGAGGGAGGTTGGTACACACACCAAAGATCCCAAACTGTGCCACGAAAAAACACCCCAGACCATGATTGAGCCACCATGGCCTTTTACAGTTCCAGCCAGGCATGCAGGATTAATGCCTTCATGAGCCTGACGCCATATTCTCAGCCTCCCGTCGGCGTTAAGTAGTCGGAATCGAGACTCATCACTCCATGCTACTCGTTTCCAGTCCTCGACACCCCAGTCTCTGTGCTCTCTTGCCCAGGCAAGACGTGCAGCCCGAAGGCGAGTATAGAGCAGTGGTACTCTCCAAGGTCGACGGCTCCCGAAACCCATATGGTGAAGCGAGCGTTGGACAGTCCGTTTACTGACTGTACGACTGGCACCGTCATTAAACTAGGTGGTAATTTGAGCTAATGTTTGGCTTCGCTGGCTACATGCAATACGCCTGAGCCGTCTCTCACCACGCACTGTCAAGGCTAATTGTCCTTTGCAGTTTGCCCGATAGCTAGTTTTTTTCCACCATCCATGTCTTCTTGGTATACACTTGACACTGTCGACCTTGAAAATCCTAGCTGTCTGACCATTTCGGAAATTGGTTGGCCCATGCGTCGCGCACCTACGATTTGTCCGCGATCGAAGGCGTCTAAATCAGGCAGTTTACCCATACTGTCAATTCCAACAACTAATTCAGAACAACCACAGTACGCGCTATATATGAAGTTACCACAGCGCCCTCACTTGCGCATACATGATGCGCAGCGCTACACAATTTGCATAGGCTTTGCTATCCCTAATTCAGTGGCACTTCAGTGTAGTAGCATTAGAATTTTGTGCAGTTGGATAGACGTTTTAGCTCAATTTCATTAAAAACTACTTCAAATTCACTAATTTATAAAAAAAAGTATGGTATTTGTAGGCAAGATTTTGTTTATTTTTTAATTTTTAAACGCTATTTAATCATAAGACCAAACAATCCTTAAAAAAAGAATTTTAAAAAAAATTGGCTCCGAACGTAGGCAGTCACGTTAAATGAAACTACACTGCTCGCAACCCAAATTGCAACACCAAGAAAGACAAGAGATATCACAACAAAATTTATTTTGTAGATAACATGTTGACCAAGTATCAAATGATTAAATTTATAGACTTCTGTGAAGTGTGGTGCCTGCCAAAATCAGTAGCCAGAGTAGCCACCATTGTTGGAGATCACCGCTGCCACACGCCTCGGCATTGATTCAAAGAGACTTTGGATGAGTTCTTGGGGTACAGCAGACCAAGCAGCTTCCACACGTTGCCAAAGTTGATCTGCTGTGGCAGCTGGGGATGGAATCTGGGTCAATCGTAGAGCAACCATGGACCACATATTTTCTATCGGCGAAAGATCCGGAGAGCGAGGCGGCCAGGGAAGCAATTCAATCTGGCGATTGACGAAGAATCGTTGGACAATGCGTGTCACGTGTGGTCGCGCATTATCCTGTTGAAATATGGCTGTGACCAATCCCTGAAGATAAGGAAGGACAACTGGCTCCAACACCATGGAGATGTAGCGCTGGTTGTTTAAAGTACCGGCAATGCGTACTAGAGGTGTGCGAGAGTGATATCCAATACCGCCCCATACCATAATACCCAGTGCAGAACCAGTGTGGAGGTGCATAACGCAGCTGTTCAGCATCCTCTCTTCACGGTGTCTCCAGACTCGAATGCGACCATCGTGGTGTTGTAGACAGCAGCGTGACTCGTCAGTAAAGACAAGACACATACTGCATGTGATGTGCTATAGTTCGTGATGTGACTGAGGGATCCGTCACTGCCATGCGCACAATTTGCTTGTCATCGCGTGAAGTGGTGCGCTGAGGTGGATGCGATCGAACACGCCGGTCCGTCGTACCCTCCTGCATCCAACGTTCATATACCCGCATTACAGTTGTTTGGTTTCGTCCAACACGACTACCGATTTAACTGAAAGATAATCCACAATCTCGGTAGGCCACTATCCTTCCTCTTTCGAACTCGGATACTTGATCAAAATATGATCGCTGTTTTCGACGAGGCATAATTGATCGTTTATTTTTGAAAAAACCACAAGAAAAACACAATTGCCGAACTTGAAATTGTCGAAATTTCCAAGCCGTAAATAGCGCTTTGATGTGGCGCCACAGGCGCGCGTGATGTGCGTCTGCGCTGAAATTCTAATCATTTGCATATCTCACCTCCGCTAATGCATGTTGTAAATTTCATGTTATTTGCATGTTTCCTTCAGGGTGTTGTATTTACAGTGGCCAGCAGTGTATAATTATTTGCATAACCGACGATATTCAACAGAAATCTGGTGCATAATTAAATTTTGGAGTCTTGACCTCAGAAGTAGATTGAGAGAATAAAAGATAAAGGCAGAAGTTGTGGAATTATATCTAAATTTTCGTCCGGTGTGTACGATCGTGGCAGACTTTCAGTAATTTTCGTGCCGTACTGGAAAACCACAAAACAGACACTAGAACACATTTAGACGATTTTTATACACGACAGTGGTGCAAATAACACATGAACTTGACACTAGGGAAGTGACAAAACGTTATCTCTATTGAGGAGAGTCACTTTCATCTAAAGGTGAAGCCTCAGCAGTCATTTAACTCTTCAGCGGGAGCGCCAATTTTTGGAACACCAGCAGGCGCACGTGGCACAAAGTGCAAACGTCTCTTTCAAGCTTGACTATTCCTTTTGTAATAAACTTTTTCTTTTGAAATTGAAAATAATGATTCTGAGTTTTATGACAAGATATGGAATGTTGATAATATTGAGATATATTTATGATTAAAGGCCAAAGAATGCAGATACAATCGTCTTATTTGAAAACTGTTCTGTTTGTTGGATCTAAGGACAACTTGCGAATTTATTCCTATTATGTCCAAAAACCTAAAAAACAATGAGATTGTCCATCTTCGTGATATGCGGGAAACCGTGTAACAGCTGCACATGTCATCGACTATATCAACTTCTGCTTTTGTCGTATTTTAATCCAGTATAATCGCTGGTTTACCACGGTTAAATCACGACTAACAAATGAATGGAAAGAAATACATGGGTGAGAAAATCAGACCTGCATTAGAAAGGGTGTAGCTATAAACAGAAACTGCTTATAACTTTCAAACCTTACATGTAAAACCAAACAATTCAAAATTATGAAAATGTTGCATTTTATACACGGACGCTCCCGCTGAAGGTTTAATAGCATTTATGCTTTTTATAGGTAGATAACGATTCTGAAAATTCAAAGGTTATTGTAAATCCTAAATTTAATATAAACAAACACCATCATTTTACAATCTGAGTGTGAGATGCTTCAATAAAATCTCATTCCTCACATTTTCAAAAAACAATTGCTACATTGTTTCCAATGATGAACGCCACAATATATATATATATATATATATATTTAAAATCTATACATTGTCTGTCGCCGGTAACATAAAGCTAAATTTAATAAGTATATTTTTGTTCCACTTAGAGAAAAATGTTTAAAAGCAATCTATCTGCTAAGTAACATAATATTATTTTCAGATCTCGTCTTTAAACATCAAATTTTCAAACACAGAAAATAAATATGCCTGATTTAGACTTATTTTAGATCATTAGAAATTCAACATTAACAAATGCATATCTAAACTTTATTGCTCTTTCCTAGGACTAACATCGTGTATAATTTAATATGCTTTAAAAATCCCTCGTTTCTCTAAGCAGAGAAATGTTATGCATTAGTATAGCTCATTTTAAAAATTCAAGTCTTATAAACCTTTCAGTACATATTTGCATAATCAATTTGGAATGCATTTAATGCTACATCATGCGAAATCAACTTACTTCGAAATAATTATTCTACATAACAAAACGAAAAAAAATTATTTGAAAGCCTGCGTGATTGCATATTTATATGTTTTGCTTGTTTACAGAAAATCTTTAAATGCTAAAAAAAAGGCCGCTTGAATTTCCATCCGATATTCAAAAAGCATAATGTTTTCCTACTTGTATATATATATTTATATCGTAAAACTCCATTAAAATTTTATGGTGCTCCGAACATATCATTGTTCAAATGTGAAATGTTAATATTTTTTTAATAGATGGATATGCAGTTTTTGTTATTATAATCAAATGTAAAACTGCTTCGGAACACTAACTTGAAATAAATTGTAAATATGTGAATCGAGGAAAATTGGATTTTCTTTCGCCTTGAGAACTTAATTACATTTTGAAGTGTGTTAGTTTAATGCAAATATCCTTTCATTACATATGTTTTAATGTTCTTTAGATAATGAATTTCCTATAATGGTATTTATACTGGTAGCATTAGTAAATAAAATCTAAAGAAACCCGACATTTTGTACCTGCAATCTCATGAATTTACTTCAGAGTTGTCTATAAGTCTTACTTACTTTGCTTATGGGAATTAATAAGGCTTAAGGGAATAAATAATAACCAAACAACATTGCATGCTTATAATAGCAATTTATGCTGTTCAGTTGATTACGTTTAAATTTGTTTCAGGGATTATTACGAATGTATAATTTTATTTTCAAAATAGCTATTTTTTAAGCGCATGTAAAGTACCAATTGGTTAGTAAAGTTACATTTTATCATTATTCTTTCTAAAAATTTGCTCTCCTTGTTCATTCAAACATATTAAAGTCTTTTCGTTTTCTGACAAAAAACAAATGGAGGTCATTACAAATCAATTTGGTTCTTGGAGGAAACAAAAAATTCTAATCGTTGTTCATCCTTCACAAATGACGTAACATTTTTAATTTATTTTCTTTATTATTTTTAAAACTTCAAATTTTACGACTAGAATATTACTGCTTGTAAGTCGCACATTTAGTAATGATTAAGAGAAACTGCATTAAGTATTTCATACATATATCATCAATTAAAATATAAATTTTTAATCATAGCTTCATTATTATGATATTGCCATACCACTTTATAAAAAAGAATGAAAATTTAATAAAAGCTTTTTTTTTAAGACGGAGAAAAAAACTTCTAGATAAAATCGTAATTTATTTATCGCTGGCAAAACCAAACGGCTAAAGACATGTAGTTTACTAAAGTCTCTCCTGTATTAGAAGAGGTCTGTGAGCTAAAATCATCTTAGAATCCCAAGCACAAACGAATGTCTTTATATTAAGAATGTTCGCAGTGATTCTGTTCTGTTTGCGAAAGACTATAAGGATTATAATGTTGACTTCAGCTCTTAACGTATTTACTCAGACTTTAATATATAGCAGAATTTATTAACTAAACAGCTAAACAAACACTCATACACACACACACACACATATATATATATATATATATATATATATATATATATATATATATATATATACAGTGAAACTTCTCTACTGGTTATCCCTATTCGAAGACCATATTTTGTTCAAAACTGATTAAAGAAATCCATAGAAGCAATATTATAGAAGATACTCATTTTTCACGGATACCCCTAAAAGAGGCCAATATTATTCGGAACAATTACTGACAGACTTTTAGAAGCTTAACTATATATATATATATATATATATATATATATATATATATATATATATATATATATATATATATATAGAGAGAGAGAGAGAGAGAGAGTGTGTGTACATGTATACATATACACTTTTAGACAAAAAACACGAAGCACCAAGAAGGGATAAGGCAAGTTGGACACATATTGGTTAGAATACAGGTTTCGGCAGAAAATGCAAAATTTTAAAGTTTTTCATCCAATAAATGAACATGTGACGCTGCAGCGTATCTTAACTGCGTCAATAGCGGCCTTTACACGTTCTTTCGCGAGTGCTTGGAGCGTACGGGATTGCGCAAAGGAAAACTTGCAGTACGCTAAAAAGCAGCTTTCCGTTCCTCTTCACACGTGCACTCAATCACGCGGGATCGTGGTTTTAAGCGGGAAAGAACGTACGTTTAAAGGGCGCTAATGGCACGATATTGAAGAGGGGAAATTTCGATTACAGGTCATAAATTCTTTGCGAATTTCATTCCGTGTACTCAGGTAGACAGTAACTATGCCTCTCATACAGGTGAGCGAATATGTGCAGATGTCATTTGAAAGAGGCAGTACGTCATTTGAAAGAGGACGTGTATTTGGGCTCAAAGAAGCCAGTTGGTGTAATTGGCGAATCGCTCGACATTTGGATAGGAGCGATGCCACTATTAGACGATGTTGGGAGAAATGGGGGAACCATGGCCAAACACAGCATCAAGAAGGAAGCGGTCAGCCTAGAGAAAGGACAGTACCTGAGGAACTAGCAATCGTCAGAGCGGCACTCACATCATGGATAGTACGTGCAACTGGTGCTTCAGTAACCGCAAGGACCATTCATAGGTGGCTCAGAGAAAGGGGACTTAGCCCATGGTAGTCAGCGCAAGGGGGCTGAGCCGACTACCATTGACGTTTGTACACCGACAAGCCCGTTTGCAGTGGTGTCGGGCACATTCGACCTGGAATGTCACTGACTGGAGTAGACTTGTCTTCAGTGATGAGTCCCGCTTCGAATTGAGCCCCGATGACTAGCGAATACGTGTCTGGAGACTCCCCGTACAACGGTGAGATACCAACCTGACTGTCTTCCATGATACGGGCCGACAACCAGGAGTGATGGTCTGGGGTGTCATTTCAGTTCGTAGCAAGACCCTTTCGGTTGTCATCCGCGGCGCCCTTACAGCACAGTGGTACGTCGGCGATATTCTACGCCCCTTTGTGTTGCTCTTCATATCACGCCATCCTGGGCTTACATTTCAGCAAGATATTATCCATCCGCACACGGGGTGCTTGTCTTCGTGCTTACTCAACGCTACCTTGGCCAGCAAGGTCACCGGATCTCTCCTCCACTAAGCACGTTTAGAGCATTCCGGGCTGGGCCCTCCAACTAGCCCGGGATTTTGATGATCTAACTCGCCAATAACACAGAATTCGGCACGATATCCCGCAGGAGGACATCCGCCATCCTCTATCAATCAATGCCAAGCAGAATAAGTGCTTGCATAAGGGCTAGAGGAGGACCAACACGTTATTGACTTTTCATTTTGTAAAGCTCTTTCTCTTGGATAAATTATCCAATTTTTCCAAATTGTTATGATTTATTTTTATGTACATGTACACCACATCTACTAATATTCGTCCCATGCGGATAATTCCTTCATAGTGCGTCTTTTTTTTGTGCTTAAGAGTGTACATAAACATAATATTTTTATGTATACCAAGATCAGAGAATAGATAAATGCAAAGCAGTTCAAGATGCATAAGTTATAAAATTTAAAATTGAAACCTAGATGTCATAAAATAGGAACAATCCGAAATCACTAAACAAATATATTTTGTCACATATTTGGTTGATAATGGACCGTTTTCTGGCTTTATGTGCTAAAGCATTTTTTCTTAGAAACTGTTATTTTATTTTTGAAATTTTAGGCTCCTATTTCTTTCAAAAATGTTATCCACGCTATCGGTTCTTAATCGATCGATAATGATTTATGAGTAAAAAATTTCAGAGTGTTTAATTTTTAGGAAAGGATTTACGTCAGATTTGAAAGAATTATGACCATATTTATCTTTTTCTTTGTGTGTTGGAGTCTGCTCGTATATATCCTTAACTATCGATAAAAGTTTACTTAGCGTAGAAAGGCATATGGTAATAAATAGATATGATGAATGCATTATAGTAAAATCGTAATGTTGCGAATATATATGGATTATATAAAATCTATGTACATATGAAGTGTGAGTAAATACAGGTAATATGCTACTGCATTTATTTTCTTCATAAAATACGTATATATATATACCGGGTGGTTATAATTAAACTTCCCCTATAAACGCCATCCTACAGCGCAAACGGGTGAACGGAATGCAACGAAATTTTGTATATGGGTTATACACGAGATGCATTCATTGAATTTCGAAAAAACATTTACTACCAAAATGTCCACCAGAGGGCGACTTTTCGGGAAAAACATGAAATTTAACACAATAAACGACCAAAACGGAATACAGAAACAATATAAACATTTATTGACTAGTTTCTGATCACCTTGTCATTGAACCACATTAAGTAAAGGTAAGGGAGAAACAAAAACAGTTCAGTTTCCAGAAATAAGAACAGATTAGGACGAAATTGCACAAGAGGAGTAGTTGTTAATCGTGTCCAGGACGATGCAGGGAAAGCTGCTCCACGTGACCACCTTCATTCACCTGCAAAATTTCAAGTCGATGGACAGTGTGTTGAACAGCAGATCGTAACTGATTAGTTGTGGGGCTTCGCACATGAAGCATTATGGAGGTCTTTAATTCATTCAACGTCGCAACACCTCCACGATACACCGAACCATGATAACATCTGCAAATGTTTTATACCCTAACGTGTTTTGCATAAGGCTTCCTCTTCTTCCCAAGCATGCAAATCTCGAACATTTTTCTCCTACAACTGACAGCTTTTCCCGGATTTACATTTTACTACCCATAATTCTTGTTCTGGATTATTAATATTGTTTCTGTATTCCATTTTGGTCGTTTATTGTGCTAAATTTAATGTTTTTCCCGAAAAGGCGCCCTCTAGTGGACATTTTGGAACTAAAAATTTTTTTTTTGAAATTCCATGAGCGCATCTCGTGTATAGTCCATATACAAAATTTCGTTGCATTCCGTTCACCCGTTTGCGCTATGGGATGCTGTTTATAGGAGAAGTTTAATTATAACCACCCGGTATATATATATATATATATATATATATATATATATATATATATATATATATATATATATATATATATATATATATATATATATATATATATATATATATATATATATATATATATATATATGGGGCTGAATATCACATAAATGTACCTTTTAGTGTCTCAGGTCTTTATTATTAATTTTAATGAAATAAATCATGAAAATTTATTCTTATTCCTTAAATATACATTTTTGGAAGAGCTATAAAGTATAATTTATGATTTTAAAGATATTTAAGTATTTTTTATGAAATTTTAAACATTAAAATCGTTTTTAAAGAAAAAGGCTTTTTCGTCTTTTTCAGCAGGGTAATTTTGATGAATGACTAATTAAATTGCATGTCACCGAGTTTTGTCGTAATTTTCGTGACTTATGAAAATGTTTTCTTATATTACTAAGAGATGTCGCCACGATTATTTCCAAAGTTTATTTTCGATGAGATATCAACAAGAATGATTTGTGAAGAATAAAATTTGAAAAAAATCAGAAATAGGTAAGTAAAAACGTTATTTTCATTGTTCACATGCTGTGGGTACTTTTATTGCTTGTCATTTTTGAGACGCATGACAAAAATATAAATATTATTTTAAAATTTTGAATAAAATTGCATTTTAGTATAAAATGATGACTAGAAAGCCGGAATGTGGCGATTTAGGCTTAACCGAAGTATTCTTTTTAGTAAAGAACGAATAAATGACAATTTGTCATTTTCGTGACGTCACTGTAATGATCAACGTCGCCAGGGATCAATGGATGTAGTTGGTGGTTCTCTTTAAAGAACTGCTGATTCCTTTATTCTACATGGAGGTGACACAAAATCTTCTGAGGACTTTGTTCAAATATTTAAAGAAAGTAAAGTTAATGTTTTTCATCTAAACTCAGAGAAAGTAGAGGAAATGCGATTAGAACTGCCCTCAAAAGTTATTGACATCTCTACTAATTCAAAATTCCATCAAATAAAATGGGACAAAACAATGCAAGAAATGTATATAAGAGATATATCATGCTGGAAATGTCCAGCTGCCTGTAGTCATTTTTCAGATGAAACAACTTCCTACCTGAGGCCTACTCAAAAAAATAGTTTGTTTCCTGTAACAAGGACAAAAAAAATCAGGGTACGTAAGTAGGAAATTTTTTTTTTTTTTTGCTAAATAATTTTAACAAATGCGGCAAATGAAAAAAAAATATGTATTTATATTAGATTAAAACGAGTCCATTATACAACAAAAAAGGTTTATTCATACAAAACTTCAATATTTCATGTTTGAAATTTTTATTATTTTTAAAACATATCGATATATCAAATTTCCATGTGATCTTGCTATATTAAAAAAAAAAAAATTCCACGATTAAAATCTAACACTGTGATATCGATACTGATGTGTAATCGATTTATCGATATCGATATACATATATATATATATATATATATATATATATATATATATATATATATATATATATATATATATATGTATATATATATATATATATATATATATATATATATATATATATATATATATATATATATATATATATATATATATATATATATATATATATATATATATATATATATATATACACTGCTCAAAAAATTAGGGGAGCAAGCAAAGAAGTTAAGAAAACCGTGCGAGACAGCCACGTATTTGCATAAAATGGATAGTACAAGCGTATCAATGCACAATACAGAAAAAAGACATAAAAAATTTGTAATTAAGCTTTAATTCTTTGAAAATATGGATAAAACATGAAAAGATGATTTAGGGCAACAATTTGGTTACATGTAAACGATAAATAAAAGTATTGTTTCGAAATGATGCAAGATTTTTAATATGGCGTGTGGTCTCCTCGAAATTCTAAGACTGCTGCACACCTGTTTTCCACGGATGCGATGATGTTATCGATAAGACTTTGGGGAATACTGTTCCACTCCTCAAGAAGTGCAATCGCCAAGTTTCGGAGAGTAAAAGGAGGCCTTGTTCTTGCAGCAATGCGTCGTCCGAGCATGTCCCAAACATGCTCAATTGGATTCAGGTCCGGAGAGCACGCTGGCCATGCCATACGCTGTATTGTTTCAGCTTCAAGCATGTTCTCCACAAGACGAGCTGTATGCGGTCTGGCATTATCATGCTGGTAAACAAAGGAATCCCCAATGGCTGCAGCGTAAGGTATGACATGAGGTCTCAGTATGTCGTCTGCATACCTTCGGGCCGTCAAAGTACCATTCCGAATGATATGCAGGTCTGTACGTCCACCTATGATGATTCCACCCCATACTATAAAGCCAGCTCGTCTGTATTGTGACCTTTCACGAACGAATGTGGGGTTATATCGAGTGCAACCTTTCCCTCCATACCAAAACACGTCGGGTGTCACACTCCAGACTGACTCGGGACACGTCTGTAAACAGCACTTGGCTCCAATCATGTTGCTCCCAAT
Organism: Dolomedes plantarius; assembly: GCA_907164885.2. Lineage (NCBI taxonomy): Eukaryota > Metazoa > Arthropoda > Arachnida > Araneae > Dolomedidae > Dolomedes > Dolomedes plantarius. Next base: position 21,915,235 of record OU015496.1, on the reverse strand, counting down.
CTCGATGTTCAGCAGCCCATCTTCTTCGGGCCGCACGGTGGCGTGAGGTCCACGGATAGCAGACCATTGACCTACGTGCATAGAGACCTCCCTGAGGAAGCCTATTACGTACTGTTTGGCTGAACACCCTTCGTCCCGTTGCCAAGAGCAACTGTCATTAGTAGCTGAGTAGCATTGTCTGTTCTGGTTCGACGAGCTGTTAACAGTATATACCGGTCATCAGTTGCTGTAGTGGCGCGTGGCCGACCTTGACCTCTACGAGGTCTAACATTCCCTGTTTCTTGGAATCAATTCCACAGCCTTGCAACGACACTTCTGGCGACTCCAACAGCGTCCGCGACACTACGTTGTGTTTGCCCGGATTCAAGTCTGCCTATATTACGCCATACCATGGATTCCGGTAAATCACGTTGTTGAGACATTTTTAAGTCACCTTTTCTCAAAAAGAATAACTGAGCAATCGAATTTCACAGTTAAGGCAGTGAAACAGACGTTTCTGCAACATCCCGATTTCCGACCTTATGTTTTTGATCTGGTTCTTGACATCATGAACTTTTATTTGCATATGAAGTTTTCTTCCTCTGTTTCCTGCTAGGATTTAAATTATGGATGCTTTGTTTTATGTTACTTATCAGTGTAAGAATTTGCGTAATTTCGCTAAAACCATGTACTCCCCTAATTGTTTTGAGCAGTATATATATATATATATATATATATATATATATATATATATATATATATATATATATATATATATATATATATATATATATATATATATGACAAGCGTAGGGCTACGCCCGTCATCTTACAAATTATGGCAGTCATGGTATATCCGGTGGTGTAGCAAAAGTAATCCAATCAATAATTGAGCAGTGTAAAGAGTCGGAATGTGAAAACAACAGAAACCTAAATTGTTAAGGGGCCACCCAGCTTGCGTGGACAAGCAAATTTACAGTCCCGACATTTTTATAACGCCAGATTTACGGTACCATAAAAAACGGAGAAATTAAGTTGTCAACGGCCGTATATCTGAGGTCGGAGGTCGAGCAGGTGGGGCCGTCTGATGGGAAGTTTTACCAGACATAATCGGCGCCAGAACTTAGGCAATTGCGAAAGGCAAGAGACAAGAATAACCTATGAGAGCTAATCGCATCCGCCCCCTCTATAAACAAGGGAGGGGCGAGCGAATAGGGACCGAGGAAGCGAGAACCAATGAGACGAGGATGGAGAAGAATATATACAAGATGATGAGACATTTGTAGGAGAGCGCCATTAAAAAAAAGAGATGATAACACAGTAAGCTGTCAACGGGCCGACGAGAGCCCTAACTTACGAAACTCAACAAAAAAAATAAGCTGCTACAGGGCTGAGAAGAGACCCACTGTATAATATTAGAAGAAAGACGCCGGTCCTACGCAAGTACATATACGTACGGATTGAACAGCGTTAGCTCCGGACGCAAAATAGAATAATCAGCGACGAGAAGTTGCAGAAGTAGCGATTGCCCATAGATGTCAACATAGTGCCGAGGGCGAAGAGACGACACTACCATTAAGTTTAAGCCGATACCAGAGAGATACGCACCGTCGCTTAGTGAGTTGGACACCCAGATGACCACCCATCAGTGCTGATCGACCCGCATATCGGAAGAGAAGGCACCTATGCTGAGCAACATTGACCGCCCACCAGTGCTGACCGACCCGCATAGTGTAAGAAAAGCTACCCGTGCTGAGTAACGTACGAGGAGTCTTCAATAAGTGACCTTCGACATGAAAGGACCCCGAACTCTTTAGTCCCAAGAGAACTGGATAAATAGGACGAGGATACACCGCGACGCTACAGTGAACAAACTGTACCCACGAACTCTGTGAACACTGTGTGAACTTTATGTACTACTATGGACCAGCGTTATCGGTGAATTCGATGCAGACGGCTGCAACAAATGGGTGAGCATTTTGTATTATAGCAACTAGCATACCGACTCTTTACATAATCGCCTCTAACCCGCCAGGGCCGGCGACATCGTAAGATTTAAAAGATAGTGATTGGATAAGATTATATATATATATATATATGTAAATTCCTAGCATTACTAATGTTTCAGCGTTTGCTAAGTGTTACAAGTTCGAATGTATGTAAATATGTATAAATAAAGTGCATATATGTATATTCAGTATCATTCTTGAGAGTTGGGCCCATCTATTTAATTAATTAATTACCGCCCTATTGGCGAACTTACAACCAGTGTACGAGATACGATTTCAGCCGTAGTTAATAGCAACAGGTCATGATCCTGTATTATTACAAGCAGGCATCAGTTCAATTTAATCCAGTTTTATTCTTTGTCATAATACCACCTCTCCAGATCTACGCATTTAGTTATTCGCCATTTCTTTTTTAGAGCCGCGGGGGAAACACGTCTGATGGCATCGACTTCTATTCCGTGCTCTATTCGCGTAAATTCGCGGGCATCTCCGCGAGCCAACTCTCCTTGGACATGCGCAGAGCCCGAAACAGACATCTTTCAAGGCTAAAATGTAAACGTTCCTCCTCGACCGCAGAACTCAGAGGCGCGCGAAGATTATATAATAAAAAGGGAATTTCCCTTTCCCAATTCGCGTCTTTAAATACCAACAATTAGAGGCGAATTACGCCACGAATATAATTTAATTCCCAAGCCCCCTTTAAATTTAGAATAATCATTCTTTTCCCACTAAATCCTTTACATATATATATATATATATATATATATGTGTATATACAGTGAACGCTCGTTAATTCGAACTCGGTTAATTCGAACTTTCGGTTAATTCGAACTAATCCAAAGGCCCCAAAAAACTTGTATTGGAGTTAATGTTAAAAATATTTCATTAATTCGAACTAAATTTTTATCACTTCGGTTAATTCGAACTAAAATTTTTTTTCCTCGTTTAATGGAGAAAATACACACTGTATTTATTATTTTACGTGTCAAAATTTCTTTTCTGTGAAAAGAGGCACATGTCTGCATTCCTAGACTATTGCATATCCGCTAAACGTTAGTAGCTATTGTCCTTCTTATTAGTGCTAAACAGAAAAAGCAATTATCCTTTATTTGGATCGATTTTCTTAGAATTTCAGAAAAACTTTTCTTTACTACAGATTCTAGGGAGCTGCGTCAGTTATAACTGCAGTGCAAACAAGTTAATGTGGTCTAGTTTTTCTTCCTAATTGTGTGGTGTGAACGTGTAAAAATTTAGGATGTCTATACGTTGAAAGTACAAAACCCTAACTTTAGAGACAAAGGTAGAAATTTTAAAGAAAGTAGAGAATGACGAATGTAAAACAAAGTTAGCAGCTGACTATAGAATTAAAAAAATGCCTTGTCAACGAATTTGAAACAAGGAGTCAATTTTAGATTCATGGGAAAAATCAAAATTTGCTAGAGGACGGAAACGCATGGGAAATGCGTCCCAAGAAGTTCTAGATAAAGCTCTACTACTTTGGTTCCAGGATGTTAGATCTCGAAATTTTGCAATAAATGGACCCGTATTGCTGACGAAGGCTGATGAATTGGCAATTAGAATGGGTATTGAAGATTTTTAATGCAGTAATGCATGGCTTTCTCGATTTAAGTCAAGGCACAATATTTCTTATCACACTGGAAGTGGCCAAAGCTCTGATGTAATCGAAGACGTATGCACTAATTTCGGTAGGAAACTGCCAGGGCTTTTCTCTACTTACCTGCCGAAGATATTTTTAACGCGGCCATAATGGACAAAGCCATAATGGACTCTATTAAAACTCTGAAAGCATTTATTCAGATGGAACCTTCCTCTTAAAATGAATTGAAATGTGTACTTCAAATCGAGAAGCTGGCTGAACAATGTAGGCATCATAAACAGAACCAAACATACATTTTACAGTTTTTCCCCAAAGTGCAATTCATATTTTTAATAAAAGTTTACTTTATACTGCATATCTTCTGCTTCATTTTATGATTAAGGTAAGTCTGTATTGCTTTTTAATATGTTTAACTTTAGATAACATAGTATAATATATTTTCTGGGGTTATACATACTAGGAGAGTTTCTTCTTCAGTGATACACATTTAAAGTTATATATTTTCTCTTAAAATCGGATAATTCGAACTTCGGATAATTCGAACTTTTTTCTGAGAACCTTTGAGTTCGAATTAACGAGCGTCCACTGTATATACATATATCACTGAAGTGCCACTGAATTAGGGATACCTACCTAGTAACGAGTTGGGCCTCCTCTGGTCTTCATAACGGCTGCCACACGACGAGGCATAGATTCAACAAGTTTCTGGAAACGTTCCACGGAAATGGCTTGCCAAATATTGTCTAAAGCTGTCTATAATTCAGTAAGGTTCTTTGGTGCTGTGTGATGGCCTTTCACGCCTTGTTCCAAAACATCCCAAAGATGCTGAATAGGATTTAAGTCTGGGCTTCTAGGTGGCCAATTCATGACAGAGAAATCAGAGGAATGCTCATCCAACCAGCCAGTAGCCAACCGGGACTTGTGAGAGGTACAGTTGTCTTGCTGGAAAACTCCATTACCGTGCGGATAACAGAACACCATAAACGGATGGAGGTGATCACCCAGCAACTCTACGTACCGAATTGCATTGAGGGAGGTTGGTACACGCACCAAAAATCCCAAACTGTGCCACGAAAAAACACCCCAGATCATGATTGAGCCACCATGCCCTTGTACAGTTCCATCCAGGCATGCAGGATCCATGGCATCATGAGCCTGACGCCATATTCTCAGCCTCCCGTCGGCGTTAAGTAGTCGGAATCGAGACTCATCACTCCATGCTACTCGTTTCCAGTCCTCTACACTCCAGTCTCTGTGCTTTCTTGCTCAGGCAAGACGTGCAGCCCGATGGCGAGTATAGAGCAGTGGTACTCTAGTAGGTCGACGGCTCCCTACCCTCCCTACCTACGGACTGTACGACTGGCACCGTCATTAAACTGGGTGGTAATTTGAGCTAATGTTTGGCTTCGCTGACTACGTACAATACGCCTGAGCCGTCTCTCACCACGCACTCTCTAGGCTAATTGTCCTTTGCAGTTTGCCCGATCGCTAGTTTTTTTTTCCACCATTCATGTATTCTTGGTATACTCTTGACACTGTCGACCTTGAAAATCCTAGCTGTCTGACGATTTCGGAAATTGAATGGACCATGCGTCGTGCACCTACGATTTGTCCTCGATCGAAGGCGTCTAAATCAGGCAGTTTACCCATACTTCCAATTCTAACAACTAATTCAGAACAACCACAGTACGCGCTATATATGCAGTTACGACAGCGAACTCACTTGCGCATACATGATGCGCAGCGCTACACAATTTGCATAGGCTTTGCTATCCCTAATTCAGTGGCACTTCAGTGCATATATATATATATATATATATATATAACAGAGAAGCTGGCGATCAATGAATAATAAAATTTTTGATATTAGTTGTCCCATTTACCAAATTACTTGATTCAGCAACTTATTACCATAATCTTTTTCACATTAGCATTGCTTCCCAACAAGCACAAAATATCCCCCAGGAAGTAATGATTTCAGTTCTAATTTATTCCTAGAAATTATGATAGCTGATGTAGTAATAAAGCTAGTTTCAAAATATTTACTCATATAGAAAATATAATCAAAGCATAAAATATCCAATAATGGTAGATATAATCTTAAGTTTATCAGCGATTACAGTTAATGCCATTGTTGAATTTTTAAGAATTTTAGTAAAGGAAATCATATTTCTGATAAGTTCTTTCAGGTTTATTTTAAATGGGTATCAGACATAAAACAATAAAGAATCTTTTTTATAGTGCATTTTCAATACCGTAATGTAAAATCTGCTTACTTTCAGTTATAGGATATATTATAATGGTAAGAGACTAAAGCGGGGTCCGTTGAATAGCTAACAGTACTTGTTTACGTCTGTTAAGTTAAAATTCAAAAAAGTTATAAAATACATTTTTGGCTTACTGTCTGAAAACTCAGTCGGAAATACTCAGCTAACAGTTCAAAGAATGTATGAAACGCATGCATGTTTTATTTTTATTCATTTTTTATCACTTACTACCGGCTTAGTGCTATGCTACCGAAGATTGCGGTGAGTTATACAATATATATATATGGCGTGTGGCATCCCCTCCCTGCAGTAAGATGAAATACTAAGATACTTTAATTGTGTATTGTATTTTTTGAATAATGCAGGGTGCGGCAAAATGGACTCCCACATTTCAAAGGGTAATACAAAATGAACGAAACAATTTACAGAAAAGAACTGTATACTTTCCAAAAGTACTAACATTCTAGTTTTTGTTCCACTAGGTTTCGAAAAAACGGCAGGTGTCACCCGTTATTTGCGATGCATTGCCTAGGCCGTTCTCTAAAGTTTTCCATCACATTGTTGGTCATTTCTGGAGGAATGGCGTCAACTTCCTCACGAATATTGGACTTGCGGTTTCGTTGCACATTTTCAGGTGTTCCAATGTTCCTAGGACGACCGCATGGTTTCCTTGGTAATGCAAACCCTTCTCCTCTCAAGTTTGAAACTACATCGAACGATTGTTTTCCGAACCGAAACGGCATCATTTGTATAGAGCCCGAAGCACTTTCTAAATGACCTCTGTATTACGGTTTCAAAATCGTTGTATTTTAAAGAACGCCTCGTCAACGAAACCGCTATATTCACCGGACCAAATCATGGTGTTTACTAACATCTAGAATACCCGTCCAAACTGCTCCTACCTTCCGCGACGCCATACTCCCCAAAACTCCCAAACGAGAGACCTTCAGAAATGTGGGAGTCTAATATGCCGCGCCCTATAGGTACATGTCTGGGAACGAGAGTAAATACCAATTACGATAAAATACTAAAAATTTAGCGTTTTATTGACACATAAACAAAAACAATTTTTCGGTAAAAATCACACACAAGGAGAATGAAAAGTAATAATCTATACTGCAAATCCTGGATTAAATCAAATCAGGTATCTCTCTTTTCTCATCAAAACTGCAGGAAACTGCATATCTGATTCAAATGGAGTAGTTTATAGGCAGGTAATTAAGTTTTCAATAGAGTTATATACAGGTATTCCTCGACTTACTGACCGCTCACACTTACAACCAAAGTTTTTAAATTAAAAATGTTTTCTTCTCTAAAATACTGTCCCTCGAATGTACAGAACATACATATATGTGTTACATTATTAAAAAATATGATGCAATATTCTGCGATACTACAAAATTTACGATGCTATAATAAAAATGTATGATGCAATAGTTTCGATATTCACACAATAAATCAAAAAAACCTTCATTGGCTTCAGAAATGGCTTCAGCTTTTCATTATATTGATAAAAGACTAGAGAAGCAATGGATCCAAATGAAGAAAGATTCACAAGTGTAAATCGTCCTATTCAGGAAAATCTGGCGTGCTACCAGACAATATACAAGTAAAAGAAGATGTAAACTGTCCAAACTACATTGGATAACTTTGTTAAAAAAAACTTTCGACGTATATCTTCTGTCGCAAATTCTGAACCAATAGATTGTACTAACATAATAAGTAGTGATGGCGAAGAATAATTTATGTTTCCTAACTACAATGTATTTTAAATTACGTATGAAAGTAAATAATTACAAGATAAAAAGAACTTTTTATATACCATGTTTTTAAATTTTCTGTTGAATCATATAAACTTGACAATTCTATGTATTAATAAATATTTTTTAAAAATTTTTTGATGAATTATCCCATCAACTGGAAAGAAAATGAAGTTAATTGGATGTTAACTTGCGTTTAACTTTTCGTTCCCGCCCCGTTCGATAGATGGCTGCATCAGTCTACAAAACAAAATAAACTGAAAATGAATTCAATCTGCTTAAAGATGGCTAAAAGTATTAAAATAATGCATTGTCATCGTGTTAGGAGCTCTTCTAAAAGCTTCAAATGTCTAGCTAGTCGGGAAGTTAGTTAAAAATTGATTGCAAGATTTGTACCGAACAAACACACAAACACACAAACAAGAAAGCGAGTTAATAAAAACAAGGTAAAAATATATGCATGCGCATATACAGAAAAAAATGTTTGAATCTCGATTTACGACCAATGTCTCGGTCCATATTTCGGTCGTAATTCAGGGAATATCTGTGTAAGTTATTTCCTTTTTTGCAAGATATTTGCACCGGAACACTGCAATATACTTCGAAACATATGTTCGGCCCACTACCATATACGTTTACTGGCGTGCATTGTGTTTTTATTACAATTTACTATATCCTCTTGTGGCTCTCGATAATGGAAGGTCCCTTGGAAACAGATCACCTATTTAAAAAATAAACTATCATAATAATTATCACTATAAATATTTCAATTCCTTAATCCTTTGCATTTGTTTCATACAAAAATAGACTATTTGATTTGTTAAATATACATAGTAAAGTACATAATTCCTAAAGTAATAAATAATTATATAAGTTTTTCTCACATGACAGTAATAAAAATACATTCTATGTACAACAGTATGTAACTTTGTAATGAAAATTAATTGAAAATGTATATATTAAATACCTAATTTGGCTGTTTAGCAGTTTTTCATTTCAATTCCTCATTTTCCTTTGTTTCTTTGTTTTTACCTCTAACAAGATTTTCATAAAATCTCTGAAGAACTGACACACGTTTTTTTTTTTCCTCGGGGAGGATTGATTTGCTTTCAGACGTGTATATTTTCTCAGTGGGATTTTTTTCATAAATGAATCCAGTGTTCTTTCATCTAGTATGTTTACGTTACAGAAGGAATAATTAAAAACCAATTTCTTGTGTAGAAGTATTGTATGTTCTCCCCGTGAATAGATTTATCTGATGTTCCTTTTTCTTTTTAAGTATATTATATATATATATATATATATATATATATATATATATATATATATATATATATATATATATATATATATATATATATATACATACATATATAATCTGTGTCTGTGTGTGTTATTTATGCCAAAAACGCCTTTCTCATTCACTGACTTAATAAAACTCATTCCATAACTTAATTCATCCGATAGATTGATAATTTTACAAACCCCTTTTTAAACATTCAAATATTTTTATGTTTTCCCTCGGGCAAGCTCTCGGCTAAAAATGACCCTCGAGAAAATAGGCAATTTGCAGTAAATACCGTTTACCTTATAAGGTAACGCGAAATTTCTAAATTTGCTGACCTAATGAAAATTTTGAACACAGAAGTGTCCACTTTGGAAGTTTGGGGTATTAAATGATGCATAATTACGTTTTTACATGTGGTCTCTTCAAGGAATTAGGCGATTAACCTTGTGGGACCGACAACTCCATAGACTCTGTCCTAAAAATGCCTTAATAAATTTATATATTAATGTATGAAACTATATATTTAATTGAGTTTAAACACTTGTGCCTCTACGTCTACAGTTTTACGATGTGTTAAAAGTTCGAATATTTTTAACTTAACTAACACACATCTATCTATCTATCTATCTATCTATCTATCTATATATATATATATATATATATATATATACTTTTAACACAAAGAAATGCTTCTCTAGAGGAATCACTATTCTTTCTGCACATATACTTCATTTGCTCCCACCCAAATTTACAGCCACTTTATCTTTTAAAGAAGGTTTGAAAGAAATAATGCAATCTTTGCAAACACGAATATTTAAAAAATATGGTAACTCATTAAAAGTATCGGAAAAGACTTTTATCGTTTCCTCAAAGTTTCCTCAGAAGTTCAAATAAATTCTGTCATACGCATACGAGATACTTTATAAAAATGGACATATTGATTTGAAATATGTCCGATATCTTATTTAATGCCTAATGAATTTGTGTCCTTAATTTTAAATAATCCCAGATGTATTAAAAAGTAATTTTATTTTTCTCTCGAAAGCCATTTCTAAGCAATCTGACTCAGTACACCTTATATACTGCTATTTTCGATTAAAGTTATTAAATTTGGGTCATCGAATGGGATTGCCCTAAAGCTTTAACATACTTTTTGCACTATAAAACCTATGTAAGGTGTTCATTATTTGTCTGCAATTTAATTACCCCCACCTATATTTCTTTGACTTTTTTGGTCTTTAAAATTTCCATTGACATTTCCAATTTCGATAAAAATTGTATTTAACCTTCAATAGTTCCAGGAGACTTTAATCTTCCAGCTAGATTAAGTATCTATTCTTGCATGCACTTAAAGTAAGAAAAAAGTTATTTCCCTTTTTACTATGTTTTTATTAACTTGCTTTCTTATGCGTTTGTGTCTGTGTTTGTCTTGTACAAATCTTGCAATCGATTTTTAACTAACTTCCCGACTAAGTAGACATTTGAAACTATTAGAATAGCTCAGAACACGATGACAATGCATTTGTTTAATACTTTTAGCCATCTTTAAGCAGAATTAAATTTATTTTCAGTTATTTTCAGTTACTTTTGTTTTGTAGACTGGTACAGCCATCTATTGACCAGAAAGGGAACGAAAAGTCAAATGCAAGTTAACTTCCAATTAACTTCATTTTCTTTCAAGTTGATGGGATAATTCATCAAAAAAAATTTTAAGTATTTATTAATACATAGAATTGTCAAGTTTATATTATTCAACAGAAAATTTAAAAACATGGTATGTAAAAAGTCTTTCTATCTTGTAATTATCATTTTATTCTATCTGTTTTAGTAATCATTAAAAAAAATTGGTACGTTAATGTGCCTATTACTACAGGGTCTGTCCAGAAAGTAATGAGACTGTTTCCATAAAATTCGTTTATTTGAAGATAATTTTACAGACACCTAATAGTCTTCAAAATAGCCTCCACCTGCATTAATACACCGATTCCAATGATTCTGCTACCCATTGATGCCTGCCTGGAAGTCTTCAACTGGAATGCTGTTCAGAATGCGCGTTCGAAAGACTTCCTGGCTGGCATCATTGGGTAGCAGAGTCATTGGAAACGGTCCACCTGCATTAATACACTGTTTCCAATGACTCTGCTACCCATTGATGCCCGCCAGGAAGTCTTTCGAACGCGCATTCTGAACAGCATTCCAGTTGAAGAGACCGTTTCCAATGACTCTGCCACCCACTGATGCCCGCCAGGAAGTCTTTCGAACGCGCATTCTGAACAGCATTCCAGTTGAAGGCTTCCAGGCAGGCATCAATGGGTAGCAGAGTCATTGGAATCGGTGTATTAATGCAGGTGGAGGCTATTTTGAAGACAATTAGGTGTCTGTAAAATTATCTTTAAATAAACGAATTTTATGGAATCACTTTCATTGCTTTCTGGACAGACCCTGTATATCCTTCAAAATCTAATCTCTAAATTTACCCCCACCAATGACTTAATAATAAAGTTATTTACCAAGTCAAATATTAAATTTCAGTATTAGTGAAATACAAAGGCTCAAATCTCTAATGTAACTGTTATTCAGAAAGTAAAGTTTTAATGGTAGAAAAATTGATAGAGGAGAGACGTTCTTTTATAGAAAGTTCGAAAAGCCATATACCGTAGCAACTTATAACTCAGCGAAAGATTCAGTAAACTATGAGGTAAAGTAAAAGTACATATCCAACATGAAGAAGTGAGCAAAGAGAAAGTAATAGGAGTATAATCTTGATACGAATACTATATGTATATGTGGTTCCCTTTCTCATCTTCTTTCGGCTGTTGCTTTGTTTCGTCCTTTGACAAGAAGTAACTATTCTTTTCCTGTAAACTACAATGAAGCATACAGAGTGCAACTTTCTGTTGACTCAGCAACATATGTCCAGCATCGTAAAAGGGGAGTCTTCCAGTCTTTGGCATACCCTCCCCAATAATTTTTTAAATGCTCCGTAATCTTTCTACCAAGATTCTAATTCTGACTAAAGTATATTTTTAAACACATATCGACTTGAGTGCTGACTTATATATATAACGTATACCTAATTTTATGTATAACAAGCTATCTGTTTTTTTTTCGTTAAAATTTATTTTCCGAAGTATATTGTTGGCGGTAAGGTAGAGCGCTGTAACACACTATTTAAAATTGTACAGTAGAAGTTTAAAATTATTTATTAAAATCCATTTGCTCACATATATGGTTCAAACAAAAGTGCCACCTCAGTTACTGCAATTTTTAATAATCTATTGGCTAAAATTTTATGGTCATACTAGTAATTTAAAAGTAATTAGCTGCTGTTTAAATTTTAATTTTACAGCTTTTTGCCAATCAGGCACTATATGGGTGAAATGCTGTTATCCACATAATTAACCACGAGTATGAACGATTTAAAGGTGTTTGAGGAAGAAATATGTACAAGATCAAATACTACTTAAAACATAAGTTTAGTTAAACTATTTACAGCAATGAAATTTAAAAAAATGGTATTACAAAAGCTATTGACAGTTTTGCTTACTCCACACCAACGGCCACGGAGACGAAAATCATGTATCTTCGTTGTTGCGCATGCGTATTACAAACAAATTTTCCCTACCCTGGTTCGTCTCCGTCTGGTCTCTGCGGTTTCAAGTTAGAAAGGGTTCAACTTTTGTCTCTACCGCCATGCTCGATAGCCAATCAGAATAGGAAGAGAAGATTATGCGCATGCACAAATAACTTTGATTCTTCCCCGTTTCCCAGCGGTGTGAAGGCTTTTGTGACAGACACAGAGACAGGTAGCAAATCTGTATGTCTTTCGTTGCTGTCGCTATTGGTGTGGAGTAAGCAGTATGGTTTTTGTTCATCAGTCTTCATCAATCTTCTTCACCAGTATCATTCAATGTATATGACACATTACTTTTGCAGTTGAATGTCTTTATTCGTTGCAGTATCTTGAAGGAACGATGTTCTTTTAGCACAATTTTATAAGGGTTTTATACTTTTGCAGGGGAATGTGTAGAAATGATTTTTAAACTAGAAAAGGTTTCCCGTTTTCGATTTACTTTGCTTGTAGAAAATTTTATCGTTCGTAGCAAAAACAGCGGTCATGAGATGAAGTAACCCACGTACTCTTTCAAGAGTTATACCTTTCTGTATAAAATTATTACATAATAGCACTGCAGCTTTTCGATAAATTAAAACTTGAATTTTTAATTTGTATTTATAGCGAGCGTTACAGCCTTTTACACAGATATGTAATGGCTTATATTTGGTCATGTAACCAAACCCCTCCCAGACTTTTCGAATTGGAAGCGAAGTGAAGAGAGTCTCCTCTCTCCATTTCGTCGATAAGAAATTTCTTTTGAATGCGGGGGGTGGGGGGGGGGTAGAATGCCGAGGAGCGTTCGGGTAGGTTAATATTTGTTATAGTAGGACTTTCGTAGGAGTTCGAGTAGAAACCTGAGAAAGTTACAAGTCTTTTATGTTTAAATGTAAATATGATGTTTGTAGTTCGTGGTTTGTCCCATCTAAAAAGAATGAAACTGTCTGTTTGTTTGTGAATTCATCATCTGTTAATTCAGTGACACTACACATACATTTAAAAAAATTTGGGGATTTCGGCGTTTTTCCTTTCCACAATCAATATAAAAGAATGCCGAAACACATATGTTCTATTCATATTCTTATTTTATCTTTCCTAAAAGAGAAAAATCTGGCCGGTACCTGCGTTACAATACAAAATTTAATTAGTTTTTATTATTTCGGTATCCCTCACTTGTGAAACTCCTCACTCCAAGGGCGGCTCCAAGGGGAGGGGGGCAGTAGGGGCAATTGTCCCTCCCAAAAAGACCTGGAATATTTTTTTTTTACATAGCCTAAAAATATATAATCGTAGACCTAATACTAAATGAGTTTAAATTAAAAAAGAGAGTACTTCTTTATATATATATATATATATATATATATATATATATATATATATATATATATATACATATATATATATATATATGTGTGTGTGTGTGTGTGTGTGTGTAAGTAAGTAACATGATGGGCCCCCAAACCCAAGAAGGCCGATGAAATCAAGGACCCACCATGTCACAACGAATAAGTAGAAGAATTGTAGTAGTCGAGGCCAGGAGCAAAGACGTCAACAGGTGAACTTCGTTAAAAGATTTATTTAAGCAGGTGACATATCTTCTCGGACCGACAGAAATCGAGGAGTGCGTACTTCTGCATGACCCAGGGTCTTATATAGAGTGCTTGAGGTCGCTCGTCATGTGATCTTGAATAGGAATACTAATTGGCTGCCTCTAACTCTGGTGTCAGAGGTGACGTATTATATGCGCAATTATTTCTGATTCTGAAGGTGACGCTGTGCAGATCCTTTGTCTTTAAAATCGGAAACGAAATCAACTCGAACGCCCAAGGAAATTAGAATAAACTAGAATTTGAAAAGGATATAGGGGTTTTATGATATATATATATATATATATATAACCCTAAGAGCGGACGTTGCCCCCCCCCTCCAAATCTCTGACCTGGAGCCGCCACTGTTCCGCGCACATCGTAGAACCCAAAATCCCAAAAATTACAGCTACATTGGATTTTTGGGCACTCAAACTAAACTAAAAGATAGGTCTCTCTTACTTGAGTGCGGAATCGAGAAAATATTTCCAACTCAAAATATTGCAGCACTAGGACTGTTTGGAAACTTATTTTTTTATTAACTCTTAAAACAAGAAAGAGCATATACAGGCTTGATTAATTGTAAATATCTGTTTATTGTGATCTAGAATTCTCAGAATACCGTCTCTTAATACCTTAGGAATGCGAAGTATTATATGGGTACGCACAACACTACATACAAAATATTTCTTACAAAACCAGCGCAGATTCTTGTGGGAATCCAGTTAATGAGAAAATCGCATAAATTCATTCGGTACCACGCGATTTAATTTTGGAAGCTGCCAGAAAATTATGTTCCCCGATTAACGCCAAAGAATCTAAGAAAAACTGCCAATCTAATTCCCTGACAATAATGAGTATTTGATAATTAAACGAATCGCGATCTCCGCTAAGAATTTACCCTCGACTGAAACTTGCGACGCCCACGAGTTAGGAGAGCAATATTTATAACCGAATGCAAAGGTCAGCCGAGAGACTACTATGTTCATGAAATAACCTCAATTTTGAATACCATTAAATAAATTGAAAATATTTTTAATTCATTACCACATTTGGATCAGCCGGATTGTATCTGATTTATTTCACTTCGTACATGATTTTATATATGACTAGCTGACAACCCGCACTTCGCTACGGAGTACATTCAAATTAAATACAACCGTCAATGTATGCAATTAGTGCATATATATATATATATATATATATATATATATATATATATATATATATATATATATATATATATATACATATATAATAAATACGATGACCAATGTATACAATTGATGAAAAAAAATATTTATAAAAAAATCGTAAGGGATATTTTTATAGACAAAATAATGTAGAGGAAAATATTCAAATTAAATAGAATAGGACATACTGAAGAACATAGTACATGTATTATAGTACAGTTTGAGGAACATATCTTTTACTGTATTTTACTATTTTTTTTAATAATGTCCAATCGTCTGCCGCATTAGCAAGGACAAATTTTTTTTTTGTTTATTTAGTTGTTATGCACGTGACGATAAATTTTTTTAATGTATCAGAAAAAGAAATCACGTGATCAGCATTTGATAAATTAAATTCTAAAAATTAATCTTAAAAAATTCACCGAAAATCAGAAAATGGAGTTAAAGATTCGAATAAAGATTTCATTTTAAAGGAATTTTTTTGATCTTTTAAGTGATATAAATTTTATAACCCTCAAATTATTATTTTAAATGCAAACTTAAAAAAAGTTACTAAATCAGCTTAAAAATTTAATTTTAAAAAATCTAAGAAAAATTTTTCAAAAATATTTCTTAGTGCACCCCTACACCATAAAAAGAATCGCCATGCAAAATTTCAGCCCTTTATGTCCAGCGGTTTAGTCTGTGCGTTGTATGTCAGTCAGTCAGTTACGGAACTGTTTTATTTTTATAGATATGGGAAGATTTTCGGTAGTTGTAAGCAAAAATCTATATTTATTAAGATAATACCACTCTTTAGTAAAACCTTAAAATACGGAATCAATGAAATTATTTAATATCTCCCACGAAATACCTGTTTGGTCGTTTGCTTTGCCCATTAGTAGGATCTCGTTTTAAAGAAAAAAAATACGAAATGCATTTTTGGGGAAGTAGAGAATGATGGAATTATATATTTTTTAACATTTTACAAGGTACGTTCCTTGGAATGGCTGGAGTTCGTAACAATGTGTGGGTGTCATAGAAATTTATATTATTAGTAGGAAATTTGTTGTATTTTATAGGAACCTATAAATATTTTATTACACCGTAAGGATGTTTTGACTATTTAATTTAACCCTTCAGCAGGGACGCCAATTTTTTTTTTTGAACACCTCAGGGAGCGCGTGGTACAAAGTGCAACGTCTCTTTCAACCTTGATTATTTCTTTTGTAATAAACTTTTTTTTTTCAAATTGAAAATAATAATTCTGCATTTTATTACAAGATATAAAATATTGATAATATTGAGATATATTTATAATTAAAGGCCAAACAATACAAATACAATCCCCTTATTTCAAAACTGTCCGGTTTATTGGATCTGAGGAAAACTTTCGAATGGATTCTTATTATGTCCAAAAACCTAAAAAAAACAATGAGAGTGTCCATCTTCGTGATATGCGGGATACCGCGTAATAGCTGCGCATTTGATCGACTACATCAACTCCTGCTTTTGCCGTATTGTAATCCAGTATAATGGCTGGTTTACCACGGTTAGATCACGACTAACAATGAAGGGAATCGAATAGAAGGGTAAAAAAATCAGACCTATATTATATAGGGTGTAGCTATACATAGAAACTGCTTAGAACATTCAACCCTTATGTGTAAAACAAACCATTCAGAATTTCGAAAATGTGTCCCTCTATACCCGGACGCGACCTCTGAAGGGTTAAGTGAAATGCTTCGAATGATTACTAAAACCTTTGTTCCGCAGTAGCAAAATAGCTGAAGCATCAGCCTATTGGCGCGTGTTCGAATTTCGCATAAGGCATAGAAGAAATATGGGGGTAAACGGCAGTCTTCTGCCTCCGACAAAGAAACCTCGTCTTGAAACTATAAAACCTATCGTCTTTCGCGAGTGTCGCGTCTGTCAAAGAAATATATCTTTTTCGAGTATGTTTTCTTCTGTTTGATGTATTATCTTCTTACTATAAACACCGCACTGGAATGTCTCGTTACTGTACCCTTGGAACATAAGCAACAACAGTAGTAAAACATTTCATGAGAAAATTATTTGTTCTTTATTAATTCTCAAACGGTACAGTGGTTTGAGACGAAATGCATGGTACAGTCGGGTCGGATCCCACCCGATCTCTTTTTTGATGAGGTGTTTGGTAGAAATATGTACACAACAAGACTTTATGCTATATAGTAACATTTATTGAAAATATTTTACATGAAATAAAACACTTTTTGTAGAAAAAATCACCAACTAACAGTAATTTTGCTAAACAAAGAAAATATCTATGGCATTAACATACAGAATGTTGTATATACAATGAAGTGCCACTGATTTGGGATAGCAAAGCCTATGCAAATTGTGTAGCGCTGCGCATCATGTATGCGCAAGTGAGGGCTCTGTGGTAACTGCATATATAGCGCGTACTGTGGTTGTTCTGAATTAGTTTTTGGAATTGCCAGTATGGGTAAACTGCCTGATTTAGAAGCCTTCGATCGCGGACAAATTGTAGGTGCGCGATGCATGGGCCAATCAATTTCCGAAATCGTCAGACAGCTAGGATTTTCAAGGTCGACAGTGTCAAGAGTATACCAAGAATACATGGATGATGGAAAAAAAAACTAGCGATCGGGCAAACTGCAAAGGACAATTAGACTTGACAGCGCGTGGTGAGAGACGGCTCAGGCGTATTGTACGTAGCCAGCGAAGCCAAACATTAGCTCAAATTACCACCCAGTTTAATGACGGTGCCAATCGTACAGTCAGTAAATGGACTGTGCAACGCTCGCTTCACCGTATGGGTTTCGGGAGCCGTAGACCTACGAGAGTACCATAGCTCTATACTCGCCATCGGGCTGCACGTCTTGCCTGGGCAAGAGAGCACAGAGACTGGAGTGTAGAGGACTGGAAACGAGTAGCATGGAGTGATGAGTCTCGATTCCGACTACTTAACGCCGACGGGAGGCTGAGAATATGGCGTCAGGCTCATGAAGCCATGGATCCTGCATGCCTGGCTGGAACTGTACAAGGGCATGGTGGCTCAATCATGGTCTGGGGTGTTTTTTCATGGCACAGTTTGGGATCTTTGGTGCGTGTACCAACCTCCATCAATGCAATTCGGTACGTAGAGTTGCTGGGTGATCACCTCCATCCGTTTATGCTGTTCTGTTATCAGCACGGTAATGGAATTTTCCAGCAAGACAACTGTACCTCTCACAAGTCCCGGTTGGCTACTGGCTGGTTGGATGAGCATTCCTCTGACTTCTCTGTCATGAATTGGCCAACTAGAAGCCCAGACTTAAATCCTATTGAGCATCTTTGGGATGTTTTGGAACAAGGCGTGAAAGGCCATCACACAGCACCAAAGAACCTTACTAAATTATGGACAGCTTTAGCCAATATTTGGCAAGCCATTGACGTGGAACGTTTCTAGAAATTTGTTGAATCTATGCCTCGTCGTGTGGCAGCCGTTATCAAGTCCAGAGGAGGCCCAACTCGTTACTAGGTAGGTATCCGTAATTCAGTGGCACTTCAGTGT
Organism: Dolomedes plantarius; assembly: GCA_907164885.2. NCBI lineage: Eukaryota > Metazoa > Arthropoda > Arachnida > Araneae > Dolomedidae > Dolomedes > Dolomedes plantarius. The sequence goes on along the minus strand of OU015496.1, from coordinate 21,896,384 downwards.
AGTTTGTAAATAACATCACGTTAACATGATGGGGCAGTGGACCCATTCTGATTTACTGAGGTGGTAAAGGACAGTGTATTATTCATCACTGTCAGAGAAAGTTTTCCTAGAGACTAAAGGTGTACCCTAATACGCGACGGCAAATACCTAGCAGCTGCACTTTAATGAAACACCCTTGACTATCCATCCATGACAGTAGCAGTACTGCAGCTTAGCTAATTCAGTGGCACTTCAGTGTATTAGGTCTAATATGTAATTTCGTCTACCTAGTTTTAGAAATTAGTGAAACCAACTTTCCGAGCACAAAAATGTAAAAAATAATATATACTGACATTTTTGGCCTTTAAAATCGAAATAAAAAATTAAATCTGAAATGAAAAAAATTAAAAAATGTCTAGTGAACATGAATAATTTTTTTCAATAAAGCCACTCGTATTATTTATTCCTATACCTAGTAGCGTGATTGAGTAGGTCTATCTGATAGGGTTCCTTCTCAACTCGGTCTCTTGCAATGAGAGCGGAGAGTACGGGAAGGGGAAGACACACCCTTGGGTCGGATCCGACCCCCACTGTACCGTTAGAGGGTTAAATATTTGCATTCATTTTAATGTTTCATTTTATTTACATAAAATCTTTCTGTTTGGTTAACTTTAAACAAATACTACAGACTATCTTCCACCCAAGTTCGCGTTAATGGAGTATCAATTTAAATGTATTTTAAGCAGTTGAATTGTTAAATATTTTCTGCAAGAAAACTATTTCTTACTAATTTTGTATCAGCCAATAAAAAACGTATTTTGAAAACCTATTTCCCTAAAGTGTGATTAAGTAGTGTGTTCCAGGAGCAATCTCTGTCCGCATATTATTTATACACGAAGGTAACTAAACGACATAATATTCCGATAAATTAAACGGGTATATTTATGTACTTTACCAGCATCCATTATTCTTTTAACCGGATCTTAAGAAAACAGTTACTTTGACACAACGCGACGCATTATTTCTATAGTTATATAAACTATTTGGTTTTCTTCATGCGCCGGGAGTCACATTATATAAATTGCATGTCGTCCACGCATGACTCATTAGCCAGAAACGCGTTAAGAATTTCTAATATTTTGTAGTAACGGGCTCGTTATATCTAGTAAGTTTAATGAAAAACATCGACATTCGTGACTTGATTATTCACTGTGACAAATTGCAGTCCTTTCTCGGCATTATAGGACCAGCAGCAAAGTACCATTAGAGCAAAATACCAAAACATACGAATATTAACCGTATAACGACCAAATACATTATCAAATAAATAGATATTGGTTTGAGCTTTTTGAATGGTGATTTCTTATGACGCTAAACCTTTTTTTGTGTTTAATAGAGGAAAAATTGATAAAAAACTCAAGAGCTATGTACATTTTTTTTTCGTAGTAATGAAAATGAGCAGAATTTGTTGAATTAAAGGAAATCCCAATAGAAAATATTAAAGCATGGAACTGTTGGATCAAATACTTTTAGACTAGTGTTTTATTGATGAGCAAAAATTATATAATTCACAACGTTTAATCTCAGCATACTGAATATTTTAACATACTGCGTATATCAGGACGCTTTGAGTAGTTGAACAATAACTTAATTAACACAGATTTCAGTTCATTTTGTTTTGAAAAATAAAGATTTTTAAATTCATTTGAAAGTAATTAAACAGTGCTTATGATATTTTCTGGATCTATGCTGAATATCGAGTCTATGAATGTAATATTGGCAATTAGTAAAATTACAGTCGTAAAAATAGCGTCGTTACTGTACAGTCAGTTCACTATCGATATATTTAACAGATGATTTTGTTGTACAAAAATTATTTGTTGAATATATTACGGAATGTTGAATATACAAAGTTGCTGAATTGTTGCAAACTTCAGGTCTTCAATATATTGGTTTTCGAAAGCTGAATTTTTGAAAATATAACATCGTCGATACATTTGTTAAGAGCAGTATTATTGCAATTATTAATTATAAATAGTAGTTAAAATAACAGTATTTTTAAAATTAATTTGTCGCATGCCCATAACTAAGGCTTTTGATTGGAATTTTTTTTTTGGTTGCGAGCGGACTTTATAACAACGCAATTAGTTAATGGGATTTCAATACAATATTCTGGGCTCGTGGTAAATCGATCAAAATTAGGTTAGTTTTGTAATGCATGGTAATATTTTTTGCTGTTTGTTAAGGTTAGAGTTGGCAGCTCAAAGTTAATGAGGTTACTTTTGCTTTTTTCCGCCACATGTAGTCCATTTTCCCCGTGTAGTTATGGTCGCATCTTTTGACACTTTACATATTTTCAAAAGCATATCACAAATAAATTTAAGAAAATTGAATGTAGCAAATATTAGGACAAAAATTGTGGCCAAACTGAAATTTATCAATAAGTATCTGGTATTCAGAAATATTTTTAAACTGTGTATATATTGCAAAATTTTCTTCTTACATCTTAGAATAAATGCATCTTTTTTTTCTCTTTTTTTTTTGCGAGGATAATCAACATTTGACGCGTTTAGGAATAAAATGTCGTAAACTCAGCATTATACCTGATTGTGTTGTTGTTGTTGTTGTTGTCGTGTCGACTAATATTTCAAAATCGTGATGTATAGTTGTTTAAATATTTTGTTTCATGATTATTTACAACTGAAATGTATCATTAAGTATATGGTATTTAGAAATATTTTAAAACAGTATATACAGTGCAAAATTTTCTTCTTACTTCTTAGAATAAATGCATCTTTTAAGGGGGGATAATCAACATTTGACACTTTTCGGAATAAAGGGTTGCAAACTCAGCATCAAACCTAATTGTGTTGTTGTTGTTGTTGTCGTGTCTACTAATAGTGCAGACGATAAAAGTCTTTAATAGAACCAAAAGATAACGGCAGCTGCCAAATCAGGTGCCTGTAAGCTGTAGAAGAGTTCTTGCGGCGACAAAACAGGTTTGAAAAGGGCAGTCCGAATGGCTTGACAATTAAGTATATGTTCTAGAGAAGGCTGGATTTCTGGACAATTTCTACAGTTGATAAAGGATCACGTGCCGTCATGGTGGATATTCCTACCCTTAAAGTGATGTGTTGATAGTCTAGCCATTTTAGAAGCAATTATTCTGGAACTCCTAAAAGTCCGAAATTAGTGGTTTCTTTAGGGGCTGGATGGATAATCTGCACCTGGGCACTACTTTAACAACTGCTATTATGATGGAGGAAGAGGTCTGGGACAAGTTCTGGTGTACATCCTGATTGTAATTTATGACTTTAGCCTATATCAAACTTGTTTTTTATTGTTTATGATATTTTAGAGGGCATCAATGGCAGTTAATTTCATAGAATATTTAGTCCGTTTTCTTCTTTTTTTACAGTATGCAGCATAGCTAGCGTAATAATTATACAGAAATCTTTCAAACCCACCTCGATCCCCTCCACTAGTACGTATCAGCCATGAAAAACCTGAAGACCAGACGCTGCGTACCAAAACCTGCAAACTCAGCCGATGGTTTATTTCCCTAATTTGGTTTATGTTTCATATGGGCCTGGGCGCCTGACGTAATTATACATTAAGAGATAAATATCATTTCCTAAATAACCAAGTAAGCAAAAGCCATAATATAGACTTCCTACTTTGAAAATGTAGTCGAGAACTCTCGTTTATTATTGGTTTTGTTTATACAGCTTTAGAAATCCAAAAAGAGGAGAATTTATGTTTCATACTTTAGAAAACGGTTCATTTTTTAGTTAAGTTTAAGACTTAATCACCGTTGTCTAAATAATGAATTTAATGTCACACTTTAGAATAGTGTGGTATCGGAAACATCTTGATTAGATTCTACGCAAATTTCATTATTTTATTAAATACAATAAAACTGAAAACAGATGTATAATTATCCATAATTTGTTTTAGTCATAAAATTTTGTTAACATAGAGCACTGTGATGCCAGAATTGTCAGTCGTTCATTTTTGTTTTCCGGTGTATATATATATATATATATATATATATATATATATATATATATATATATATATATATATATCATTCATTCCGTTTAATCAGTAGAAAGTATTTATATCTTTTAATTGATTTCTTTCAATTTGATTTTATATTTAGGCTATGAGTTCATAATTATCAAAATAAACAAACTCAAATAAAATGTTTTCCTGATAAGTAATATTTTTAATTTAATCACTCAAGCCAGAGATAGAAGTAGAGGAAACGACTAATGAAACTACCTACGACATAATGACTAAGTGACCATTTGTCTAAGTGTCTTTTGAACGTAATATAGCTCAATATAGTATGGCACTTTTTAACACAAAATCTATGTCTTTATGTAGACCATCCTTTTATTTGCCATACATTTTATTATTTCCAGTAGAATTACTAAACTCCATTTGCCAGTCCAGAATTTCGAATATTCAAGTATTATTTTTCTTTTCCTACGCAGTATTACTTTAGATATATATAATACAAAACTTTACGCATTCCTGATATTATTTTAAGAAATATTCGAAGGAATTATCAGACAAACGCAACAATTTCAATTCTTTAAATTGTTCAGTTTAAATTTTTCTAATCTTCGAAGTCTTGGAGCAGATTTTTTTTTAACCTCTTACTCGAAGACAATGAACAAACCACATTCTTTATCTCTGTCGGACACAAGGAACAATTTTTTTACAGCTTTAGAAATCCTACTTAACATCATAAAGTTTTTGCACTTAATTTTACAGAATTTTATCAGCATTGCTCCAAATTCTCTAGATTGAACTTTTCAAATCATGTTTAAGTTCTGTCATTTTAGCTCTATTTTTAAACTCCGATCTCACTAACGAATCAACCTGATCTCCCCCTCACCCCTCCCCCCCGACACACACACTAAAAAAAAATCAGGTAGTCTCTTCTAACGAAACTACCACTGGTTATTAACGTAGGATTACTTATCGTTGCTTACCTGTTTTGCATGTATTTATGTATCTCTCTATATATATATGTACGTTTGTATATATATATATATATATATATATATGTACGTTTGTATATATATATATATATATATATATATATATATATATATATACCGGGTGGCCATAATTAAACTGACAGTGCTCACAGTGTTCTGCAGCGCGATCCATTTGCGAGAATGACGCCACATTTTGTAGGAAGATTAAACAATACGGGGGACGAAGGATTCCGCGAAAAAATAAATTAGTTCCAAAAGTCACCGCTAGGGGAATATTTGGCGCTGTGTAATAGAAAATAGAGTGTTAACAAATGCAAATTAATACGGAATAAAATTGCCTTTTATTATGCACATTTTCTTATTTAGTTCAAGTGCAATATGGCAACACTTTTAAAAAAGCGTAAAATCTACATAAACACCGATAAAGTCTCGTGATATGCAATATCACGTACGCTGAGCAGAAGAAGAAGTTCTTTATTCAAATTTCACGTTACATCCATTGGAAAATACCAGCTGCTTGGGTTTTAAAAGGCAATGTGTTACATTTCGAATCAATCGGATTGAAAGTTTATGTGCAATGTCTCCTTCTTTAGTCGAGCGTGCGTTACTGGTCAAATTCTTTTACCTCAACCAGTGCAACGCGTCAGCCGCTCTTCGTGCTTTTAGAACGCACAAAAAAATGCGTAAAGGTAACGGTCCTGTGTCAGTTAATGGGCTAAGTTTGAGAAAACAGGTTCTCTGAAGGTTCAGTCAGGCAGAGGACGAAAACCTGTACCACAGGATACAATCGAAGCAGTTGCCACGGCGATTGTCGACAGAGGACCAGACAATATTGCTGCCACCTCCAGCGCTCGTGGATTAGCTCGGAATATTGATATGCCTTACAGTACGGTAAGGAAAATCTTACGAAAGATTATCAACTTCTATCCGTACAAGATCAGCCGTGTACAGGAGTTACTGTACCCCGACCATGATAAGCGATTGACTTTTGCTCTCACCTTTCTTGCCAGAATGGAGGTGGAGGCATTTGTTAACACTCTATTTTCTGTTACACTGCACCAAATATTCCCCTAGCGGTGACTTTTGGAACTAATTTATTTTTTCGCGGAATCCTTCGTCCCCCGTCTTGTTTAATCTTCCTACAAAATGTGGCGTCATTCTCGCAAATAGATCGCGCTACAGAACACTGTGAGCACTGTCAGTTTAATTATGGCCACCCGGTATATATATATACATATATGTATGTCAAAATTTAGACGCATCTTGGTATTTTTCTGTTTAACCTGTCCAAGCGATAGACTGGGTTTAGCGTGTTGCCAAAATTATAACTCGCGAGGACGGACAGACGGACGGATTTAGCGCCTGAAATTTTCCTTTCCGGAGGACCGTTATGGAGGAACGTAATCCTACGTTAAAAAAACGTTCTTAGTATCTGCATTGCTCTTTTAAATCTGATATATACGGAGAGTATTTATTTCCCTTATAACTAATATTTGACAGCAAAACACTGTCAAATTACTTCTTGCATAAATTTTTTTTTCGTAGTCGATCTGACTCATTTTTTCCGAAATTACTTTAAATAACATTTGTTATTGACTGACAGCATTATTACTTGGTGATTCTTAATATTATAATTACTTTCCTATTTCTTTGCTATATCTTTGAAATCATTCTCACTAGTTCCAATCCAGAATCAAGTTCGCTTTTTAATTTCAAAGAATTCTCCACAAAGATCTTAATTTTTTTGTACTATTTTATCATCATGCCACCGGGTTTGTGATACTGTCAGTCAAATCTGCATCGCTCCAATTCACTTTTTAAATTGTGTTCTTATGCAGTGCACACAGTTCTTCTATTTACAAAGAAAATAAAAACGTAGTTAATTGTTGGGATTCTCGTCAAAAAATTTCGCATAATTTTGGCTAAAGTGAAGAAGTTCAGTAAATCACCATCGCAAATATGCATAATATAAAAGAACACGGAGTAGGAAGAAGAAATTCAAAAAAATTACTTACATATAATTTTCCTTTTTCAATCTTAAACGTAGCAGTATTTCCCATTATATTTTAAAATTTTTACTCGGAGTACGAAATATGAAAAAAAAATTCGTAATTGAGGCGGATGGAACGGAAATAACTTTATAAGGAACTTTCTTCTCGGCTTTAAAATTTTGGCACGTTTGCTACATTTGGATGTTATCCAGAAGTTGGAAAAATTCTCGCATTTATCATTAAACCGGGAAAATGGATGGAATACAAAGGAAAAGAAATCTATTCAAAACTTATGATTTAGCTATGAATAAAAAGTTATGGTGCAGGATTGAGTTCTCAATAATGGGAGAGAGAAAAGTATTTGCTTTTTAAAGCACTTAAAAAAATAGAAATGCCGACAATAGCTTTTTTTTGGTGAATTTCAGAATGATACGCTGTGCTTGGAATGTTTATGGAAAAAAAAATGTTAGAATAATTTATGAATTTGTGTCAGTATTGATTTAGATTCAATGTTTGAAATGTGAACTAATCATGTTAGTTTTTGGTGTGAAAAAGAGACATTATTTAAAAGATATGATATTTTAGTGTTTGAAATTTAGTAATGCTACTCGAAATCAAAAAATGTATGGCGAATAAAAAGAAGGTCCACAAAAAGATATCGTTTTTGCGTTGAAAACTGGTGTATATGTATTGAGATATATTAAGTTCAAAAGAAACTTTGTCAAATTATATGTCGTAGGGAGTTTCCTTTCACGTTTCCTCTACTTGTAGGTCTTGCTTGAATAATTAAAGTAAAAATATTGACTGTGAGAATAACATTTTATCTGAACTTGTTTATTTTATTAACTACAAACTCATAGCGTAAAAGTAAAATAAGATTGAAAGAAATCATAAATGCTTTCTACTTATTTAACTGCGTGAATGATATATATATATATATATATATATATATATATATATATATATATATATATATATATATATATACAGGGTGTCCCAAAAGGTCGTTTACAAACTTAACATGCTGGTCTGTCATATCATGATGAACAAGATTTACATAGGAACTTGTGTCCGAAAATTCAAACTGAGACCGCTAGAGGGCGATAAGTGCAGGTTTGGATGAGGAGAAAAAAAATGATATCGACAGCGGTGTTAATACGATTTTTATTGCAAAACATCATTACATCACAGAAAATGTTCAAAATTCCTTCCATTCGCCACAATGCACGTTTCACAGCGTCGGCGCATGGATTCACGAACCCGTTCAAATTGGCCAGGAGTGTCACGGACACGTGCTGCCGCTTCCGCGATCCTGGCGATAAGATCCATGTCCGATGTTACGGGTGTCTCGTACACTATGGACTTCATGTGTCCCCACAGGTAAAAATCCAGGGGAGTCAGGTCGGGGGATCGCGGCGGTCATTGGACTGGTCCGCCTCTACCGATCCAGCGATTAGGATAAGTCCTATCGAGGTATTCTCGAACAGCGTAGCTAAAGTGGGCAGGCGCTCCATCATGCTGAAACCAGATGTTTCGGCGTGTAGCGGCTCGAACGTCACCCATCAGATCCGGCAAAACTCTTTCTAAAAAAATGCGATAGGTATTTCCGTCGAGACGTTCAGGTAGAAGGTAAAGTCCAATCAACATGTCACCGATAATACCAGCCCAAACGTTTACGGTGAAACGTTGTTGATGTGTATGGGCACGTGTACATCTTGGGTTTTCATGCGCCCATACCTGCATGTTGTGCAGGTTCACGACACCATCCTGTGTAAAGCAGGATTCATCAGTAAACAAAATCTACGATGGAAAATCTGGCTGTGCGACCCGCTGTTGCAAATACCAGCGTGAGAATGCAATGCGTTTGGGATAATCGTCAGCGAACAATGCCTGTACTTTTTGGAAGTGGTAAGGGTGTTGCATGTCATCGTGCAGTATGCGCATTATGGTGGAACGACCTACACCCAAGACACGTTCGCCTTCTCGGAGACTTGTTTGCGGGTTGATGGCAAACTCCTGTAGCACGGTTTCCTCTACGACAGGCGTGTGTGTAGCACGTTCTCGGCCGATGTGGCTACGTACTACGAAAGCACCTGATTCACGTAATCTGCGGTGCAATCGTCCAAACAAAACATGACTTGGCTGACGTGGGACACTCTGTATATATATATATATATATATATATATATATATATATATATATAGAGAGAGAGAGAGAGAGAGAGAGATAGATAGTAAAATATACAATTTTAGATCGAGTTGGTTGCTTTATCTCGATTTGTCAAAAGAATTATCTGACTGGAGAATTCAATGAGGCAAATATTTATAATACAATTTTACAAAAAATTCGAATTTTGACGGTAAAAATTAAGCAATTTTGAGTATGAAAAACTCACTCAACTCGAAAATTGAAACATAATTAAAATTAAAAAGTAAAGACAATAAAATCTTCTAATTATTACCCTAAAACCAATCTTAATTTCGAAATGTGTTGAAATGATGTTGAAACTTCCCAAGCAAATACTCACTTATTCTACATGAGCACATTAAGGAATGACGAAATAATACCTCATTTTACTTTCCAACCTATTTTTTAAAAAGAAATCCTCCAACAAATTTCTATTATCTTAGCACCCTACTTTAACTTTTAATTTCAGGTTTCAAGAGCTTAACGAACTTAGTTATACAGCCGAAATCACACTACACAAGTGAAGCCGCTCCACTTTATTATTGAGGTACAGGCATAAATTGAGCGAAGAAGTACAGAACAAAAGGAAATTATTTTTTGACAATTGTTTATATTAGGTAACAAATATCGTACTTGATCCAAACAAGCATCTCTGCTGAACAATCACGTCTGGTGATTGTTAATATTGCTGTTATTATTCCAGTTCGTTTAAACTGCATGGGGATCTTTGATTGCGGCGGAACACGTCCTATACATATTCAGTTGAATAAACATTTTATGGCAGAGGAGTCCAAGAACAAAATCTTAAAGAAATACATTGCGTGTCGTAAATCTTGATGATCGTTATTTTGATGAATTATGTCATCAGAGTGTCGTAGCTGCAGTCCCCATGCGATGGATCATAAGATCTCATCAACATATTCCTTACAAAGACGCTTATCAATCAGCAAATCTGGTAAACTAGAAAGGGTTCAAAAGCCACAAACCCCTAAATCATTATTCCATTGGCATTCGATGCAGGCTTCTTAGAGACTAAATTGGGGTCGTATGGCTGGCAGATCTCGTCTAATCACGAATAAAGTTGACATTTCATCAAAGAAGCGCGAGGAATAAATCACTAAATACAATTCCCTCCAAAAGTTAAGGTGCAACATATTTTTATGGATAATTTAAAAATGAATGAACAGAGAATATAACAAGAAATTTCTACGAAATGTACACTAAAGAGTTCTTTAATAAATGAGACAAAGAAATTTATATAATTTACATGAGTTACAGCAAAAAAGTCCTCTTGGCAGAAAACTTCACTATTGGAGAAAACAGTACATCACAGTTTTATGAGGAAAAGGCCATGGAAACATAAAAAAGAGTTTATAGAAAGGAATATGTCCACCCCTATCTATAATTCAGTGTCGGCATTGACTTTCCATGCTGCCAATTAAGTTGTCGGACACCGAAATGGGAAGCGAAGACCACACACAGAGTAAACCTTGTTCCAGCTCATGTAACGACCTTGTAGGAGGAATTAAAGCAGCAACATGTCTGCCAAGGTAGTCCAAAAATGCGCTATCGGATTCAGGTCCGAAGATCGAGCTGGCCGTTCCATCCGCTCCAAACCATGACCCTCAAGATAATCCTCTACAAGGACAGATCGGGGAGGTTTTACATTATCATCCATTAGATTGGATTCGTTGCCAATAGCAGCGGCATATGGGCAGACATATTAAATAAGGATCTCGTCCCGGTATATTACACCAGTTAGAGTTCCTCTATGGAACACATGTTGGTCAGTGTGACCACCGAGAGAGATTCCTGCCCAAGCCATGATTTCACCACCTCTGTAACTGCGTTTTGCTCAGCAATGTTAGATTGATTGTATCTGGTGCCTTGTTCCCTTCAGATCAGCAGACGCCCTAAATTGTTCTCTAGTGTGAACCTGGACTCATCTGTGAAGAGTACAGAAGTCCATTTCTGTCTGGTTCAGGAAACATGTTCTCTTGCCCAACATAAACGGACACTTCTCTGTCGTTGGTTAAGTAGGGCACACACAACTGGTCGTCTTACATAGACATCACAATAGTGAAGGTTTCGTCACATCGTAGAAGCGAATATTCTTGTCCTTGAAGAGATAAAATGATCTGAAACAAGCTGAGGCACAATAATGCTTCTCCTTCTTTGGGCCGAAAGAGCTAGAAAGCGATCTCCCACATGTGTTGTAACTCGTGGTCAGCCTGTATTATGTCTTCTTGACACAGAATCTTCTGATGTAAAGTGATTCCACAGTCATTGGACCACACTTCGAGACGCATTGAGACGTCTAGCAGAATATGCTTGTGATAATCCCATTTCCGTCTATCCCATCGCCCGTCACATTAATTAATCGGGTAAACGACTTCTACGCGACATTAGTAGACTCTCTTGGGTACTTTCAACGAAATTGCTAACAAAAATTGAAAACAAACAATATTGCACAATACTTACACACAAAGTCAGGAAAGTTTGATTTTCCCCCACTTTCTCTTATTCTTATATAAGTGACAATTGTTTAAAATAAAAGTGGTGATCAAGTTTTTTTTGCATAAGTTTCCTTAAATTTCGATACTATCATTCTTATACACTATGAATTTTATTGTTATTACCTTTATTTTAAGTCTGAGCTTCGAAAAACATGTTATACCTTAACTTTCGGAGGGCAGTGTATATGACGTTGCAAGTGATCGAGACATTCTCTCAGTTCCTCCCACTGAAGATCTTGATGCAACATGGACTGCTTTCAAAAATATAATTTTTAGGGCAGCTAGCGAGACTATAACTAGGGGTAATTTTAAGCGATTCACATCTTTATTTTTGCATATATCTCCAGATTTAAAACCCCTCTCGGAAAAAAGAGATAAATTACTCCAGGAGCAAAACGCCTCCACTGAACCCTCTCTTAGATCGAATCTAAACAAAATAAATGCAGAAATTGAAAGAGCTTTTGTGTTACTCAAAGGAAAGAATTAGAACGAAATTTGCAGTGGCATTGATGCTAGTACTCTAAATTCCAGACTTTGGAGATTGATTAAATCTTTGAGCGCTGGGAAACAACAAGAGGAATGCAATGCCATTCTTGGTGAGAACGGGCAATTCCCCCAGATGACAAAGCTACAGCGAAATTATTGGGATCCTATTATCAAAGAATAAGCAACCTAAATTTTACTGAGAATGATAAAAACATTCAAATACGAGTAAGAAGGATTATCCACGGCTGTCGTAGCTCAACCCAGTGTAACCCTATCTTTAGTGCTGGTTTTTCACTACGGGAGATGTAACTTGCTTTGAATGCTCTCGATTTAAATAAATCACCTGGACCCGATAAAATTCACGGCCAAATGATTTCAACACTTGGAGTTAGGGGAAAGTTGAGATTGTTGGAGATCTTGAATTTGTCCTGGAGACTTGGTAGATTTCCTCGTGACTGGAAAAGAGCCTTAGTCATTCCTATTAGAAAACCAAACAAGAAGGACAACTCTCCTGAGAGCTATAGACCCATCGCTCTTACAAACTTCTCATGTAAACTTATGGAAAAAAGGATTTTAGAAAGGTTAACTTATCACCTTGAATCTAATAACTTAATCCCAATGGAGCAATATGGCTTTAGAAAAGGACATTCCACTGTGGATCAGATTTTATTCTTCGAGCAAATGGTACGGGATTCTCAGAATCTTAAACCAACAAACCATACAGTTGCCGTGTTTTTAGACTTGACAAAGGCCTTCGATACGGTTTGGAGAAATAAATTAATTATCAAACTCTTTGAAACATTTGATGTTAAAGACATGGCCCTCTCTTGTATCTGTGATTTTATGAAGGATAGACTGATTAGTGTGAAATTTAATAACTCTTTATCTAAAACTTTTAAACTTAGTCAGGGTGTTCCGCAGGGATCGGTATTCACCCCTCTCCTCTTCTCGTTGTTTTTGGTTGGCATTGAAAAAGTTATAACTAAGAGGAGTGAGGTCTGCCTTTTTGCGGATGACATTGTTCTCTGGATCTGCAATTGCGATATTTGTCATATTGAGCATATGATTAACCTTACCCTCACTGATTTCTTGAAATTTGCAAATATTCATAAATTGAACTTTAACACTTCAAAGTCCATAGTTAGCTTCTTCACCACAAATAGACATTTGTACAACTATCAGCCTAACATCACAATGGATGGCGGTTCTACCCTGGGAAAAACACCACAAATACTTAGGTTACAGCTTAGATCCTGAGATCTTTAGCAATAAACATATAGAGAACCTGGCGGAAAAGAGCAGGAGGAGACTTAACATCCTGAAATACATCTCTGTAAGAGATTGGGATGCTGATGTCAATACCCTGAGGACAACCTATATATCTCTAATTAGACCCGTATTAGAATACGGCTCTCAAATTTACTTTTGTGCGTCATCCACTAACCTTTTAAAATTAGAATGAGTTCAAATGACTGCTGCTCGATTTATCATCGGCATATGAAATAGTTGTCCTGCGGAACTGTTTCTTTATGAGAGTGATCTGAAGCCTTTGAGTTTAAGAAGAAGCGCATTGCTTGTAAAATATTTCAGCAAAGTTTACAGTTTTGATGATCATAATCGAACATCTTCATTCCTCAGACGTTGGTCAAACAACCAAAGACTAAGGAGAAATAGTCATTTTTCTCAGATGGAGTTAATAGGTTTATTGTACCAAAATGTGGAAAGGCGCTCCTTGAAGCCAACTGTCAACCCTCTGGAGGGTTTGCCTAGAGTTCATTTCCAAACAGATCTCTCGTCCCTCACAAACAAAAAATACGACTTACCAGAATACTTGCATCAGCTGGCTCTTGAAATAAGTCAAATCCCTCATACTGCTATTCGGATTTATACCGATGGCAGTAAAGATGAACACAATGGCTGCAGCAGTGGTGTTTTTATCAAGACCCCTACTAACTCAAATCATTAAAAGTTTAGGAATCCATTTTACTGCTCAGTTTTCAGATCTGAACTTATTGTCATTGAAGAGGGATTGAAAACTATCAAAACCGAAGCCTCTCACCGTGATATTTGGATCCTAACTGACAGCCGCAGTTAGGATCACTTGAGCAGCTGGACTTGAGTTCAGCACTTGAGCAGCTGGACAAGAGTTTCAGATAAAGCTACACTTTCGATACTGGAGATCCTCAAACATCTATCTGAACAACAAGAGGTTTATTTACAATGGGTGCCGTCACATTTCGGACTTTTTGGAAATGAGACTGTTGATGTTCTTGCTAAGGATGGAGCCTCTCTTCCTATTTCTTCGCGGGATAATTTGACTTACCTTGAAATTTACTCAAGAAGGAAACTCATAAACCAGCATTTAAAGAAGACCCCTCCGACACACCACTGGTATGATCGAAAATATCCTGATGGTGCCGTTACTGTCAACGGTGACAAAAGGATACAGACCACCATCAGCAGATTTGCTAGTGGACACCTAAAGTGTCTTATTTACAATCAGGGGCAAAAATCTTACCCTTTTTTCTCCAATTGCAATACTGCTGAAGCCTCTCTTGACCATATTTTAATCTGCCTGGGGCTTGCCAAGGAGGATATTTATAGAGACTCTTTGCTTGCGTCTGATTTCATTGTAAATTTTGGCCTCTTAGACCTGGTCAAGCCCTGGTCAAACCCGGTCAACCCTACGGCTAGAGCGGGTGGAATAAGTCACACACACTTTGCAAGTAGGTCCCTTCAAAGGGTTCTCGGGTAAGCCATTATTCAGATTGAAGCATCCGTGAACACGATGTTAAGAGATGATTTCACAGGAGTCTTTAATACAGGAATCCTGTCTCTGCAAGTCGCTAATCAACGCCTCATTTGAAAATTTTGCGTTGTGTCAAGGATGCACTCTGTTCTTCAATCGCATTTAGTGATTTTTTCGGGGTTGTAAATCCCATTATTACCACAATCAGCTCCTGGTACCACTTCCCATGGTCTTTGATATCTTAGTTTTTAAGTAAGTGTACCTTCCAGAATCCACTCTCCCTGACAATATCTGACAATTGCATTACTTTTACAGCATTAGGTACAAGTTTTAAAGACCATTCAGAATTTCTGTGCCTAATGACTCTTCAAAAGTCCTCGTCTCCTTGGAAATTTCATATGAAAAGTAGAGTTTTCCTTATTCATTAAAAGGCCTTTTTATCAGAGACCACAGGTTTCTCAGGCAATTTGAATCGCTATTAAAATTCGCCCGAATCCTGCATCATTAATCCGCGCATTTTTCAAGCGGTTGCGATTATTCAGTGGAGCTGAAATTCTAAATATTTGTATGGGGTCTTTTCTTTTTTCTTGCCATTTAGAGTTACTTTTAGTAAATAAATAAATGAAGTAAATAAATAAATTATGTGGTATGTATGGCATGATTTAAAGCTTGACATTTTGCTTCTGTGAAATGTGTTTAAAGCTTAAAAATGGTCGATGGTGATTACTTTTAGATAACAATAAAATGCAGACTATTTGTATGTTATTTATTTTGGAAGTTCACCAAATGGAAATATTCTCATTCCTTCATTTGAATAAAACCATGCAAGATGTTTCATTTGCTGTGGAAAGCCAAGTTTCTGTCAAGAATGGAAGATTTAAAGATTCATAAATTTAAATATTTGCTAAATAAGGGTTGCATTTCAAACGAGATGAATTTGTATACAAACATTTAAACAAAACCATAATAAAAATATCCGATAATATTGCAACGGATAACAGAGTCTATTTTTGTCAAATATAGTGTATTGCTAGTTTATTTATTTTTTTATAACAATTCCTATAACTATTTTAATTTCTATATTTATATGATTGTAGGACTCGATTTAGAAATCAGAAGAAAAATTATTCAGAAAATCCTAGTTAATCAAGATGTTTCGAGTATGATACACTAATGAGCAAAATTGGTTTAAAGGGAAGAAAATGCTGCTTTCATAATCAACTTGATTAGTAGTACGTGTCATGCTGATTAGCAGCATTGAATAGTTTTTCTGTGATATAAACTGTCGTCTAACAACGTAGAAGGAAGAAATTTCGAACTGGACTCAGAAACGCAAATGGAGCAGGAACATAAGGTTCATTAAGGAAAAACATGGCACGGTTGGAAGGGGTAATGCGTCCGATGTTGTCCAAAAAGTAAAAAACACGAATTTGAATCTAGCATATATTGGTTGATTTAAGTATAAGGTAGATTCGTCAAAGAAAAATAGCATAAAAATCGCATTTATAAGATTACTAGTTTTTAATTTTGAAAAATGTCTTGCTCCTAAATAATAGAGCAAAAACTGTAAGATAATTTTTTTTCAATTATTAAGGGTATCATACGTATTCATTAAATACTGTATAAGTAATAAATGAGGATGGAAATTGTCCATCACGTTAAATCCTTTATATGATGCTCATAAAATAATGAATGTAAAACATTTGTTTATAACTGTAGGATATTCATGTGAAAAGTATAAAAAAATCATAATCATTCTATTATAACTATCATCTATTATTATTATTATTATTTATTATTATTATTATTATTATTATTATTATTATTATTATTATTATTATATAATTCACGCCTTCGCAATGTTTAATAATATATATATTTTTAAAATTAGCTGTAAAGTACATTGATCAGTGATAAAAGATATTGATAAAACCTTGCAATAATATATAGAGCATGTTTCGTTAAATATTAGTATGACTTACATAAAATATTATACATACCATGCCAGAAAAATTGAAGGAAGTTGCATTATCTGAGTAATTTAATGTACTGCAACAGTAAATAGTCTGATTACTTTTCTCAGTGCATGTTATTATTTCTTCTTTTTCCTCCCTGCTGTAGTGGTAAGCCTATTAAATTATTTTTATGACAATAAGGAATTCATTACACATATATAATTATCTTCGTTTTATGATATATAAATAATGGATATATTATTACTTTCATACATACAATTAAATATCATTTGTTCTCACATAATACTAAAAAAAATTATTATAATGGTATTTAGCATAAGCATAGTAAATGCTTTTTCATTATAAATAGCATTTAAGTTTGCATTATATTTTTGTTATAGGCAAATAACTGAATTTGATAATACTGCATGTAAAAGAGGATAAACACATTTACTCCCTGAAGAAATGGTTAGACTACTCAAACTCGTTTTTATGAAAATTAGAAATTTCTAAAATATAGCGAAATATCTTTTACCCTCACGTAATATTATTAAAATATATTATAGTGGTACTTACCACAAAAAAAACATTTTTTTTTTGTAATAATAAATTAAAAATATCATTATATTCTTGTTATGGACAAAATCTGAATCAGATAAGGCCATATGTAAGATAGGATGAACACTTTTCCTCCTTTCAGCAATGGTTAGCCTTCTAAACTTTTTATAATGATATAAAATTCATAAAGCAAAGAAGTTCACTAAAACATAAAGATATACATTTTATATATTTTATATCATAAAAATATGTTTTAATGGTATTTACCACAAAACTTAATAAATCGTTTACCATTATATAGTATATTCAATAGGGCATTATAATCTTGTTGTGGGACAAAAAAAAATTTGATAAGGCTTATACGTAAGAGAGGTTAAACACTTTCATAACAACTGTAGACAACATTCACACGATTCTCATCACAATGCATTTAAATTCCTCAAGAGAAATACATTTTATATTATTTGTAAAAAATGTCTACTGATGATTATGTGAAAGCAATGCAGCATATGTATCTAAGGGAGTTCATCTCAGAAAAGTTATTCCTTTTGATGACAGTATGGGGACAAATCCTATGTGTACATAATTGTTGCCCTGCTGGGGAAGAACTTGGTAAATACTGTTAAAACCTCTAAGACACAAATTAAAATTGTGAATATAGAAAATCCGGTCTTAATAAAATGAAATCCCTCATTCTGTGTTGAAATGAAAGTTGTAGTGAATGGGTAATGGCAATGCATATTTGCATTCAAGTCTGAGGAATAAACTTGGGATATTAATTAAGCTTCAATTTAGCATACCATCAAATGTTTATAATATGAGCTATGTAGTATATGCATCTTAAGGAGGTCATCTCAGGAAAAGTTATTTATTTTGATGACATCATGGGGGCAAATCTTATACGTAAATAACTGTTGCCTTGCCGGGGAAGAACTTGGTAAATACTTTTGAAGACTCGAAGACACAAAATAAAATTGTGACTGTAGGCAATCCGGTTATAATAGAATGAAATCACTCATTCTGTGGTGAAATGAAAGTTGTAGTGAATGGGTAATAGCAAACTAGGGAATGCATATTTGCATTCAAATCTGAGGAATAAACTTGGGATATTAATCAAGCTTCAATTTAGCATATCATCAAATTTTTATAATAGGAGCAATGCCGTATATGTACCTTAAGGAGTTTATCTGAGTAAAAGTTATTCATTTTGATGACATCCCGGGGAGAAATCCTATATGTGCATAGCTGTTGCCCTGACGTGGAAGAACTTTGTAAATACTGCTGAGTACTCGAAGGCACAAATTAAAACTGTGGCCGGCGATTTATAGAAATTCCAGTTTTAATAAAATGATATCACTCATACTGTGATGAAATCGAATTTGGCACAGTAGAGAATGCATATTTGCATTCAGCTTTGAGGAATAAACTTGGGATATTTATTAAGCTTCAATTTAACATATCATCAATTTTTATAATATGATGCCTTTCTATAATAACTGTCCTCTAAATACTTGATCCTAAAAGAACTATTAGTAGCATGTAATGCAGGAAAACTGGGAACCTCTTCTGAGAGCATTAGCTATAGAGAACTTTCGCATCTTGGGCATTGCAGTAACATAATTTACGTTGTAAGTGGGCGATAAGGTATTAAAATAGAACCTAAAAACATGTCATTCTTTTATTCCTTTATAAGCTCAGGGAGATAATATTCATTAAAATTCTACTCTCTCCTTTCTTGCCGCTACCGTTTCTTTTTCTATTTCCATTGATTGAATAAAGTCACGAACACAATTAGAATAACTTCGCTGCTCCTTGAATATAATTGCATAAAGTTGAATCTAATTAAAGTTGCTGATCTAGAAGAAAAGCTTAAAGGCCACCCCTCTGAGGAAGAATACTAATGAAGCATATTTAATTACTCTGATATCGAGTGTTCTGGTGTTAAAAGAAAAAAGACTACGAGTGAAAAGTTTATTTCCTGAAATTTCTTTGCGTGTTGCCTTTTCACTATAAGTGCTGGGTGGGAGAGTTATTAACAGTGGAACCATAACAATGCGTATGTATTGTTGAAATGCAAAATAACAAAAGAATATGTAAAATGCATGCTGAAAACGTTACGAAAAGTTTCTGAATTCAGAAATGTGCATTTATAATTATTTTTGAGATTTTGATTATGTACGTAGTTACCAAGGAAGCATACATAATGATATAATTTGTATCTTTCAAACATGTAAAAAGTAAATATATTTACATACATTAAAAGACAATGCCTACATAGCAAGGAATTTGAAAGTATATTGTTTTAAATTATAAGTATTTCGTATCAAAACACGTCTTCTGTGTTTTTAAGACGAAAGGCTTTATACTTTTAACAAAATTTGAACTTAATATAAACTTAATACATGAATTTTATTAGTGATGGGATTGTTAACATTTCAGCTGACTGTTTAATGACTAATAGTATCCAGTGCTAGCCAGCTGCAAAAAGTAACAGAAAATTGGCTAAGCTTGTGAAGGTATGAAAATCATAATTTGGAATAATACTACATAAAAACTAATAAAGATAAATGTATGCCCTCTTCTGAATGGGAATTTTGAAGATTTGTATAAAAATATTGATGCAAAGTAATATTATCTATCTATCTATCTATCTATCTATATATATATATATATATATATATATATATATATATATATATATATATTTATATATGTCTGTGTGTGTGTTTGTTTGTTTGTTGTATGTATGCGTATATGTATATGCATATATATATATAGTATGCTTCGAGTATTAAATTAATCATAGGAATAAATTTATTTTGATTTGTTGATTTTATAATTCTTTGATTTCTTTTGTTATTTCTTAGCATTTACCTCTCAACTTCTATTGCTTTTTTGTTTTTGTATTGTTTTGTTCTAGCAATTTTTATTTCATAACTCATCTTCCTAATTTGTTATTTATTTTATTTCAATGATGCCTTTCCAGTGTGTTAATCCTTTTGTAATTATTTTTAATCTCCACATATGCCTAAAAAGAGTTATGTGTCGTTTCTATTCCTACGCGTGTGATCACTAATTATTTTTATTATGGTATTTATCTGCGATTCCCTGATTCTAAAAGTTCCAAATACATTTCTATTTCGTATGTGAAAACATCCCGTTTTCTTAATTTATTCTCATGCTTTTCTTATATTAGTATTAGTGAATTATAATCCAAAAATATTTGCAAGGGAATCATATAGTTTCTCTCCATACCACATGGTGGGAATATCAAATCTGATAGTTTTCCTTTAGACTGTGTTCTTTATTTCTTTGTGGTTTTAGACGATACATCGTAACGGTATCTATCGCATTTATGTAGCCTGTACTTGCTCGTAGCACATGCTGGAAAATGTAATATGCTATTTTTAATATTGTATGTTGTGTTCAAGGTAGCATCCTAAACTTGTGGACATATGTTAAAAATATATTCAAATGTTACAGGTTACGCGTGATAACTTTAAGGCAAGTAAACTAAAAAAAATCATCTGTTCATTGAACACATTCAAAAAAGTTAGCTTCATGAATCACTCTTAAATAATAAGTTTTTAAATAACGTCATATTTTTTTAGCATATTTTATTTATACTGTGTATCATAGAAGAAAGTAAATTATTATTTCTTTTCAAGTGTCTTATGAATATTTTAACTGAAGATCAATGTTCAGTAAACTGGTACAGTATAAAAATATTATAAAGTTATAAACATTAAGTTGGAATTCTTTCATATTCCTCCCCAATCGAACCAATTTTCCTTCAATAAAAAAATCTTACTTTCATCATCATACCTAAGAATATTTCATATCAGAGAAACAGTTGCTATAATCATTCTCCCACATTAGGTTTTTATGATATAGTTTCTCTTTTCGCAATATCCACATAAAATAATGATATGGCTGGCTACTGATAAAAAGATCTTCCCAGGATGTGCCTTATAAGTGTATTATACGACAGACCTGAGAAAAAATTTGCTTATAGTTCTGCACTGGAATATCTGTTTAAGGGAGACAAAAACAATAAAAATAAAAAAGCAGTTCTCTTCGAAACATTATCTGGTAAATTTTTGTGAAGATATATGAAACAGCCTAAACATTTTTCTCCTTAAGTTTTAATAAAACATTTGTACTGTAACATAAAAGGAAAATTTATTTGAATGCAAGTAATATATATATATATATATATATATATATATATATATATATATATATATATATATATATATATATATATATATATATATATATATATATATATATATATATGAATGAATGTTTATCTGTCTATGTTTGAATAGAAATCCACAGTTTAGAAACGACGATCGAGAAATTTTACATACAGGCGTCGTTAAACACAGGCGATACAACTAAGAACTTCCGGAATCAAAATTAATTACCATTAATTTTTAATTAATAAAAAACCAACAATTTCGAAGAGTGACAATTTTTAATTGATAAAAAACCAACAATTTCGAAAGGTGACAGCAGTAAATGGAAGCTGTTACATTTCCGGGAATCACCCCGTACGTATCTTGCTAAGTTGCTATTATTTACTTTCTGAAATTTGGTAATTTGGTATATTACATACCTGTATTTGCACTTCACAATGCCTAGTATACTTTAATTTATATTGTTCTTAATGTTATAATAATATATGTACTTTAAAAGCATAAAAATAAGTATATCCTTAACTAAAAAGAATCAGTCTAAACTTTAAGAACAGTTTTGTGAATCACTCACAAAAATTAGCCCTAACGTAGGAAAATTATGTTAAAAAATTTTTTAAAAAAAATTAAAATCAAATTCAAAATTCTCCTTACCCACCCTCAGGCGGTCACAAAAAGCCTAAAATAATTAATCAGAGCATCGGAAAATGAAATAATGAATTAACAATATTTTTATAAAAATAACCGATAACTATTTTCGGACAGCATGCAGGAGTTGTAAATATTTACCCTATCACTTTCGTAATTTGAAAGTTTCGCTTCACTTAAAACTGCAATAATCTTTATGTGGCGATGCAGATTGCTCGTATTTAAAGCTGTAACCACTTAAAATCGCAATTATATGAAGCGAAGCGTAAACTACATCTGGCATACAGGGAAAAATTCCTGGGCACCCGAGCTTATTGCGCGGAAATGAAATTGAGTTTCAATTCGGAAGCGAAGATATTCTATCATTATTTCCAGGATTCCAATTTCCCCTGGGTGCTGATGACTTAATTCACATATAATTAAATACAACTTGAGAGGAACGTCCGCGATTATAGATGTTACTATGTGCTTAGTTATAAGTATCCAGCCTATCACCGTTTATCCAGCTCAAACCCCCGAAAAGTAACTGTGGTTACGCAATGTTTAGAAATTCCCCCGATACCCAGTGATTGCCACTGACTGCCGAAACAAACGAAAGAACTCACTCGTAATGTTGAATATTTTAGATTACTCTGTTAAGTCCCCGCTGCTTGGCTTTCCGGAAATTAAAACGTCTTATTATTTCATTGGAAACACGCAGGGCACAAATTGTTTGGAGGGTCTTCGAAACGAAACGTTTCATGGATCTTAAGTGGAGAATTATGCATGAGCCCCATTCTATTTTTGTGCTAAATGTTGCCTCTCGCAAACTTCTTCACTATGCGTAACCTTTTCATTATTTCTGAAGGTCAGAAGAGCTGAAGCAAGTTTGAAATTATGCTGTCTAAATTTTTCTTGTTTAAGGGAACAGTGGACGTTAAAATTTATTTATTTTTGATTTTTATCATAGAGATATGAAATTTTGTACATATATACATTTCACCATAAGTATATAGAATACCTTATAAGAATGGTCCAGTCTTATTATAATTTTAAAATTTAAAAAAAAAATGTTAATTAAAAAAAAAATTAATTTAAAAACAAAATTTTAAAATGCTCCTTGCGACTTGTTTAGGTATTTCCTCGATTTTGCAGTTTAATCACTTAAAACTGTATTGCAAACAAATCTGGATATCAGATATTTAATCCCTTGAATAGTTAATTTTTGAGAGAATTTTTTTTCTGAATCCCATCTCAATTTTCATCAAAATTTTGCCTCTTAATAAGTTATAATCAAATGTAATTACCTTAATGCAGTCTAATTGTAAAATGCATACCCGGTTGCTCTATAAACAGTATCAGGATTTTTACATACAAATTTCATGAATTTTGAAGAAAAAATAAGTCGCATGCAGCATTTAATAAAAATCTAAAAACCTTGATAAACCTGTTTTGAGAAAAACAGATTTGAAGTTTATTACTACACTTACCTTTATTAATTATTTCGTAGATGCTTCATAAGTGATTTTTTACTTTAAAAAAACCATTTTGGACACTTAGAATTCAGAAATCAGCATTTTGTGGAGGACAAGACCTGTTTTTCAAAAAATTCTTCAAAAATGCTATATTTTTTTTCCAAAATGCTCCATGTATATTCATTTTCCTGTGATTTCTTCCACATTTCCCAGGATTGTTAATGGAAGATTTTGCCACAAAACTGTGCATCATTATTTGAAACTACACATACTTTTCAAATTTATACATCTTGAAATATAGTAAAATCATGCAAAAACATTAAAAAAACAGGTAGATAAAATATGATATGTTTAAATTATGGGAGTGTAAATTGAACATTAAACTTTATTTTCAACACTTATAATCGAATACATTGCTGGTGTGGCAGTGAAAAGATATGGATCGGTTGAGATATTATATAATCAATATAATATAATAATGATAATTTTGAATTCATTAAGATTGTGGTTAGTACATTGCATTATACGTTGGGATTCCCAAATGATGGAAACAACTCTGGTTTGCACTGACAAATTAATTTATTGAATATTAAACACATAAACAATACGATACAATACTACTAAATATTTCATACTACATCTATACATATTATAACACAACTTCATTACTACTAAGTAATTCTCTACGACACATGTATTTAATTCATTCAATTATTTATGATAATATTTCATACTTCATCTTCACATTACTCACAATTTCATTAATTAAGTTTAATTTCTTCATTAATTTTTCTTAAGTTAATTATCTACGACTCATATATTTAATTCATTCACTTATTATGATAACATTTTATAAGCATAATCACTCATATAACCTTGTTCCATTACTACCAATATTTACCCATATATAAGCATAACATCATATTAATTAAATTGTTTTTTACGAATTATCGGTCATCTCCTTAACATTCTATACTGAAATAACATCCTCATCGAGCTCTATATTAGTTATTAAGGCTACGCACTAAGAAGCAATGACGGTCATATGAAAGGAAAACAAAAAAGACTGTACCTCGAAAGATGATTATTGGATCACTTGGATGGGGATCTGGCACTCGTAAGGACGAACTTCGTTGCATTCATCGCACTGAAACTGGGGCACTCTCTTCGTCTGGTACAAGGCTCCTTCAATCATTGCAGACACTCTACACGGTAAACTGGGGCACTCTGTTCGTCTGGTACAAGGCTCCTTCAATCATTGCAAACACTCTACACAATAAACCGGGGCACTCTCATCGTACGTAATACGGCTCCTTCAATCATTGCAAACCCACGGTACAGGACACTAGGGCGCTATGTCCATACTCGTTAGTTGATACTACTTCTATTTTAAACTTCTAACTCTCTTTTTTCATGTGCCTCCCTATCTTATTTCATATTATTTTCTCTTATTAATGCTGACTCCGCCTCTCATAATTTCCATTGGTCATATTATTACCATACCATCGCCATTCGCCCGTGGCTGCCTTTTATCAATCCCGTTTTCACCAATGCGCATCGAGGGCGGGATTTATAAAATTCTCCTTCTAATTTAACTTTTTCCCATGCTTCGGCATCAAGCAGGGTGGCCTGTTTTATAGCCATCATAAATTTAGTCTTCCCCTTCTTCTTTTCTTCTATTCGTTGCAACTCACTATCTTAAACTTTTATCTTATACTTCTTGCTACTAGTACAATCTTTATATTTAGTTCCACTTTATTGTTGGCTTTCTCCCCTTCTCTTTTATTGCCCGCCATTTGCCATGTTTATTTCTTAAATTTAGAAATTATTTTACTTCGTCCCGTAATTTTCAATTCTCCTGCCCCTGGCCGTGACACTATTGTCATGTCCCTATGACAGCTGGTGTAAAATTTTTCATCTTATTAACTTATAGGATATTGTGGATAATAAGCACATAATGATCACTTTGTCAGTTCCATAAAATTTTTTAAAAAGGTGTGGCTACATGTTTCGAACTAGCTAATAGATCATCATCAGGCCGAGGTGCATTGATATAATAGTCAAAATGAACAATTTGCAAATGCTAGGGCCATCGAAATTCTTTAATATGGATAGGTGCGGCAGCATAAAATTTTATAAAACATAAACAGCGAAGGAAACGCAATTTGCCTGAAATCGTAAGTAGGGGGGGGGGGGTTGTGACCACCAGACACCACACGGGACACACCCGTTAACTAATTTACAGATAAAGCAGGGAAATAGAGAAAAAGGGGGTGAAAAGATACGGTAAGGCAGAGTTAATCAAAGGTGTAAGGGGATGGTGGGTATTACAAAACGATTTTTTAAATTTTTACCTTAGAGATATGAAATTTTGCCTATAAATTCATTAAAGTAAAATTATATCAAACACCTTATGAAAATTTATAAATTTTTTAAAAAATTTATATTTTAAAAATTTAGATGATTATTATTTTTTCAATGTTCCATGTGATCCAATTTTTAATCTCTACCATAAATTTTGCATTTATATTGTTCATAAATACATTTTGAAAATAGTTATGTATTACTTTGTGCTTTCATTGTATAGTTAATTTTTAGGAAATATTTTTATGCTTTTACTCTGAATTTTCGTGAAATGTCTGTACTTTTCTGCACTTGAGTTAATCTTTGATAATCTGAATAATGTCGAAACCGGAAATGGATACATAACTTTATTTTAATGTATTAGAGGAGTCTTTATTATAAATTTTATAAAATTTCGTCAAAAATTATGACGCAAGGAGCATTTTAAATCTGGAAAATTACTCATTCTGAGAAAAAGCCTTTTAAACGATGATTTTACACCTACCTTTAATACTTACTTTTCTAAAGTCACCAAGTTTTCATTTTACTTTTCATTACATATTTTAAATACATTTTATTCTGATATTCCCACATTTTAAAAATGTTAATGCACAATAAAATTCCAATTTTTATTCGATTTTTAGAAATTTGAAAGTCATCCATCCCCTTAACGAATTCACAAATAAAGCAGGGAAAAAAGATAAGGACAGAGAAAACAGCCGGTAAGGCAGAGTTATGCAAAGGTTTTAGAATAAAAAGAAATAGACTTCTTGTACGCAATTTTTCCATGCAGTAGATAAAGATAACGTAGACATATAATTAACTAAACAAGAGGAATTATTACAAATAGGTAAGTTTTCGAGAAAATCTAATTCTAAAGCCGAGTTTGTATGATGAGGATTTATTTAGTTATTTTTTTGACGGCTTTTTCAAAAGTGGTTCATTTAAAACCTTTTAAAAGAAAACTAATTAAAGAGACGTTTACTCTGGATATTAGCGTCTTCTCAGAAACTCTTTCTTTTGTATTAATGAATCATGTTTAAATATGTTTTAGTAGATTTTTATAATATAACCATATTTTCTTCTTTGAAAGAATAGAATCAATATTTAAGCATTTCTGTTTGCTTTTCTGACGCCTTTGCCAAATTCTTAATTTTATAATAATGTACAAGATTTTTTCAAAGTCAAAAAAACACTTTTTCTGGCATATAAAAGTTCTCACAAGAGAACGTTTATAAAAGATTTAAATTTTATTTATTACTTAGTAAATGGTAAAATAAGTGACGCCTTAAATTTACTGATAAAAGGACAATGGTAAAATGTGTTTCTAATTTATGTTACGAAAGATTACGAATAACTGCTTACCATAAATTTATTTAAATTTCCTATTACTTTTAAATTTGTTTCTTCATATTATGAAAGTAAGATATTTAAAACAATGAAATTCAATTCTTTTACTCTTTTAGTAGAAACAAAAAATCGCGACTTCGCTTAATGATAACAAAATTTTAGATAGAGTTATATCTTTTTAGAAGAGAGCGAAAATTTTGGTTTATTAAAGAAAAAAATTAAATTGTAACAAATGATAGTTTTTCTAACCTTTCGGTAAAATATTTGACGCTTATAGGAGAGTAAATATTTATTCAGAGCCAACAGACCTTCTTTATGGATATCAGGTGAGTCCATCCTGAAAGAAAACGTTCATATGGTGTTCTTTCTCTATACACGGGAAACTTCTACTTGCATCATTATGTCATAATGGAGATCCATTTGGAAACTGACTTAAGGGATAATTTGCCACATTTCTCCACCGATGATCAGAATGAGAGAAAGAGTCACTTACAGAGTGAAGTATTCACATAATGAACTAGCGATCAAATGTGAACCATAAAGTTCTCGATTGCAAGCGTAACGAGAATTTTGGAGACTGTTATTACATTGTAAGTAAGCAATATCCTCATGCTCAAACTTCATAATTTACATAATAATCTATAAATTATACAGTGTATGATAATTATAATTACGAGGATATTTCATGTTTAATACTACATAATTTGTACCAATTTTCTACTTATTTAAATCTAGAATTTTATCGCATTTCTAGATAGAATGTCCATCTCATATGTTTTTTGTAACATTAAACATTAAGACCACATGAAAACAATTAAACAAAAAGTCACTTACAGAGTGAAGTATCCACATAATGAACTAGCGATCAAGCGTAACGAGAATTTTGGAGACTGTTATTACATTGTAAGTAAGCAATATCCTCATGTTCAAACTTCATAATTTACATATTAATCTATAAATTATACAGTATGTGATAATTAGCATTGCGAGTATATTTCATGTTTCATACTACATAATTTGTACCTATTTTCTACTTATTTAAATCTAGAATTTTATCGCATTTCTAGATAGAATGTCCGGCTGATATGTTTTGTCTAACATTAAAAATTAAGAGCACGTGAAAACAATTAAACAAAAATATTAAATTTAGAAACTAATTAACACTTTTTAATCTTATTAACATATTTTGGAAGGCATGGTATTAAGGAATATAATTTGTCAAATCGCTCAGATAGTTCAGTTGATAACATTCGACCCTTGAAGTTTGTAGACTTTGGAATCTGGTACCTTAGAACGATCGTTACAAATATAGACCTGTACTGCTCAGAACACTGCGTTTATTATTTTTTTTTTAAATGTTAAAAGCGATTGAAATTTTAACCTAATTTTCGACGTTTTATGTTACACTAAGAAAACCTGAAATCTAATTTCAACAGTCGGTTGCGATTTCATTTCACATTACACCACAAATTATAGCGTCTATCATCATATCTCAGAAGGCATATATAAATCCCCACGTTATTTAGGCGACAATGGATCTTAAGATTGACAAAAGTATGTCTTCAAAACGATTTTTTTTTCTTTCAGAAAATGATTCTGCAACTCATCAGCTTTAAATTAAAAAAGTATATTGATCCGATCATTATTAATCGAGTTATAAGTATTTTTTCAAATGTAAACAATGGAAATGTTACGTTAAATTAAAAATTTAAATGCTATTTTCTCAAAACAAGTTTTCTTGTCGTTTCGGTAAGTTCAAAATGTTCCATGCGTCATAATTGTTCTTGAATTTTCATAAAATTTCATAAAATGATTATTTATATATTTTAGAATAAAACTTAGTAATCAATTCATTATACTATTTTAAAACAACTTAAAATTTTTACAATAAAAAAATTTTTTTTATAAAGTTTTGCATAAAATGACCTATTTTTATCGATTTCTTTTCTAGTTTTTATAAATATGACTGTAAATCAAATATTGCTACTAACTTTTATTGTAACTATATAAAGGTAGGAAATTAGATATCTGAGACAAAAATTAATGTGCATGGAGCATTTTTAAATAGAGTAATTAACAAACTGATTTTAATTAATATTTTAATTAATTACATTCTGATTTTTTCAAATTTAGAATTTTCATCTCTAAACAACACTGTATAAGTATACAAAATTCCATAGCAATTGGTTAATAAATTTTAAAAAAGTTTTTCATGGTCCATTGTCGCCTTAAAAAGAAACTTCCAGTGAAGTAATAAAAATATTTCTTATTCATTTCACCACTCTCGTTAAAAAGTGGTATAGCATTTTCTATAGAATGGTTATGTATGTATTGGGGCAGTACTGAAACTTTCAAAGTTTTTTCATTACCAGTGTAAAGAAATTTAATTATTTACTGCTGAATGTTAGTGCTGAAATTGGATGATCTAAACCTACCTATATACTATATAAAACGCGTAGGTATGCAGCACATAAATCGACGACATTTCTACACTCCGAATGGCAACGGCTGCAACTACTGGATGTAAACATTAGCGGCCGTTCGCGTGTGTAGTGGCTTGACGATAGCACGTAATTTGGTACAACATAATTGCTGCATTTTACTCGTGAATAATTTTAATTTATTCCCGAAATAATTTTAATTTATTCATTTGATAAGATTAAGTGGAGATAGCTGAATTGCGAACATTAGTACATACTATATTACATACAGAGAGTGATGTAATCTACACTATATTTTAGTACTTGCTGAATTTTTACTCCATTTTATAAGTGATGAAATTTTTCCAATAATTTCTTCTTTGATGTAATGATAAAGTGTAGATATCTTAATTTTGAAATACAGTACATACAGAGAGGGATGCAATTTTTAAAATCATTGGTTTTGGGTTTCTGAGTCTTTAACTCTCTTCTGAAGTAATAGAAATTCACATTTTTTATGGGGGTCCAGGACACAAAAATGTTCGAATTTTTGAAATAAATGTTATTGCATTAAAATTTTTTTTTGTTCTTTTACGCTTAAAATGACGTTTAAATGATGTCTCTATCTTAATTATACCAGGATAAATTTAATATTTTTGCAACATTCTAATAGTAGCCAATAGTTGTTTAAACCTGTAAGTGCGTTTTTCAGCATAATAGGTTTTTTTTCCCATTTCTCGTCTTTAAATTGTTATAAATCAAGAACCGTTAAAGATAAATGGTTGAAACTTGGAACATGTCTTTTTCAACTATTTTACTTTAAGCAAATTTGAAATTCCGCAAATTTGAAATTCAACAATTCAGCATATTTGAAACAAATATTTCCTTTTGAAAACATGATTTTTTAAAAATGTTACATAATTTTTTTTGTAATTTTTAATCGAAATATTTTTAATTTCCTTAAAAATTAATATTTCAAAAATTCTGGAACAAAATTAAAACTTATATATTTCTGTTTAATGAAATGAAAAAAATTTGAAATTCTACAAATAATATTTCGAGTTATAAAGATTTTAAATTACCCCACTTTTATTAAACATTTTTAATTTTAAGAATTTTTAAAAACTTTTTGAGAAATTTTATGATGTCATTTTGTTTACAAATTATATGGTTGACCATCACAAAAAAATTCAAAATTTTAACTCAATAAATAAAATTTGTTTTTAAATGTGTCCCGGACACCTTAATCACGATGTTTTAGAATCAGCCTTATAGCGAATTTAGCAATGATTATAAGTTTTTGGGCTGAGCTCCCACTACCCCTCAACAACGTATATTTATGATGACAGGTAATGGTAACATTCCTTACATATGTTACTTTCTTTTGAGTTGTTGTGCAAAAGAAAATAAAAAACTAAAAGCGACCATGCTGGTCGCGCAACGGCTAGTACGTTTAGAAATAAAGATCTTCAACTCACGAAAGCTGTATTGAAATATATAGAGTTTAAATCAAATATTTATATCGATTATTTTTACTCTTTTCAGACATTGCTTTATATAGAAACTATTCCCATAAACTGTCAAGCATTTTCCATTTTTAATATATTCTCTGTCTGTCTAATATATAGAGGAGTATTTCATTTTTCAACATCTATAAGTATATAACGGGGGAAAAATTAACTTTTTTTAGTTCTGAAATATTCTCAAGTTCATGTGACATATATTTATGGAGAAGAGATATTGTATTTTAATATATTATATAACCAACGGTTGATGACAAAAATATAGATAAATTCAGGAAATGACAAACCTAAAAGAGACTCAAGCTGCAGTAAAAAACGCATGTGGCCACATAATGTTTAACTTCAACTTTAGTTCAGCCCTCTCCTTTGAAATTTGGTGTTGCTACTTACTAAAAAAACTACAAAATTATAAATTTCTTGTCTCGTGACAAGCGTAAACATATTAATAATATATATATATATATATATATATATATATATATATATATATATATATATATATATATATATATATATATATATATATATATATATATATATATATATATACAGTTGGTTCTCTGTTTAACGACGCTCTACTTAACGACGATCTCTATTTAAAGACGATATTTCCCGGTCCCGGTCCCTCCGACGTAAAAAAATTCTATTTTAAGACGTTTTTGTTTCTATTTAACGACGATTTTTTCTTACATGATAAACTTTTTCTTCAACATTTTATCTACTGGAGGGTTACTTTCTGTGGGGGAGTTTGGTTTCAAAAACAGACCCGGAATTTCCTTTATGTTTGTTGCAATCATAGATTTGTTGCAGTAGAAAAAACCGGGGGAGGGGGATTACTGTTTCTCGGAAGATCGAATATTCTTCCCTGGTGGATCGAATTTCTTAGTGCGGGTGTGGAATCACTCTATTGTACCTACCATGTTGTCATGTGATTTACGAACTGTTCAAAAGCACCCCTCTCTCACTCCTTCTGGGAAGCACGTGTTCATGTTTAGAGAATTCATGGTTGGGTGTAGGAGCTCATTCCAGTACGAATACGAGGTGAGCAGAGCAAAATGGCATCAAAGCGAAAGCATCTTACGCTACACGAAAAAGTGAAAATTATTGAAAACTGGGAAGAAAGTGTTGGAATAACAAAAGTCCAATTCGCAAGACAATTTCAGCTACCCGAGTTTACTCTCAAAGGCATTTTAGCAAGCAAAGAGAAAATTCTTGAAGCAGCACAAAAATTTGGTTTGGGATCCAAATCCAAACGGCAGAAAATTCAATGTGGCCGATCAGAAGAGTTTGAGAAGGCAGTCCTGCAATAGTTTCATCAAGCAAGAGCATCTAACATTCCAATTTCCGGAGTGATATTTAAAGAAAATGCTATTATTCTGGCAGAAAAGTTTGGAATGCAAAATTTTCAGGCTTCGGCTGGTTGGCTAACAAAGTTCAAAGAAAGATACGGGCTTGTATTTAAAAGCATATCTGGCAAAAGTGGCTCCGTAGATGAAAATATAGTGGATGAATGGAAAATAGTGCTGAAGGGGAAATTAGATGGATATGATGAGAAGAACATATTCAATGCAGATGAGACGGGCCTATTCTACAATATGGTGCCTAATAAAACCTTAACGTATATGGGCGAAAAGTGTTTTGGTGGAAAACACAGTAAGGAACGATTGACTGTTTTACTGTGCACTAATTCGGATGGATCTGAGAAATTTCCACCACTAGTTATAGGCAAATCAAAGGAACCAAGGTGTTTTAAGAATATCACCAGGAAACCTTGTGAGTACCGCAATAACAATAAAGCGTGGATGACATCACACATTTTTATTGATTGGATTAGAAAATTTGATGCAAAAATGCATCGAGAATAGTGAAAAGTTTTACTTTTAATCGACCGCTGCACTGCACATACTCCAAATATCCCTGGACTTACAAATTTCACTATCCATTTCTTACCAGCTAATTGCACTAGCAAGTTGTAGCCACTATACTTGGGAATCATTCGCAGTGTGAAAGCATACTACAGAAAGTCTTTAATTAGGAAATTCATAAACAATTCGGCTGACAGTATAAAAATTAGAAAATTTACAATCTTGGAAGCAATGCACATGATAACATCAGCATGGAAAGAAGTTTATTCATCCACAATAAAAAACTGCTTTCGCGTTGCTGTAATTCACAAATAGCTTGTAGTGGAACTGCAAAGTTCGGATGTAGAAATCAACGAAGATGACATTACCCCTGAAGAATGGAGAAGTCTTGTTGAAGATGAGGATGTTTCAATTCAAGATTTCTACAATTGTGATAAATATGTTTTAACAACAGATTTCAGAAATGTAGAACAAATTTATGAAGATATTGTAAACGAAAACACAGTGTCAGACGAAGAAGGTGAAGTTGAAGACACGGAAAACGAGACACTGCCACCGTCTTACACAGATGCAATTTCTGCTCTAGATGTTCTCCAACGCTATATTACATCGAAAATGGAATTTTAGAAAATCTGGAAAAGAGAATAACGAAAACAAGGCGAATGAAGCAATCAAAACTTTTTGAATTTTTTAAAACGTAATTTATTGTATTGTTTGTACTCTTTTTTTCAATGTAATTTAAAATAACTTTTTGTGAATAAAATAATGATGATAATAAAAATAACATTTTTAAACACGCCAATATATTAAGAAATATATTGACAGTCCTAAACCTGTAAAGTGTGAAGGGAAATGTTATTTTTTCACAAATTCTGTTTAAAATTCTGTTTAAAATTCTGACGATTTTTCACGGTCCCTTGAAAGTCGTTAAACAGAGAACCAACTGTATATATATATATATATATATATATATATATATATATATATGAGCAATAATGTGACATTTTTGTCAAAAATGCAAATTATAAATTAATTTGTGAAATACGATACTTTCAAAATTAGCCGCATACTTCATTACATCAAATCCGCATATCAAGACAGTACTTAAGAATAGTGATGCAATTAAAGTCTCATTAGAGTAAATCATTACACATAATTTGATACGGCATATGCTAAAACTTCAAATTACATGAGCATGATAACATAAGACAAGTACTATATGGTAATGAATTAAAGTTTTTGATAGTCGATAATGAGTTTTAGGTGAAAATGGTATTTCTGTTTTTCTGCCCTTCGTCCTTCTGCTTATTTTAAACTTTTTAAACCCCGCATGTACATTTAAGGATTTTTTCCTGTTTTAAAATAGCCTTGTTAAAGCAGTATAATAGAAAGGCTGTCTACCAGTTGCGATTTGTATTAATAATGCATTAGCCTGTGGATTCCAGCAGAATACGGAATCCCTCTAAACGAACTCGTGGACGGATTAGCAACGAGAGTTACTGGAGTTGTACAGCGCCGGTGTAGACCAATCGCATATTATTCTATAAGGATATATTTACCCGAAAGAAATTGAAGGACATATTTCATCAAGAATTAAACGACAGAAAACATAATCAGTTATGGGTTGTTAATAGTGCATAAATTCCAGGCAATATTATTGAGCAATTGATACGTTCCTATTTCCTTCTTCGTTTTACTTTTTTTCTTTACTTTTCTCTGCTCAGTTGGCAAAGGCAGCGAGCCAGTGATCTGAACGTCTCTGGTTCGATGCCGGTCACTGGCGAATCCAAAGCCGTCTACACTAATGGCGGCTGGTGCACAAAAAATCTGTCGGGGCTGCAATGTCCTCCAAATTCTCAAAATTTACCTCTGGAGGTGCGGGGTCAAGTGTACCGGTCTCTTAACTTGACTCTGTTCAAAATCACGGGACCGGTTCTTTAGCCACCTCGGACTCCGACACTTGTGGTGCTATTCAAAACCGGAGACGCACCATTCTTTCCAATAGACTTTATGGACTTAGAACACAACAACAACACTTATTTTCTTGTTGTTGTCCATTTTTTGTACCTTTTATCTTGTTGCTTTTGTTTATTGCTTGCCACTGTAAATATTTAAAAAAAACTAATGCCTTTGCCACATATACAGTAACGCCTACACATAAACTCTTCGTGTGCCGTATTTCCAATAGAATTTACATTCTGAGCTCTTCTATAATTGTTGAATTTAGCAAGACAGTTCTTAAAATTGTTTTTTAATTATAAGGTAATGTCATAGATATGTTATCATTAATAAATCTGATAATTATTATTTTTTCTGTCTATATAGTCCCAAGCTGATTTCGGAAGCTGGCGAGAATAAACAAAAAAGGTTGCTTAATCATCAAGTGCGGAAAGTGGCTGAAGGTGACCATTACTGATTGTCTGTGCAATGTCTTTATGTCTGCCTTCCCACGCCAGTAGTATTAGGAAGTTTAGGAAATTGAAAATCTGTGTCCATTGCACAGTTAATCTTTTGAACTATTGTTTACCTCTCTTTGAAGATAAATTACCTAGGTTTTATTAAGTATTGTAATTACTGTCTTATAAGGCCATATGGATTAAAAATATCACCAGCCTGTGTTACTTTACAAAGTGAACTGTATGTTTTGAATTTATCTACGTTACGTGAGAAACCCACGTTATGAGAGGATTAGGAAATCCATTTTCTAACAATTTGCAGTAAGATTCGATGCCTATAACTGGAACCAATAGCCTTTTAATACCCACAAATTCTGTGCTCAGATGGCAAAATGTTATAAGAAATTTACGTGACAGCAATTCTAAGATTCAAAGATGTCATGATTAATTACAAGATAAAAAGAAATTTTATATACCATGTTTTTAAATTTTGTGTTGAATCATATAACCTTGACAATTCTATGTACTAATAAATACTACTTTTTAAAAAAATTTTTGATGAATTATCCCATCAACTTGAAAGAAAATTAATTTAATTAGAAGTTAACTTGCGTTTAACTTTTTGTTCCCGTCCCGGACGACAGATGGCTGCACCATTCTGCAAAACAAAATTAACTGAAAATGAATTCAAACTGCTTAAAGATGGCTAAAAGTATTAAAATAATGCATTGTCATCGTGTTCTGAGCTATTCTAAAAGTTTCAAATGTCTAGATAGTCGGGAAGTTAGTTAAAAATCGATTGCAAAATTTGTACCGGACAAACACACAAACACACAAACAAACAGGAAACCGAGTTAATAAAAACATGGAAAATAATTACAAGATAAAAAGAACTTTTTATATACCATGTTTTTAAATTTTCTGTTGAATCATATAAACTTGACAATTCTATGTATTAATAAATACTTAAAAAAAAATTTTATAATTTACCCATCAACTTGAAAGAAAATGAAGTTAACTGGAATTTAACTTTTCGTTCCTGTTCCATCCGATAGATGGTGCACCAGTCTATAAAACAAAATTAACTGAAAATGAATTCAATTTTGCTTAAAGATGGCTAAAAGTATTAAAATAATGCATTTTCATCGTGTTCTGAGCTATTCTAAAAGTTTCAAATGTCTAGCTAGTCGGGAAGTTAGTTAAAAATCGATTGCAAGATTTGTACGGGACAAACACACACACAAACACACAAAAAAGAAAGCAAGTTAATAAAAACATGGTAAAAAATCAGTCATTTGTTTTACATGAGCAGACGTGGTACGAATGTTTCAGAAAAATAGTTGGATATTACTTACAGTAGTTACACTAAATAGTAAATGTCAGCGAACGAAAATCCGGAATGTAAAGAACTCAATTTTTTTAAGAATTTTCTTAGAGGCAAAAGTTTCTTATAACATTTTGCCATCTGACCACAGAATTAATCAGTAAATCACCATTTTTATTTTTTCAATTTTTATCGACTTGTTTGTATAGAGCACCTGCGGATGGGGTGCACATAAAATATTTTTGACAATTATTATATACCTACACAGTTCATCGAACTTGTTTCAAATGTATGTGTTCCTGAGAAATTATGAAAGTCTCCCTGTTATCAATTAATACATAATGCATGAGATATTCTCTTTAATAATTTTACAAATAGCTCTGTGAAAGGAAGTGACGTACGCAATTTCTGCTGTGAGGAAACATTAGCCTCTACTTTCTGTTATTTGATTTCTTCCTTTCTCTCTTTTTAATGTCTTTCGAACAATAATACAGAAAGATACGGCTGAAGAAGAAGTAACCGAGTATAAAATCTCATAAAGTGTATGAGTAACTAGCTGAATGCCCGTGCTTCGCTACTCAGTAGATTCAAATTAAATACAACGGTTAGTGTATGAAGTTATTGCCAAATATATATATATATATATATATATATATATATTTATAAAAATTACAAGATAAAAATAACTTTTTATATACCATGTTTTTAAATTTTCCGTTGAATTATATAAACTTGACAATTCTATGAATTAATAAATACTTTTTAAAATTTTTTTTAATGAATTATTCAGTCAACGTGAAAGAAAATGAAGTTATTTGGAAGTTAACTTGCATTTAACTTTTCGTTTCCGTCCCGCCAATAGATGTCTGAACCAGTCTACAAAACAAAATTAACTGAAAATAAATGAAAATTAGTTTAATTCTTCCTAAAGATGGCTAAAAGTATTAAAAAATGCATTGTCATCGTGTTCTGAGCTATTCTAAAAGTTTCAAATGTCTACCTAGTCGGGAAGTTAGTTAAAAATCGATTGAAATATTTGTACTGGACAAAAACACACACAAACAAGCAAGAAAGTAAGTTAATAAAAACATGGTAATAAAAACATCGTAGCGGATATTTTTAAAGACAAAATAATGTAGAAGAAAATATTAAAATTGAATACAACGGTCAATGTATGCAAGGAATTTGTATGTTTAATATCCATAAACATACTATTTTGAATTAAATTCTTTAAAAATTTCCATCTCAATTAGTCTAGTGGTTAAGTTTTATCTTTTACCGTATTTTAATATTTCTTTATCAATTTATTTTCGCTGCTATGCACGTGACGCAAAATTAATTTAAAGTATCACAAAAAGAAAAAAAAAACCACGTAATCAGCATTTAGTACATTAAATTCTAAAAATTAATCTTTAAAAATTCACCAAACATCAGAAAATAGAGGTAAAGAAACGAAAAAGAATTCATTGTAAAGAAGATTTTATGATCTTTCTCGTAATATATATTTTATAATCCTCAGATTATTATTTTAAATGCAAACTTTAAAAAGTCACAAAAACAGCAAAAAAATTAAATTTTTCAAAAATCTAAGAAGAATTTTTCGAAAATCTTTCTTAATGCACCCCTACACTATAAAAAGAATCGCCGTGCAAAATTTCAGCCTTTAGATCCAGCTGTTTGGTCTGTGCGTTATCTGTCAGTCAGTCAGTTACGGAACTGTTTTATATTTATAGATTAGAAATTAATTCTATAGGATCCTAACATGGCTCAGGGGTGCTATTTAAAATGTCTAATATTCGATAAATCATATATTTCTTGTCTGATATACAAGACACCAAGTTATGTTTCAATGTGCGTAAAATTTGAAAATTTTTGACATCCTCGTACCCCATTTGTAATGCCTTCACACCAAACGCAAACAAATCATGTAATTTGGATTGTAAACTCCGGGTGTTGTCTAAATCAGAGGAGAAATTCAGGTTATTTTTCAAGGATTCACGCAGTTCGAAACTTATGACGAGGAAATATAAATTGACTTGTCAATAGAACAAAGGTTTTGGATTCCACACTTCTTTAGTTGTTTCCGGTTAGTTCGATAAGTTGTTTTGAATCGTATAATTATTAATTATACGAATCGTGTAATGTTTAATTATTATCCTTTTCCTAATTAACTCTTAACATATATATATATTTATATATATATATATATATATATATATATATATATATATATATATATATATATATATATATATATATATATTGTGAAGACTCCATTGATACTCACAATTTACAGTAAAACCCTCTCAATCAATTCACGTCCCAACAGAAGACACTCCTGGAATCCGGAGGCAATACAGCGGACAACCGAACTCCAGAAAGTATCGTCCCAGACAATGCACGCTTGGAAGCGAGGTGAGAGTAGGTCTGAGATTTTGGACATAATGTTCAAAAGACATTTGTTTCGGTCAACCCCTTGATCGATGATGATCGCGGAAGATTAAGTGACCTAAAGCAACCAGCTGATGTGCTGACGAAGGACTCTAATCACCAATCGAGCTTCTAAAAAGTGATGTCACTTTAAAGGCGCCAATAAAAACGCTTTTAAATATCGAGCGATCGCAGTGCTAGAGCTACGAGATGTGTCGCTACGAAGTAAAAAAAATCAGTCAGCATCCAGACCTGCATCTAAAGGTCGCTACTCCGGCATTGAAGCCGTAACTTACGATTTTTTTTAAGTCATCAGGCGAGGCGAAGTTTTTTCGACACCTTGTCGATCGCAATTGAAGTCCTCGTGCGAGGCAAAAGCTATTTCGACACCCTGTCGATCGCATTTAAGTCCTTGTGAGAGGCCAAGA
Organism: Dolomedes plantarius; assembly: GCA_907164885.2. Classification (NCBI taxonomy): domain Eukaryota; kingdom Metazoa; phylum Arthropoda; class Arachnida; order Araneae; family Dolomedidae; genus Dolomedes; species Dolomedes plantarius. Next base: position 21,856,570 of record OU015496.1, on the reverse strand, counting down.
TTTTCTCGACTCGTTCCCAGAAGGAACCGTTATAGCTATTGAAAATAGCTTATGTTTTTTGAAACCAGACGGATTTGTTCGCTAAATTATCCACGGTATAGAGACTCCGAGCTGGAGTAATTGCCGCGTGTCCTACTGAGTTCCTGATAAGAAGTAATAGACTCTAGTGTTTAGACCAAGTGCCGATAATATTGACCGATGTTCTTCGGCTGAAAATTGTTCCCTGCACGTTATTTAGAGTGTATACTCTACAGTGTTGTAAATATTTCATCGACTTCATATCATTGTAATAAATCATTTCATTTAATATTACTAGATTGTATATTCGTCTTCTATACGCTACCATTCGGTGAATTCCTTAAATATATATATATATATATAAGAAATAGATGAAAGAGAATACCAATAATAGCCGTAAAGCTACTTGAAGCCAGGAACAAATAACATGAAAAGAGAAGTATGAAAGAGGTTTTAGACAACATCTCTTCATCAGCGGTGTCAATACTGTCTTAAAACCAATGGATTGTTTCCGATGAGTATGATCTATACAATAAACACACTCAGACACCGTACAATCCATGAAAAAAAGAAGAAATGATTAATAATTGAAATAAGAGTTACTTTACCAAAGAACACCAAGCCTGGCGATAGACAGAGTGGAAGTTAAGAACATGCAACCGCAAGATGACTTACGTCACAAAACTTGCAACCATGGAGATACTCAGTTACTGACTTACTATGGTTACAGTATTTTAGGACTATTAATCCATTATTAATTTAGTTTTAATTATTATTACTAAGAGTTATTTTTATTATTATTTTTATTTTTACTTATGATTTTTATTTTATTGTTTATTTTTAGTAGTTATTTTTTCTATTTTTTCTTATTGTTATGTTTTACTTATTAATAGCAACAGAACAAACTATTCATTAAAACTAAAACAACCAATTATGTTTTTGGATAGACTTTCGGGGTAATTATTCCGTGTTAGCACAGCTTTCAAGTCTAAAATATGCTTATTCCTATTGTCTTTAGAACATAGCCTATTTATACGAACTAACTGATTTACAATAATGTTATTAAAAACAGATTTATGTAAACAGGTTAGATAATTTTGAAATTTAACAATATTAAAATTATAGTCAGATCTTTTGTCGTATAAGTCAAAAGTAAATTTGCTGTGAGAATTTAATTTAATGTTAATATCTAAAAAGTTTACATTAATATTATCATAGCTACTTTTAACTAGTTCCAGATTAGGAGGGTAAAAATTTGAGTCTATATGGTTATTACTTTTAATAATTACTATTATATCATCTATATACCTAAATATATTGTAATTGCAATTTTCTATATTATTAATTTCAAATTAATATAAGTATAAATTAGCTAGCATACTTGAAGCATTACCACCTTGTGGTACACCTTTGAACTGTAAGTATATACTATTATTATGAACTATGTAATTATGTTTAGTTACTAAATCTAGGAGCCTATTGAAACCAGTTAGTTTAATTTCGTTGCCTAAGTATTGAATATTATTTTGTACTAACATTATGATCATTCTATTTAAATCAATTATATCTATATTATTAAATAGATCTTTAAAATCATAAGTTACTACATATATATATATATATATATATATATATATATATATATATATATATATATATATATATATATATACACTCATGGACAAAAAAATTAGCGCAAAAAGAAGGAGTCGTCAAAATGAAACGAAATTTTATATATGTAATCACTACTTTGATATAAGTAAATGATAAGAAAATCAAAGAAAAAGGATAATTTATTTCAGAGAAAAAGGCAAAAGAACAGAGGAGTTAATACTCCGTTGGACCCCCTCTAGCGCGAATGCACGATGCCATACGATCGGGCATTGAGTCATACAAGTTCTGTATGATGTCTTGAGACATTTCGTTCCATATTTGCTGTAACCTTGCCTCTAATTCGTTCAAACTCGTGGGATGCCCAATTCGTCGTCCCAATGATCCCAGATATGCTCGATTGGAGACAAATCTGGGGATCGGGGCAGGCCAAGGAAGGGTAGTAACAGTGCGGAGACAGTCTTGTGACACCCTTGCCGTATGAGGCCGAGCATTGTCTTGTTGAAAAATGGATCCTGGGAGCCGTTGCATGAGTGGCAACACATGCGGTTGCAGGATTTCATGAACATACCGCTGGGCTGTCATGGTGCCACGGAACAATACTAGGGGTGACCGTGTATTGTAGGCAATGGCACCCCATAGCATAACACCAGCTTTGGGAGCGATGTGTCGCTGTACAGCAAAGGCAGGATTGAAGCATTCACCATGGGCTCTCCACACACGAACACGATTGTCCTCACTGCCGAGATTGAATCTGGATTCGTCGCTAAAGACGACCTGGTTCCATTCCGCAGCAGTCCAGTTTCCTCGTGAGCGGCAAAACTCCACACGGAGGCGTCGATGGGTGGACGTGAAGGGCAGCACACGTAATGGGCGCCGCGATACTAACTGTCCTTCAGCCAGGCGCCTTCGTATGGTTCGAGAAGACACAGAGGCCCCTAGTGAAGGTGCTACCTGTGCCTGGATGGCGGCCGATGAAGCAGTTGGCTGTACGCGTGCATTTCTTACGATGTGGCGGTCTTCTCGACGACTGGTCTGTCGAGGGCGTCCATAGCCTGGTCTTCGTGTACATGACATCTCTCGGGTCCACTGGTCCCAACACCTCCTCACAACACAATCAGAGCGGCCTAATTGACGAGCTACTCGCCTAGCTGACCACCCAGATTCCGTCATCCCGACGATTCTCCCCCTCTCAGACTGCGACAACTGCTTATATTGTCTTCGAACACGGCGTAATGGCATGTCTATCTCAGCTCTTCCTTTGTAAATGATTCAGCACACTCAAACAAGCTTTGGTTACCTGTTTTATACTCCACAGAGTACGATGTTCAACGCCCTCTACCGGCTATACGTAATGCGCAATCACGCTGCATTTCTAATCATTTGCACATGTACCTTCATTGCAAGTTTCGTTACGATCCCGAAATTATTTCTTGATGCGCTAATTTTTTTGTCCATGAGTGTATATATATATATATATATATATATATATATATATATATATATATATATATATATATATATATATATATATATATATATATATATATATGTGTGTGTGTGTGTGTGTGTGTGTGTGAGTTTAATGTAATCGATTTTAGTCTATTTATTTCATTAATGATCATTTTTAATAGATTTTATCATTTTTAATAAATGAATTAAATAGACATTAAATACACATTGCAACTAATGAGTTATACATTTTAGAAACCGTAGCATTTTTCTTAACTGTTCGGATATTGCGAACAAAACTCTTGGTTCATTGAAGTCCGTTATAATGGGATTCGACTGTATATATATATATATATATATATATATATATATATAGATATATATAAGTAGCACAAAATCTCAAAGCAATTTTAACACTCCCTTCAGCTTGTGTTGACCCTTACAATGTATACTTTCTCTCGAACGCTCACGTGAAGAGCATAAAATAAGAAAAGATAAAATTAGTGGTAAATTAATTTTTAATTCCACTATTGCTGCAGAAGTTCACGCTTTCACATGAAGGATATTAGAGAATTTAATCCACTATATGGATATTAATCTCTCAATATTATTTTCTTAGGATCAAATTATTTTGGATTAAAGCCCAAATCTGCTTAAAGTATTAACCTAAAATCCTCTTTTATTTAATTAAAAGTTAATCTTTCTCTAATATTAAAAATGCGCATTAAATTAACGAACTTTACCAAAATGCACCAGAAAAATAACGAAATTCTACGTCGAAAGCTTAGGGAAAAGGAGTATTTTATTCATTGAAGTGTAACAAACTTCGAACGCACACGTGCTCTATCATGAACGCTTTTGATGTTTCTTAAAACAGGACTTTGTATTTGAATTAAATATACGCTTTGTACAGTTCAAACAATATACTACACCAGTAGTAAGATATTCACCTGAACGACATAGTACTGGAACTTTTTTTAAATTATTTCCCAAAAGTATTGTAACTTTGTGAATTTGCTAAAGTTACACTTTAAAGATCTTCTTTTTTTTTACCTTTGAGTTTAAAAATAGCACAAATTTATGACTTAACGTTACCATTTTTGCATCATTGTACCAAATATGCAATAATAAGTAATATTACTCTCATTTTAATATTTCAAGACATGACTTTCTTTTTTCTTTCAATACCTACTATGTGTTGTTCTTGCTTATGCCGCTTGACCGACAGTGACATCAGATCAAATCCCGAAGACTATGGGCGATGAAGGTGCGGCTCCTGTTATAACTGGCACCACAAGGGTCGGAGTCCGACTTAGCCAAAGGACCCTTTCCGTCATTTTGAACCGAGTCAAGTGACGAGACCAGAACACTTGACCCCGAACCTCCAGAGGTAATTTTGAGAACTTGGAAGACATTGAAGCCACGATAGATTTTACGTGTACCAGCAACCCATTAGTGTACACCGAAGTGGATTTGTCAGCGAAGAGCATCGAACCAGTGACTTTCAGATCACTGGCCCCCTGTTCTTACCGACTGGGCCACTGCGCCCAATCCTAGTATGTTGTTGGCCAATGCGAGGCACGTGTCAATGAAGATATTCGGATATAATCCGCATTTTGGTTGCTTTCAATAAGTGCATCTTATAGCTGAACTAATACCCACTGGTACTACTAACCACACAATGGTACCACCTCAATTTTGATCTAGTGGCGACATCTGGGGATCATTCCTTCTCCCACCCTCTCTGACCTCACAGATAGACTTTGTGGTCTACGAATTTAACGTTCCCATATACGGCCTAGATACGAAGGTATTTAATGTCGTTCATCGGGATTCGTTACGACTACTCTTAAGTTCAAAATCAAACGTGCTATCACTAGGCTAGCTCGGGCCCTTCAAACCTCCTGTCTTTCAAGAATTTAGGCTAAATATTGTTCCACGCAATTTAAAAATCTGACAATTAATTTTTTCATCCTATCCCCACGAAATAACAATGAATTTAACATGAAATTATTGAGTTACGAGAGTTTGTTTATTGCATCCTCTTTCTTCTTAAGTCCTGTAGCATTAATTTATTTGTTCCTATTTTCAAATAGTATTTTATGAGAAAGCTCCAACGCTTTTTCACTAAACTAACAAGACTTTTGAAATCACATGAAGCTTTATTTCGGACCATTTTATTCAAATAAATTAAATTCTGTGAAAGAGTTAAACAAACACAAAAAGTGTGATTTGGAAGAAAAAGCGTTTTTATCTGTTTTCCGGAAAATGATGTGCACCGGAGGAGAAAAGAAACGCATATCATTCATTTTTTGTAATTAATCTTTCGTAATTCATCACGTAATTTTCAGGATTTTTTTTCTTTTTTAACCGTCAGCATACGGGGCCCATTTTTCCGATTCTCTCTTTAGAACGAGAAATTTCATACCCCCTTTGTAATAACGTCTATTAAGGGGGTTATATATATATATATATATATATATATATATATATATATATATATATATATAATATTCTTGGGCCCGTATTCTTGGGATACATGCTATCCCAACCCGTAAGGAAAAGGTTGATATAATCATGACCAAATGATAATATATACGTTTTAATAAAGAACTTTCCAATATACAGCATAGGTTTGTAGGGGATATTTTCTCATGTAAACTTCTGTAAATGATTTTAGTACTTTATGCTTCCTTTGGAACTATTACAGTTGTAAGATTTCGTTCATATTCGGAACACTTTTTTATTGTTTTAGATGAAGGTCTTATTTGAATAGTGGTCCAACTCCAGTTTTAAAATAATGGAGTTAGCCTCACTTTCACGTTCATACAAGTCATTTCTATCTGATTTATAAACTGGTACACCTCCTGCATATTTTGCTGCCAAGAGGGGGCATTACAAATCAGACTTCGGCAGTCATTTCTCAGCACTCATTAGACTTTAAGCCTATGTTTCTCAAAATGAATAAGAATGAAGTTGGACCACTATTCAAATAAGGCCTTCAAATAGCAATCGTTTCCTTTTAAAACACAGTGTGTTTTGGACGTTTCTACAAGTACCTTCCTACCTTATAAATGATATCTTTTGTCTGGTTCAAACGAGAATGACAAAAAAAGAATCTTGAAAGAGGATCGTGAAAATGAGGGACTGACGTTTACAATGACCGCAGAAATTTATGACCGACTTTAAATTCCAATTTAGACCATTTAACATACAACCAAAATGTAACACATTAGTTGTGTGTATGGCAAGCATGCTAAATAAATTATACCTAACATACAGTTTAGCTACACTAATTATTTTCATTCAGTCCACAAGGCTGCTCCCAATATAAGTCTAAAAAACCAGAAATACAACTCATACTACTTCCTGCGATGTATTTTTCTCTAGGCAAAGTCGGATTAGGAAATTATGCAACATGGAGAAACTTCAATACTCTGCTATCAGATTTCTTTGCATCATTTTTAGCTTACCGCAAGTTTCCTCCTCTCTGGCTTATGCCAAGCTTTGCAGAATAGTTTGGTTTTAACTACGACATCGGTTGATGTATTTCCGCCGCTATTGCTAAACCTTTGTCTTTACAGACTTGAGTTTTGTTTGGAACTTAACCTTTCCTAAACAGGAAAATTCTAGCAAGCCTCCTCACTTGGTTACAGATAATAAAGCTTGAGACTTGAATATATACTCTTGCACAAAATGAAAAAACGGTGCACTAAGAAGTTGTTATCAGAATGGGAAGAAAATCGGTAGATGTGATGTACATGTAGAGAAAAACAAATGATTACAATTTGAGAAAAATTGGATGATTATCCAAGAGAAAAAAACTTTACACAGTGAAAAAGTCAATAATGCGTTGGTCCACCTTATCCTTATGCAAGCATTTATTCAGCTTGGCACGGATTGATAGAGGTGGCGGATATCCTCCTGCGGGATATCGTGCCAAATTCTGTCCAATTAGCACGTTAAAACGTCTACATCCTGACCTGGTTGGTGGGCCCTGCCCATAATGTTCCAAATGTGCTCAATGGGGGAAAGTTCCGGTTACATTGCTGGCCAAGGTAGCGTTGGGAAAGCACGAAGACAAGCAGTAGAAACACTCGCCGTGTGCGGACGGGCATTACTTTGCAGAAATGTAAGGTCGGGATAGCGTGATACGAAGAGACACAACGGAGCGTAGAATATCGTCGATGTACCACTGTGCTGTAAGGGTGCCGCGGATGACAATCGAAGGGGTCCTGCTATGAAATGAAATGGCACCCCAGACCATCATTCTTGGTTGTCGGCAGGTATGGCGGAAGACAGTTAGGTTGGTATAACACCGCTGTACGGGTCGTCTTCAGACACGTATTCGCTAGTCATTGGGGCTCAATTCGAAGAGGGACTCATCAATGAAGACCATTCTACTCCAGTCAGTGACATTTCAGGTCGAATGTGCCCGATACCACTGCAAACGGGCTTTTCGGTGTACAAATGTCAATGGTAGTCGGCGCAAGGGACGTCGTGAGCTCAGACCTCTTTCCCTAAGCCGCCTATGAATGGCCCTTGCGGTCACTAAAGCACCAGTTGCACGTGCGATCGATGATGATGATAAATCTGGGGCTGTGAGTGCCGCTCTCACGATTGCTCGGTCTTCACGTTCTGTCGTTTCTCTAGGCCGAACGCTTCTTTCTTGAAGCTGTGTTCGTCCATGGTTCACCCATTCCTGTCAACATCGTCTAATAGTGGAATCGCTCCTATCTAAATGTCGAGCGATTCGCCTGTTAGACCAACCGGCTTTTTTGAGGCCAACTACACGTCCTTTCTCAAATGCTGGCATCTGCGCATATTGTTCGCGCACCTGTATTCGAGGCATAGTTACTGTCTACCTGAGAAAAAGGAATGAATTTCGCAAAGAATTTTTGATCTGGAATCGAAATTTCCCCTCTTTAATATCCTGCCAGTTGCGCAGTTAAGATGCGATGCAGCTTCACATTTTCATTCATTGGACCCCAAGCTCTAAAATTTTACATTTTCCATCGAAACCTGTATTCGTATCAATTTGTGTACAATTTATATTACCCCTTCTTGATGAGTCGTTTTTTTTTTTGTCTAAGAGTGTATTTGAGATCGAATGACATATATTTTCTTTTCCCCAAAAATACCGGCATTCAGTGCACTTAAGTGTGAATAAAAAGAAGTTTTTTAAACTGAAAATCAAAAACAAAATTGCGTCAGAGGAATAAAATCCTAGGTACATCACACAAAACTTCACACCTGTAAATTCAAATTCTTGAAGTATACTTTAATAGAAAAAACAAATATGTTGATGACTTGTAAGTTTGTATTCTTTCCTTACTTCAACTATACAAGATGGGACGCCAAGGGTTTCCGAGGCTATGTCCCAAATAATATTAACTGAGCTAGAAAATGTTCAAGAGAAAACTACGGGCAGATTTTAAAAAACTGTTACACATAGAGTCTATATTTATCGCATGAGATACTGTGAATTCGATTCCTTGCAATGGAGTAAATTAGGTTATATAAATGCTGCATGAAAACTCTTTAATCATCACACAAGACTCTTTAGCTGCTACATTGGGCCCATTGGTAATTTGAATACTACTTAGCAATGAATATAGAGACTCTCTGCTTTTTTGAGTAAGTAGAATGATATGCCCGGATCGAAATTTGCCTCCTTAATGCAATGAAAGAAATCAAAATTTTTCTTAGTACTACGAGTATAACGAATTTATTATTTCAAAGGGTAAGTTTATTCTAGATTAATTAAAAATATTTATATCAAAAAGGTTCCTTTATGTCCTACGAAATCTGGTTTCTGTGTAGTTCTAACAAATAATCTTGAAAAGGGTGTGTCTTTTCTACATTTCATTTCAATTCTTAATAAAACGTGTGTTTCTTTTCATGCGTGTCGTACCCATTAGTTTACATTTTTGTCTTCTTTTCATTTCTTTTGCTCCGTCTGTCATAGTTGAGTTAGTTTGATTAAAAATGTGTTTTATTTCATTGATTATTTTTATCAAATATTTATTCAACACGTCAGACTGGAATAAAAAAGTTATTTCTTATTTTAAGTTTAATTGAAAAGAAAAAATGCCTCCGTTTCATTAATAAATGCCTTTGAATTTGGAATTGTAAGTTACGGTATTTTATCATGTGTTAATTACCTTTTCTAAATTAGAACATAGTGTATTTTCAATTTCCAACATAGTGCAAAGTTTAAGCTTTTTAAGGAGCTTAAATCTAGGACTATATATATATATATATATATATATATAT